>JACEFZ010002438.1:10000-162500 GCA_014155875.1 Cepaea nemoralis | reverse complement strand
GCCTCAAACATCTTATTTTCTTGTCTATTGTAATTTCCGCAGCTGAAAATCCCTGCAACAGCTCCGTCTCGCCATGTGGGACCAACAGCCAATGCCTCCATACGGGACCAGGTACACATGTGTGTGTCTGTGAGGAAGGCTATGATGACTCGAGCGACGAAGGTAGTGGCTCAGACACTGCATCTGACGGCGATTGTGTTACGGATGATCCTTGCCAGATAGACAATGGCGGCTGTGATAGCACACAGGATTGCATACCTATGGGGACAGCCAAGGTACGTGCACTAAAGCAAACGATCAATCCGCAGAGCACAACAGCTCCGCTACCATTTCTGTAATAAATACACATGTAGCGTTTAATGCTGTTAGAGTAGAAGAAAGAAGTAGAGACTAGACTATATACTAGAGGATATAATATAGGAGACATTGCGCGGCACACTAGAGGACACTCTGAAGGATACACTAGAGGACACACTGGAGGATACTCTGGATTATACACTGGAAGATACACTAGAGGACACACTGGAGGATACACTAGAGGACACACTGAGATAACACTGGAGGATACACTAGAGGACACTGAAGGATACACTGGAGGATACACTAGAGGACACAGTGGACAACAATGAAAGTTAAAAGATATAATTATCGATAAGTATGTCCTCTCAACTTCTTGTTTTCTACTTCTGTGAGCGCCAGACAATGCGTCTATTTATTGATCAGGTCGATAACCACATATTTACATTTTTATGTTGTGTATTTTGTCACTTAAAGGAAAAAGCTCAACAAACTGGACTGGTTATCAACCAAGATAAGACAGAATATATGGTAATTTCAAGAGAAGGAACAGCTAAAAACTCTGGCCACATACAAATAGATAATATGACTATTAAAAGAACGGAAACATGCAAATACCTGGGTACAATCTTCAACTGCTCCAACATAATAAGGGAAGAAATACAAGCTAGAATCATCTCTGGAAATAAGATTTACTATGCACTACAACATCTACTAAAATCAAATGCGCTATCTCGTAACGCCAAGATCACAATATACAAAACACTGATCAGACCAGTTGTGCTGTATGGCTCTGAAATCTGGATTACAACTAAAGGAGGCGAAGCCTTGTTACAAACCTTTGAGAACAAAGTCTTAAGACGCATATTTGGGCCTATTAGAGATACACAAAGTGGAGAGTGGAAAAGAGGAAGCAACAAAGACATTTATGATCTGTTTAAGTCCCCGGTAATCACTGGTATCATGAAGGCTAATAGACTACAATGGCTGGGGCATATAGAAAGAATGGAAGATAATAGGGAAACAAAACTCGCTTACACTCAGGAAATAAATGACCGTAGACCCCGAGGTAGACCAAGAAGAGGGTGGAGAGATAATATACATACAGACCTACAGGCACTTGGAATCAGCGACTGGCAAGTGAAGTTCAACCAGAGAGACCAATGGAGACGTTTTGTATCTGCAGCAAAGAACCTCAATGGCTCGGAATGCTGAGGAAGAAGAAGAAGATAGTTTGTCATCTTAGCTCCATTTCTTTCTTCTACCTCTATGGGCGCCGTTCAATACATAGTCTTTATTTATAAACTGTCTTAGTGGCCTCAAACACCCACCCACCCCCCCCCCCCCTCCCCACTTCATATTTGTAGTTACAGAATACGGGTGTCTCTTTTGTGGGCTAGAAGCAATTAGGTATCATGTTTGTCAGTTACAGAATACGAGTATCATTTCTGTCGACTAGGCACAAATAGGTATTATATTTGTCAGTTACAGAATACTAGTATCATTTCTGTAGACTGGACACAATTATGTATTTCATATGTAAGTTACAGAATACTAGTATAATTTCTGTAGACTAGACACAATTAGGTATTTCATATGTAAGTTACAGAATACTAGTATAATTTCTGTAGACTAGACACAATTAAGTATTTTATATGTAAGTTACAGAATACTACTATACTTTCTGTAGACCAGATATGTAAGTTACAGAATACGAGTATCATTTCTGTAGACCAGATATGTCAGTTACAGAATACCAGTATCATTTCTGTAGACCAGACACAATTAGGCATTTCATATGTAAGTTACAGAATACTAGTATAATTTCTGTAGAATAGACACACTTAGGTATTTCATATGTAATTTACAGAATACGAGCATAATTTCTGTAGACTAGACACGATTAGGAGTCTTATTTATAAGTTACAGAATACGAGTATCATTTCTGTAGACTAGACACAGTTAGGTATTTCATATGTAGGTTACAGAATACTAGTATCATTTCTGTAGACTAGACACAATTAGGTATTTCATATGTAAATTACAGAATAAGGGTGTGATTTCTGTAGTTGAGGCTGCTTCTTAACGATCCTTGATGGCATGGATCAATTCATGTGTTGACTCCCCTCCGTGCTGTGACACAAGACTGTCAAGAAGTTTCTAACGCTGTCTTCCTCTATTCCTCTTTCCACAAATATTTCCGGTTGTCACAACATGTTCCATTTTCTGTCTTCTGATGACCGACTCTTTCTGATGTTTGTCATAAGTTGTCTCTGGGACTCAGCTTCCCTTAAAACGTCCAGATGGCTCATTTTGGCTGTCCAATTAATTTTCAGCATTCTTCTATTTGTTGATATTAGTTATTATTAATTGTTATAATAAGAGTATTATTGAACCCGAAATGCTCGACGTTTACATGTTTCTGTTTGCGCTGTTTCCAACAGTGGGAGTGTCGGTGCAAGAAGGGATATGAGCCAGATCGACGATCCACAACTTGCAATCTCAAAGACATGTGCACCCCGGGGTTATGTGGCTATATCGCTCGCTGTGAAACCAGAGAGCCCCTGAAACCCAGGTATACACTTCTACAGATGTTAAAATAAATAAATCACCAAGAAACCAGAGAACCTCTGAAACACAGGTATACCCTTTTACAGATTTTACAATGAATGAATCACCAAGAAACGGGAAGTACAATCAGTAACACGATCACAGTAGCAAAGTGGACGTTCTGGCCAAAGCCTTCGTCAGGACACAATCAACAAATACACACCAAGACAACTACATCACAAACAACTCTACATTAGTATATAACATCATCATCATGCGTCCTGTCAGCTCGCGTAGGCATTAATGTCTCTCCATATATCGCCGTCTTTGGTTTTCTAGATCAACTCTGCTGATGATATTCCTCCATGCCACCGTCTCAGTTCATGCAGCATCAGTTCTCTTGTTCTGCACCTGCCACTCTTCCCTGTGATCTTTCCAGTTGTCACAATGTTTTTCAATGCCTCTCTTCTCATCATATAATCAAAGAAAGATGTTTCTCTCTTTCTTATTGTTGTATATAATGTTTAGTTTCATTAACCTCTTTCAGACGATTGTTGCTAGCTACAAGTATTCGCAACATTCCTCCTTGATGCCAATGATTACAAGCTTTTCTTAATTTGTTCGTTCCCTTTCCATGCTTTACCATCACAAAAGTGTACAGGATCCTTTTACATATTTTTATGTGTATCAGACTCCGAATATGTTTACATCAATCGACACTCCATGTGTGTGTCCTGTTAAATTCCCGAGAGAAGACTGGACTCAACAAGCACATCTTTAAACTTATTATCTGTTGGGATTATTGACTGACTTTGGTCTACACTTCTCTCTTCTGTCTTTCCTTCCATATATCTATTTCTTTCACTCTCTCTATTATTCCCTCAACACATACTCCGACAACAGTTCCTTTCAACGATAAGATAAAAGATTTATTATAAAAAACTATGTCTGGTGTATGTATGGATATTGTCTATGTAGTTGGTATGTTCTTCTAGTGTGGTTGCCAGATATGAACTCTGAATGTCTATCAGCGTTGTTGCTTCTCAGCCTTTCATTCTTCAAGATCACAGGACAGCACATCAAACAGGACAGAGCTCACCCGGATGATCCGTATGCTTGCATCTAATGGTAAATCCGTGATTGATTTGACACAAAAACTGTTCACCACAGAGTCAAGGTACCGTAATAAAAGTCCCGTAAGTTTATGAATGCACCTGAATCTGTTTCATGACGGTAAGTATCCATCATCGAAAAACCACCACATCGTCACAGTTCTTCTTATAGTCTTTTAGTAATAGCACTGTTCTTACTTGTCTATTCTTTCTTCATTATACATGTAAGATGTATGTAGTTTTAAGTATCCCTGCTTGCCACAGGTTAACATCTCTTCCTTTTAAGGGCTTTAGTGGTATATTCGTTTGAGCATACAGTGTTCTGTATTTGATTTAACTTATTTCTTTCTTCATCGTAAAATATGTTCATATTCTGTTTGGTTCCATGTAAGTACTTTATTTGTTCAAGGGTATTCCTCTTCATCTCTTCTCTGCTTTCATTAGGAGAGTGGAACCTGGAAAAGTATAACAAATCCAGTGATAAGCGTCCGCCCCTTTCTACTACTTATGCAAGTGTCCTTCTCCAGCCATAATGACAAGGCTTCCGAAGTGAACACCCGCATAAGACATATGAATTCACCAAAGTCTAAACTATCTACTAATAGAAAGCAATGGTAAAGGCTATTCATTCACATCTATCTTCCTATGCTAAACTATATCTAATATCTTTATACCTTATTTAGGCATCTATGTTCCTGGAATCGAAAAAACACTTAGCGAATAACACACTATTATCCCCTCTTTCCATCATTAGGGACGTGTATTTCTATTCCCACTCAAGAACCTATCTCCTTCAGGTCAGTTTGGAACACACACTAACTTTACACAAAGAATTGACCCTCTTTATATCGGTCATTTATGCCGCATAGTCCTTGACATTGCTGGACACCTCACATCCAGACTGCATTATCATTGATTAGTGGAAAATTACCTGCTCTGAACCGTTTCCATTCTTCATACATTCAGACCGCAATATGCTATCCAATAATGCTGTCTGCCTTTGTTGCAAACCAATTTTTCCACGCGACAGGTTACCTGTACTGTTGGCCTCCTTCTGGGGCTTTACCTAGAAACCCATGCGCCTGGTCACTCCTTTGTTGGTTAACCCTTTTCCTACCTGGTTAGTCGGTGTATACAGTCGTCCATCTGGGAATCGTTAACTCTTCAGTATTCCACGACATAGGCCCCCTCTTAAGAGATTAGACCGCGTCGAATCTTTCTCACTGTAGGTTTGATTCCCATGATCCACAATCCTAGTCTTCTTCCTCCGGAGCTGGATGTCTGGATATCAAATCCGCTCCTACATTCTCCTTACCAAGATGTATTCCATTGTGAAGTCCAGTTGCAGCAACAACCTCCATCACATCCACCGTGCGTTGAGCTTCTGCTAAGTAGCTATTAACATCACGTGTTGATGATATGATTGGATCCTCACATGGCTCATCTCATTATCCAGTAGGCGCTCTAATTGACACCCTACTATACTACTAACGACTGAAACTAGTGTTGGCTCCTCGCTCCTGTACGTCTGGTCGACCTACTTTCGACTTGCGTCAGCGACGGCTCACAATACAGACGGATTGTCCCATCCTGATTGTAACACTGCTTCCATGTCCTCTTGGTTTCCCCCGGCTTTGCCTCTGGGGATGTTCCGCCTCGTCCTCGTCGGACCGAGTCGTCTTTCCCAAACCTCCTGGACTTTTGCTTCCAGGACCATCTTGGGCGATGTTGTATCTGGTCAGCCAATCTTTGGTTGGAGTCCTGGGTAATTCTCGCTTTTCCCGACGTTACCCACCCCTTCTGAACTTGGTTACCGGTGAAACTTTCACTCTTGTCCTTTCCCCGACTTGTGATTTCCCTCCTCCTGTCGTTGGGTAAATCTGACCTATCACGTACTGTCCCATAGGCCCTCCTATGTTGTACTGGCGATCTCTGGTCTTCGTCTGGACTGGTAACCTTTGTCCCAATGGCTGCCATCACCATAAAGTGCGAAGCTTTGCTCCCGGATCTCTCTTCATATTTCCTAATGAGATGTCTAGGGAGATTTTTCTTCTCTTCCCCGATCCGTATTTTGTAGATGTTCTTGGACACCACCTTTTCCACAGGATAAGGTCCTTTCCATCCTACTTGGAGTATATTGGTCTCTGCTGGACTCCACACTTCCACTTTGTCTTCCACTTTAAGAGCTAGTTTCCTCTTAATTCGCTTGTTGGGTGGTGCTCTCTGGCACTCCGAACAAGACTTCACCCACCGGCGTACATCTCCGGTCATTCCTGGCCAGCAATAATGGCCGGATATTTGCTGCAAGGTCTCTCTGACACCCATATGTCGATTCTCGCCTATGATGTGTCCACTCTGAAGAATGTGAGGACGGTGGGTCTCTGGAACCACCCACTGCTCATGCAGGTTATCTCCCCTCCCAGCTCTCCGATAGAGTAGTTGATTCTTCAGAAAGTACTGTCCCCGTTCTGGTGGCTCAGCACTTCTTTGCAGCTTCCTGTAGCAAGGATGCAACGTAGTATCCTTCCTCTGGGCAGTATGCAATTCTCCTCTCCCTGAGTTGTCGCATAGTGTCTCTGCCTCTTTTTCCTTCCCTTGAGATCCACTGACTACTGTTCCCTTGTGGGCTGGCTGTTTGGGCATCCCCAAAAAGACATATTTCGTGCCAATGATCATTGGAAATAAGGAGTCAGATAATACAGCAGCTGGAATAATGCCCGTGACGTACCTGGATTTAATCTCCACCTTGGCGATTGGCAGCGTCATGGTAACAGCACTCCTCATTGCCGGCTGTATTTCTATGGTCTCCCCTGTAAATTGGTCTGGGCTTACCAAGCTGGCGTCCACCACCGCTTCCCCATCCAAACCGGTATCGTAGAGACAAACAACCTGCTGGCCATTGACTTCAATAAGTTCAACCACAGGTGGTCTCTCTTGGTCCTGAGTGTCTTTCATCTCCTTGACCGTTTCCTTGCCTTCCTCTTTTGATTCCTCGAGGTTGGTTATGCAATTGGCGTGTTTGGCCTTGCATCTGCAGTCCACAGTATTATGTGTTGTCGACTGGCAGTGAGTGCACTCTGTTCCCTTCCTAGGTTTCCGTGTGTCCTTTTTGTTCCTTTCTCCTTCGCCGACCTCAGCCTTGTCTGTGATCACCGATGTAGGAATCACTTTGCATGCTGCGAAGTAAGAACTTTTAGGTTTCGATCTGCAGTCTTTGGTGTTGTGGGAGGCCGCCTTACAAAATGAACACCACTTTTCAGACCACTGTCGTTTCGCTTGAGAATTCGAGGTGCTCTGGTTTCCTACCTTCACCTTCTCTGAACTCTCCTCTGTGTGCTTTATATAAGGTTCCCCTTTTTCTCCTTCCCAGTTTTTAGGTTTCTTTTTCTCTGGTTTCTCCTGACTTTTGGTTTGTGTACTTAGTTCCTCAGTTTCACCATGTACTTCCACGAATCGTTCCGCCAGCTTATTCCGCCCCTTGTTCTCCCAAGAAGGTTCTGAGAGGTTTCGACATTTGCTTTCGCATTTGGTCTACCACCATCATCTCTTCGAGACTCTCATAATCCCTCGTGAATTCTGCCAAGTCCATCCATTTCTGGAGATAGGATTTCAGCCTCAGACTGTAGGCGGCGAATAGTTCTCCCGGCTCTCGTCTAGACGATCTAAACTTCTTCCTATACGTTTGTGCGGTTATGTCAAAATGTTTCATCAAAGCTGCTTTTAATTCCTCGTAATTATTTTCCTGTCCTGGTGGTAAGCGTGTGTACACGTCGAATCCCGAACCGATTAAACCCTGGGATAGTTTAAGAGCCCATCTGCTCCGATCCAGCCCCATAGCGACTGACATTGCTTCGAAACGAGATGCGTACTGGTCAAAGCGTTCCTTAGACTGATCGTAGACAGCTAAGGGAAACTTCATGGCATGGTAACCATGTCCACTCATATGGGTTGCACCATGTGAAGAAGAATTTCCTTCCACTCCATCTATTTCTCCCTTAGTTTGTGTCTTGAGCTCCAGTTCTCGCATGCGGTATTCATGTTCCCTTATCTTGTGGGCTTCTTCTGCTTCCAACTGGGTCTTCCGCTCCTCCCTTTCCGCTTGACGAACCTCTCGCTCTCTTTCTTGTATATAATCAGTTAGCTCGGAACCGGCTAAACCAATTGCCTCCCCGTTGGCCCTCAGTTCGGCTGTAGTTACTTTAGGAGTTGCCATAGTTACAGCAGATAAGTCAGCACGTTGCGTAAAGACACCTCAAGGCAGTAAAGAATACTCACTATAAACAGATAATCTACCTAGAACCTATATCATTTATCTATGTCTATCTAATATTATAACTCTACAACACCACACAGTACATCACAACCACTCTCTCATCCACAAGAGGAGATATAGGATAAAGACTTATGTAGACGTGTGACCGTGTGATTAGGTATGTAATGTGTCTTACCACCTATCCACATTCACTCTGTCTGGAACTTTCTCACTGCAAAGTCACCAGCATTAATGAAATGTTTCTACCATAAATGTAATGGCACCATATATCCAATGGACGTCCTTCCATTAAAAGTCATCAATATATACTTCTATTTATTCCAATCAGTATGTCCCAACATGTAGGTACTCCGCTATGCCTGTGCCAATATGCAAGTACCCCTTTATTCATATGCCATGTTATGCATTCAGGTCATATGGGTATAATGTATGTACGTATCCCGCTCGCTCCACCAATTATGTCCTGTTAAAATCCCGAGAGAAGACTGGACTCAACAAGCACATCTTTAAACTTATTATCTGTTGGGATTATTGACTGACTTTGGTCTACACTCCTCTCTTCTGTCTTCCCTTCCATATATCTATTTCTTTCTCTCTCTCTATTATTCCCTCAACACATACTCCGACAACAGTTCCTTTCAACGATAAGATAAAAGATTTATTATAAAAAACTATGTCTGGTGTATGTATGGATATTGTCTATGTAGTTGGTATGTTCTTCTAGTGTGGTTGCCAGATATGAACTCTGAATGTCTATCAGCGTTGTTGCTTCTCAGCCTTTCATTCTTCAAGATCACAGGACAGCACATCAAACAGGACAGAGCTCACCCGGATGATCCGTATGCTTGCATCTAATGGTAAATCCGTGATTGATTGACACAAAAACTGTTCACCACAGAGTCAAGGTACCGTAATAAAAGTCCCGTAAGTTTATGAATGCACCTGAATCTGTTTCATGACGGTAAGTATCCATCATCGAAAAACCACCACATTGTCACAGTTCTTCTTATAGTCTTTTAGTAATAGCACTGTTCTTACTTGTCTATTCTTTCTTCATTATACATGTAAGATGTATGTAGTTTTAAGTATCCCTGCTTGCCACAGGTTAACCTCTCTTCCCTTTCAGGGCCTTAGTGGTATATTCGGTTGAGCATACAGTGTTCTGTATTTTATTTAACTTATTTCTTTCTTCATCGTAAATATGTTCATATTCTGTTTGGTTCCATGTAAGTACTTTATTTGTTCAAGGGTATTCCTCTTCATCTCTTCTCTGCTTTCACTAGGAGAGTGGAACCTGGAAAAGTATAACAAATCCAGTGATAAGCGTCCGCCCCTTTCTACTACTTATGCAAGTGTCCTTCTCCAGCCATAATGACAAGGCTTCCGAAGTGAACACCCGCATAAGACATATGAATTCACCAAAGTCTAAACTATCTACTAATAGAAAGCAATGGTAAAGGCTATTCATTCACATCTATCTTCCTATGCTAAACTATATCTAATATCTTTATACCTTATTTAGGCATCTATGTTCCTGGAATCGAAAAAACACTTAGCGAATAACACACTATTATCCCCTCTTTCCATCATTAGGGACGTGTATTTCTATTCCCACTCAAGAACATATCTCCTTCAGGTCAGTTTGGAACACACACTAACTTTACACAAAGAATTGACCCTCTTTATATCGGTCATTTATGCCGCATAGTCCTTGACATTGCTGGACACCTCACATCCAGACTGCATTATCATTGATTAGTGGAAAATTACCGCTCTGAACCGTTTCCATTCTTCATACATTCAGACCGCAATATGCTATCCAATAATGCTGTCTGCCTTTGTTGCAAACCAATTTTTCCACGCGACAGGTTACCTGTACTGTTGGCCTCCTTCTGGGGCTTGACCTAGAAACCCATGCGCCTGGTCACTCCTTTGTTGGTTAACCCTTTTCCTACCTGGTTAGTCGGTGTATACAGTCGTCCATCTGGGAATCGTTAACTCTTCAGTATTCCACGACATAGGCCCCCTCTTAAGAGATTAGACCGCGTCGAATCTTTCTCACTGTAGGTTTGATTCCCATGATCCACAATCCCTAGTCTTCTTCCTCCGGAGCTGGATGTCTGGATATCAAATCCGCTCCTACATTCTCCTTACCAAGAGTATTCCATTGTGAAGTCCAGTTGCAGCAACAACGTCCATCACATCCACCGTGCGTTGAGCTTCTGCTAAGTCGCTATTAACATCACGTGTTGATGATATGATTGGATCCTCACATGGCTCATCTCATTATCCAGTAGGCGCTCTAATTGACACCCTACTATACTACTAACGACTGAAACTAGTGTTGGCTCCTCGCTCCTGTACGTCTGGTCGACCTACTTTCGACTTGCGTCAGCGACGGCTCACAATACAGACGGATTGTCCCATCCTGATTGTAACACTGCTTCCATGTCCTCTTGGTTTCCCCCGGCTTTGCCTCTGGGGATGTTCCGCCTCGTCCTCGTCGGACCGAGTCGTCTTTCCCAAACCTCCTGGACTTTTGCTTCCAGGACCATCTTGGGCGATGTTGTATCTGGTCAGCCAATCTTTGGTTGGAGTCCTGGGTAATTCTCGCTTTTCCCGACGTTACCCACCCCTTCTGAACTTGGTTACCGGTGAAACTTTCACTCTTGTCCTTTCCCTGACTTGTGATTTCCCTCCTCCTGTCGTTGGGTAAATCTGACCTATCACGTACTGTCCCATAGGCCCTCCTATGTTGTACTGGCGATCTCTGGTCTTCGTCTGGACTGGTAACCTTTGTCCCAATGGCTGCCATCACCATAAAGTGCGAAGCTTTGCTCCCGGATCTCTCTTCATATTTCCTAATGAGATGTCTAGGGAGATTTTTCTTCTCTTCCCCGATCCGTATTTTGTAGATGTTCTTGGACACCACCTTTTCCACAGGATAAGGTCCTTTCCATCCTACTTGGAGTATATTGGTCTCTGCTGGACTCCACACTTCCACTTTGTCTTCCACTTTAAGAGCTAGTTTCCTCTTAATTCGCTTGTTGGGTGGTGCTCTCTGGCACTCCGAACAAGACTTCACCCACCGGCGTACATCTCCGGTCATTCCTGGCCAGCAATAATGGCCGGATATTTGCTGCAAGGTCTCTCTGACACCCATATGTCGATTCTCGCCTATGATGTGTCCACTCTGAAGAATGTGAGGACGGTGGGTCTCTGGAACCACCCACTGCTCATGCAGGTTATCTCCCCTCCCAGCTCTCCGATAGAGTAGTTGATTCTTCAGAAAGTACTGTCCCCGTTCTGGTGGCTCAGCACTTCTTTGCAGCTTCCTGTAGCAAGGATGCAACGTAGTATCCTGCCTCTGGGCAGTATGCAATTCTCCTCTCCCTGAGTTGTCGCATAGTGTCTCTGCCTCTTTTTCCTTCCCTTGAGATCCACTGACTACTGTTCCCTTGTGGGCTGGCTGTTTGGGCATCCCCAAAAAGACATATTTCGTGCCAATGATCATTGGAAATAAGGAGTCAGATAATACAGCAGCTGGAATAATGCCCGTGACGTACCTGGATTTAATCTCCACCTTGGCGATTGGCAGCGTCATGGTAACAGCACTCCTCATTGCCGGCTGTATTTCTATGGTCTCCCCTGTAAATTGGTCTGGGCTTACCAAGCTGGCGTCCACCACCGCTTCCCCATCCAAACCGGTATCGTAGAGACAAACAACCTGCTGGCCATTGACTTCAACAAGTTCAACCACAGGTGGTCTCTCTTGGTCCTGAGTGTCTTTCATCTCCTTGACCGTTTCCTTGCCTTCCTCTTTTGATTCCTCGAGGTTGGTTATGCAATTGGCGTGTTTGGCCTTGCATCTGCAGTCCACAGTATTATGTGTTGTCGACTGGCAGTGAGTGCACTCTGTTCCCTTCCTAGGTTTCCGTGTGTCCTTTTTGTTCCTTTCTCCTTCGCCGACCTCAGCCTTGTCTGTGATCACCGATGTAGGAATCACTTTGCATGCTGCGAAGTAAGAACTTTTAGGTTTCGATCTGCAGTCTTTGGTGTTGTGGGAGGCCGCCTTACAAAATGAACACCACTTTTCAGACCACTGTCGTTTCGCTTGAGAATTCGAGGTGCTCTGGTTTCCTACCTTCACCTTCTCTGAACTCTCCTCTGTGTGCTTTATATAAGGTTCCCCTTTTTCTCCTTCCCAGTTTTTATGTTTCTTTTTTTCTGGTTTCTCCTGACCTTTGGTTTGTGTACTTAGTTCCTCAGTTTCACCATGTACTTCCACGAATCGTTCCGCCAGCTTATTCACAACATCAATCCGTTCCGCCCGTTGTTCTCCCAAGAAGGTTCTGAGAGGTTTCGACATTTGCTTTCGCATTTGGTCTACCACCATCATCTCTTCGAGACTCTCATAATCCCTCGTGAATTCTGCCAAGTCCATCCATTTCTGGAGATAGGATTTCAGCCTCAGACTGTAGGCGGCGAATAGTTCTCCCGGCTCTCGTCTAGACGATCTAAACTTCTTCCTATACGTTTGTGCGGTTATGTCAAAATGTTTCATCAAAGCTGCTTTTAATTCCTCGTAATTATTTTCCTGTCCTGGTGGTAAGCGTGTGTACACTTCAAATCCCGAACCGATTAAACCCTGGGATAGTTTAAGAGCCCATCTGCTCCGATCCAGCCCCATAGCGACTGACATTGCTTCGAAACGAGATGCGTACTGGTCAAAGCGTTCCTTAGACTGATCGTAGACAGCTAAGGGAAACTTCATGGCATGGTAACCATGTCCACTCATATGGGTTGCACCAGGTGAAGAAGAATTTCCTTCCACTCCATCTATTTCTCCCTTAGTTTGTGTCTTGAGCTCCAGTTCTCGCATGCGGTATTCATGTTCCCTTATCTTGTGGGCTTCTTCTGCTTCCAACTGGGTCTTCCGCTCCTCCCTTTCCGCTTGACGAACCTCTCGCTCTCTTTCTTGTATATAATCAGTTAGCTCGGAACCGGCTAAACCAATTGCCTCCCCGTTGGCCCTCAGTTCGGCTGTAGTTACTTTAGGAGTCGCCATAGTTACAGCAGATAAGTCAGCACGTTGCGTAAAGACACCTCAAACAGTAAAGAATACTCACTATAAACCGATAATCTACCTAGAACCTATATCATTTATCTATGTCTATTAAATATATTAATCTACAACACCACACAGTAAATCACAACCACTCTCTCATCCACAAGAGGAGATATAGGATAAAGACTTATGTAGACGTGTGACCGTGTGATTAGGTATGTAATGTGTCTTACCACCTATCCACATTCACTCTGTCTGGAACTTTCTCACTGCTAAAGTCACCAGCATTAATGAAATGTTTCTACCATAAATGTAATGGCACCATATATCCAATGGACGTCCTTCCATTAAAAGTCATCAATATATACTTCTATTTATTCCAATCAGTATGTCCCAACATGTAGGTACTCCGCTATGCCTGTGCCAATATGCAAGTACCCCTTTATTCATATGCCATGTTATGCATTCAGGTCATATGAGTATAATGTATGTACGTATCCCGCTCGCTCCACCAATTATGTCCTGTTAAAATCCCGAGAGAAGACTGGACTCAACAAGCACATCTTTAAACTTATTATCTGTTGGGATTATTGACTGACTTTGGTCTACACTCCTCTCTTCTGTCTTCCCTTCCATATATCTATTTCTTTCTCTCTCTCTATTATTCCCTCAACACATACTCCGACAACAGTTCCTTTCAACGATAAGATAAAAGATTTATTATAAAAAACTATGTCTGGTGTATGTATGGATATTGTCTATGTAGTTGGTATGTTCTTCTAGTGTGGTTGCCAGATATGAACTCTGAATGTCTATCAGCGTTGTTGCTTCTCAGCCTTTCATTCTTCAAGATCACAGGACAGCACATCAAACAGGACAGAGCTCACCCGGATGATCCGTATGCTTGCATCTAATGGTAAATCCGTGATTGTTTGACACAAAAACTGTTCACCACAGAGTCAAGGTACCGTAATAAAAGTCCCGTAAGTTTATGAATGCACCTGAATCTGTTTCATGACGGTAAGTATCCATCATCGAAAAACCACCACATCGTCACAGTTCTTATATTAGTCTTTTAGTAATAGCACTGTTCTTACTTGTCTATTCTTTCTTCATTATACATATAAGATGTATGTAGTTTTAAGTATCCCTGCTTGCCACAGGTTAACCTCTCTTCCCTTTCAGGGCCTTAGTGGTATATTCGGTTGAGCATACAGTGTTCTGTATTTTATTTAACTTATTTCTTTCTTCATCGTAAATATGTTCATATTCTGTTTGGTTCCATGTAAGTACTTTATTTGTTCAAGGGTATTCCTCTTCATCTCTTCTCTGCTTTCACTAGGAGAGTGGAACCTGGAAAAGTATAACAAATCCAGTGATAAGCGTCCGCCCCTTTCTACTACTTATGCAAGTGTCCTTCTCCAGCCATAATGACAAGGCTTCCGAAGTGAACACCCGCATAAGACATATGAATTCACCAAAGTCTAAACTATCTACTAATAGAAAGCAATGGTAAAGGCTATTCATTCACATCTATCTTCCTATGCTAAACTATATCTAATATCTTTATACCTTATTTAGGCATCTATGTTCCTGGAATCGAAAAAACACTTAGCGAATAACACACTATTATCCCCTCTTTCCATCATTAGGGACGTGTATTTCTATTCCCACTCAAGAACATATCTCCTTCAGGTCAGTTTGGAACACACACTAACTTTACACAAAGAATTGACCCTCTTTATATCGGTCATTTATGCCGCATAGTCCTTGACATTGCTGGACACCTCACATCCAGACTGCATTATCATTGTTAGTGGAAAATTACCGCTCGGGACCGTTTCCCATCCATACTGCAATATGCTTGTCCCATAATACTGTCGGCCTTTGTCCCAAACCAATCTTTCCACTCGACCGTTTTACCTGCGCGGTTAGCCGGCCCCTTCTGTGTCTTGACCTATAAACACATGCGCCTTGTCTCTCCTTTGTTAACCCTTCTCCTACCTGGGTAGTCGGTGTATGCAGTCGTCCATCTGGGAATCATTAACTCTTCAGTATTTCACTACAGTGTGATGGAATAAATGCCACGTATTTCGCCTTTACTTCCCAGATAATTTTCTGGTATCCATTAAAGTTTGGTCAGCTTGGAAAGCCAGGTCAGTTTAAACGAGCCGCCTCGGTGTGGGTTTGAACGTAAGACCACCGGGTCACAACCCCAGAGTGCCAGCCACTGCAGCTCCCATATGAAATCAAAATGATTGCATTCGGGAATTCCCACACACGATTCGTTCCGTTCTGAAGAAGCCAAAGAAGAGTGCCCAAGCTGAGTTGTGCTGAGCTCAGTTGAGTTGAGTTGAGATGAGGTGAGTTGAACTGAGTTAAGTTGAGTTCAGATGAGCCGAGCTGTGTTCAGTTCAGTTCAGTTAAGCTGAGATTAGTTGAACGTATGTGATAGCTGATGAGTTAAGTTGAGCTGAGATGAGTTAAGATGAGAAAGATGAGTTGAGTTAAGATGAGATGAATTAAGTTGATCTCAGTTTAGTTGAGTTTTGATGAGTTAAGTTACGATTAAGGTGAGTTGAAATGAGACGAGATGAGGTGAGCTGTGTTCAGTTCAGTTCAGTTCAGTTAAGCTGAGTTTAGTTGAACTTAGATGATAACAGAAGAGTTAAGTTGAGCTGAGATGAGTTAAGATGAGAGAGATGAATTGAGTTAAGATGAGATGAATTAATTTGATCTCAGTTTAGTTGAGTTTTGATGAGTTAAGTTACGAGTAAGGTAAGTTGAAATGAGTTGAGATAAGTTGAACTAAGTTGATGTGAGTTGGACTGCGCTGAGATGAGTTAAGTTGAGTTGAGATGACATGAGTTGAGTTGGGCTGAGCTTAGTCGGATTGGGTCAAGTAGCGACATCTCATCACTCGGCACGGATGAGAGAATACATGTCACATTTATGCTTGTGATAGATTGTATTTGAAGTTGTTATTGTCTTCTACAGTTGTGTTTGTGATAGATTGTATTTGAAGTTGTTATTGTTTTATACAGTTGTGTTTGTGATAGATTGTATCAGAAGTTGTTATTGTCATCTAAAGTTGTGTTTGTGATAGATTGTATCTGAAGTTGTTATTGTCTTCTACAGTTGTGTTTGTGATTGATTGTATCTGAAGTTGTTATTGTCTTCAACAGTTGAGCTTGTGAATGATTGTATCTGATGGTGTTATTGTCTTTGACAGTTGTGCTTCTGATTGATTGTATCTAAAGTTGTTATTGTCTTCTACATTTGTGCTTGTGATAGATTGTATCTGAAGTTGTTATTGTCTTCTAAAGTTGTGTTTGTGATAGATTGTATTAGAAGTTGTTATTTTCTTCTAAAGTTGTGTGTGTGATAGATTGTATCTGAAGGTGTTATGTCTTCTACAGTTGTGATTGTGATAGACTGCATTTGAAGGTGTTATTGTCTTCTAGAGTTGTTTTATTTTGTTGTTTCGGGTTTTGAGATTTAAATATTGAGCACAACCTACTACTGGCAACGATGATTGTGTCTGTGATAGATTGTGTCTGAAGTTTTTATTGTCTTCCACAGTTGTGTTTGTGATAAATTCTATTAGAAGTTGATATTGTCTTCTACAGTTGTGTTTGTAATAGACTGTATCTAAAGTTGTAATTGTTTCTACAGTTATGTTTGTGATAGATTGTATCTGAAGGTTTTATTGTCTTCGACAGTTGTGTTTGTGATAGACTGTATCAGAAGTTTTTGTTATCTTCTACATTTGTGCTTGTGATAGACTGTATCTAAAGTTGTTATTGTCTTCTGCTTGTGTGTTTGTGATATATTATATCTGAAGTTATTATCGTTTTCTAAAGTTGTGCTTGTGATAGATTGTATTTGAAGTTGTTATTGTTGTCTACAGCTGTGTTTGTGATAGATTGTATATGAAGTTATTATTGTCTTCTAAAGTTGTGCTTGTTATAGATTGTATATGAAGTTATTATTGTCTTCTAAAGTTGTGCTTGTGATAGATTGTATCTGAAGTTGTTATTGTCTTCTACATTTGGGTTTATTATATATTGTATCTGAAGTTGTTATTGTCTTCTACAGTTGTGTTTGTGATAGATTATATCTGAAGTTGGTATTGTCTTCAACAGTTTTGTTTGTGATAGATTATATCTGAAGTTGGTATTGTCTTCAACAGTTGTGTTTGCCCCGGAAACTATACATGGAATGGCCAGACATGTAGTTCAAATATAATCGAGGTCAGTTGCTATATCTATAGTATTGATTTCAGTGAACATTGTGTGTATGTGTGTGTGTGTGGGGGGGGGGGGGGTCTTTGCGATAATAAATACACTTGAAAATTTTGTTTTAACTTGCAACACTGATGGGGAATGAGCGCCAGGAAGTCAAAGAAATAATACCTGGATAGCTTGGTCATATGACATAATAAGGACAAGGGCACAGATCTTATTCAAAACTATGGTGAATGTGGGAGATGGCGGACCATGATCGCCCATCTTTCTTGTAACTTGTCGAGTTTGTTGTCCTGCGTAGGCTGCATCACAGCACTGCTAAGGCTGTTAATATGACAGAATAACACAGTTTGGTTCAACTGTACTTCCACGTAAGGAAACATCGCTGTTTAAATGACATAATAACAGTTTGGTTCAACTTTTTTTTTCCGAGGAGGAAAACACGGCTGTTTGTTTATATGACAGAATAAAACAGTTTGGTTGAACTGTACTTCCACGAAGGGACACACCGCTGTTTATGTGACGGATTAACATCAGATTGATTGATTGATTTAGGAACCGACATGACAGCATTCGGGGCATTCCCATAACATCAGATTACAATCTGCTAGCCGGCTTTGTGGCAAAGGTGTTACGGACGCAATTCGTAATCCCGCATACCAGATGTGAATCACGGCTGTGGGTGATTTGGCAGCAGACTGCTTGCGTTGGTTTTCATCCAATGGTATGAGTGCCGGTTTTCCAGAAAGCATTGCCAGACTACCGAACGTAAACTTGCCAAGAAATCGCAAACAGCCAACACTGCTGGAGTTGAGTGCAACATTCTGTAAAGGACATGCCACCAACAAGTAGCTGGTAATGTCATGACATGGATTCAACGACATGGCTCGTCGTTTGCGAAAGTGAGGCAAAGACTGGTCACTTTTTCCTCCGTGCATACAGGTCTACAATATTTGATGGCTCTGGTACATCACAAACCCAGAGCAAGAAAGTGATTCGAGACATTTAGAAGCAATTTGTGTACCTTTTTTAGGTTGTTGTATCTGTGTCTGTTTATTGTGTGTGTGCTGACGAGGGCTGTTGTTGTATCTGTGTCTGTTTATTGTGTTTACCTGATGAAGGCTGTAATTGTATTTGTGTCTGTTTGTTGTTTGTATGCTGACGACGGCTGTAGTTGTATATGGATGACTTGGCCATATGGCATGGTGGAGACAAGAACACGGAGCCGATCAACGACTCTTGTGATCGCGTGAGACGGCGAAACCTGACCACCCACGCTTATAAACCTCATACACTTTCAACCCATTCCATTATGTGAGTTTACGACACATTTAATTTTATAAATGTGCGAAGGGACTTTAAATAAAAACCTTAAATGTGTGTGTGTGTGTGTGTGTGTGTGTGTGTGTGTGTGTGTGTGTGTGTGTGTGTGTGTGTGTTTGTGTGTGAATATATTCTGGGGGGGGGGGGGGGGCGGGGGTAAAGAACAAATGTATTATTTTTCGATGTGGTCACCACTGCGTTTAAAGTCCTCCAGCGCCGATAACATCCGTGGATTCCTGTAGAAAACCATTATCTGGGGTCACTACTCGGTGTGCCTGACCCCGTCATGAACAGTCTGTCACAGAAGTCACGCCGTTTTGAAACTTCCTACTCCACTCATACACTTGCTGGACTGACAGACATGCATCATATCACTGGACCTTCATTCGCCGATGTATTTCTATAGGTTTTGCCACTTAACTGATCAAAAAAACGAATAACAGAACGCTGCTTCTATTTTTGGTGCATGTCAAAAGTTTGGCGGCCATCTTTAAACTGTCCTTATGACGTAACCACATATGTCTACACTATAATGCCACGTGCTGAATACTCTTGACATCTTTAACAACAATACTGACAGGTTGCAAGACAATAATGGCACGGTTATTGTAATTTCTATCACACTGAAGATTTTAATTTGAAAACCCTCGTATATTACATCAGTATGATCTTAATGTCTGCAGGTGCTTGGAGATCTGTCGGCTGGAGATGACAAATTCGTGGGTACACTTCAGTACATGTCTAATATGACCTCAAGGTTCTATGGAACACTGTTGGCAGAGCAAGGGCCGTTCACTATTTTTGTGCCTACCGATAAAGCTTTTAGGTGATTTTATTTATTTTGCTGATTTTAATTATACAGTTATTATCTCGGGAAGAGAGGAAGAGGAAGGCCAAAGAGAAGATGGATGCAGGATGTGGCAGATCATCTCCAGATGAGTGTATCGGACGCGGGACATCTTGCTTATGGCCGAGATGTTTTCCAGAGGGTTGTTATGGGAGCGAAGATATGCAAAAGACATAACTAATGAATTAATTGAATACACCAATTAATTAATTAATTAATTAGCGAACGAATTAATTAATTAATTAATTAATTAATTAATTAATGCATATATGCATGAATGAATGAATGAATGAATGAATGAATGAATGAACTGAATACACGAATGAATGAATGAATGAATGAATGAATGAATGAATGAATGAATGATTAATAATATTTGCAACATATTATTCCATCATCGTCATCCAGTGTTTTTTCTGCTGGTTTGGGTGATCATGCCCCTCCACAAATTGCGATCTCCGACGACATGATCAATTTGTATGTTGATTCCTTTCCGTACCATGACACAATACTGTCAAAATCTTTCTCATGCTGTCTTCATCTATCTCTCTTTCTACACATCTTTCCGGTTGTCACAGCATATTCCAGTTTTTGTCTTCTTATAATGTGGGTAAAACAGAATGACTGCTTCTTTCTGATGTTTGTGATAAGCTGTCTTTCCGACTTAGCTTCCCACAAAATGTCAAGATTGCTCATTTTGGCTGTCCTATTAATTTTCAGCATTCTTCTGTAAAACCACAACTCTGAGGTTTTAATGGATTTTTTTTTCGTCTGTTTATTAATTGACTAAGATTCGCAGACGTATGTTAACACTGGTTCTATGTAACATGCAAGAACTCTTTTTATAACGTTAAAGGACAAGAACTTATTGCATAAAATGTTCTTAATTTGATAGATTGCAGAATTTGCTTGTCCTATTCCATTCTTTATCTCTGTGATGCATCTTCCATTTGATGTTATCCACGTGACTTTATATTAGAATTTCTGCACTTGCCCCAAAATAAAATCCTTGTCAATGTGCACTTAATATCATATGTGGTAAGTGTTCTGGGAATGTCAGCCTGACGAACACAAAGCTGGTAGGTTCATCCCAACGCTGGGTTATCGTGTCAGACATGAATAGTTTTAGAAACACAGACGAAAAATTACATCATGTGATAATTACTATCCAATACCAGAAGTTTAAGCTGTCTGTTGTTGTACGAAGGGAAGTCAATAAGTAAGTAACAAATGGCTGTAGAAAAATAAGTAAATATGATAACAACTTGAAACCAGTTTATTTTTATACATACATTGTCCCTTTAATTCTCAACATAATTTCCACCAACAATTGTGCACTTATCCCATCGTTTTATCTGTCCTCCCAAACCGGCTGCATAGAACTGCGTGCTCTGTTTTCTAAACCACGTTTTCACTTCCCATTCAACTTCGGCGTCATTCGCGAAATGTCTCCCGCCAAGGTGGTTTTCAGTGGTCCAAAAAGGTGGAAATCGCTAGGGGCTAAGTCGCTAGGGGCTAAGATGGTTGTTCCAGAACTTCCCACCTTAGTTGGTTACCTGAGTTAATCGAGCCGTATGTGGTCTGGCATTGTCATGAAGAAGCAACACTCCTCTAGTCAGCAGACCTGAACGTTTTCTTCGAATTGCATCATGAAGCGTCGATAGAACTTCACAGTACGATTCAGAATTCACATTGTCACCTTTCCTCTTTAAATTCTTGCATGAGGCGCTGGACACAGTGAAGGGTCAGAGATTTATAAGAGGGAAATCATCGATGGCTCAGGCGGAGGATACGATCAGACAGGTGTGCATCTTGGAGAACATTAGTCGAGGAGAGGAGTGGGTCAGAGTGCCCGCGGAGCAGTCAGACTTGTGCAGAGTTATAATCACATTGAACCGGGAGTGCAGGGAGTGGCCAGCAGGGGCCACAGAAGTGGAAATCCAGCAATTAATTCAGGATAATGCCCGCCCGGGTGATGTGATTATCTACACAGATGGTTCGGTGTCGAGAGGTAGGAGAAGTGCCTGGGGATTCTTAGCAAATGCTAATGGTCATCGTTTGGTGCAGGAGAGCCTTGCGTATGATACCACAACATCTAGCTTAAGAATGGAGGTGGAGGCGGTCAGTGCATCTTTCCGCTGGATGTAGAACACGATACATACACACATCGTGATTGTAACTGACTCAGAAAGCATGCTGAGGACGGCGAGGACAGGCAGACTTCGTGCAGAGTGGCTTGCTTCGCTTCGGTGGTCACGGGTGGCAGACATCACCTGGAGCTTTTCTCCGGGGCATGCCGGTGTGCTGGGGAATGAACAGGCGTACAGACTGCTGGCTCGGCAAAACTGGTGGAATATTGATGCATGACAAGTCAGACGTGGTTGCGGCCTTGTGAGAGCACGTGTACACCTCGGAGGAGCAAATGGATCACCATAATCTGGCAAGAATGAGGCAGCGAGGAGTGACGAGGGGATCTGGACAACGTGTGAAGCTCAGAGGAAAGGATAGACGGACATATAATCAGATTGCTTCTTGAACTATTGGTGTTGGTATACCAGTGTATAAGAACACGAAGGCATGTTGTTTTCTTGTTAATATAACGTTTATTGGTATAAGATGACAAAGGTTTGATGTTCACCTCCACTCAAGACAAAGGCCGGATCTTAACTGCCCTTGCCAACCCAATACGTCACGATCGAGCATCTCTCACCCTTTCACTCTCGATGCTCAATCGTGCTGTATCTGTTTCCCACTAGATTCTAATAATACCCCAGTACTCCTCCCTTACTGTTACACCTCCCCATGTTGAATAAAGAATTTTCCTTATAAAGGAAAACTCTTTACTCCTAATCCCCATACTCCATTCCCTTTTTGTCCTCTAATCTTCCCTAAAACCAGCTCAAGTTTGAGTAAATAATATATCTTTTAACTCTTCTCCCAGTGATATGGTCTGCTAATAACCTCCCCCCGTATACTTCTTCTTCGACTTTTATTTATATAATACCACGTATGGTAACTCTGTTAATCCAAACAGTCCTTCTTTCCTTTCTATTTCCCCAAAATTATATAGCTATCTCTGGTTCTTTCTTGGCTCCTCCTGTTTCCTGTATCAAATATACATATTATAAGAACAACTCATAAATTCTTTATCGAAACTTTTGAACTTATAAAATTTCTCATTCTTTACTATTCTGGTTCTTTCTTGGCTCCTCCTGTTTCCTGTATCAAATATACATATTATAAGAACAGCTCATAAATTCTTTATACAATTTCTCATTCTTTCAAACCCCCGGACGTACAAAAACAATGTAGTTAGAAAAAGTAAAGAAGCGGTGCGCACCTAGTAAGAAACATAAAGAATGAATACAGGACATGACCACATGTACATACAGCAATGCAAATTACGACACTCACCCTTTACCTCCCTTGCCAATAAAAAAATTTTGTAAAATAATATTTTTTTTAACACACCTTATGAAATACATCTTTGTTCGTTATAAAACAACTTGGCAAAAGTTTTCATAAATCTTATATATTCCACCTTGACATTGCCAACCACAATTCTGTTCATTTTTCGTTATCTCACCTTCCACCATGAGCCCATGTTCATATTTTATGAACATCTTTAATAAAATTAAAGCTGGTATTTCACAGCACCTATATCTTGCCCCCGTACTTCCCATAGTCATATACAGCCATTTACAGTCTTCCCCCTACCTTATATCAGTGGGACAAAGTAGTTTTTATAATCAACTCATTTCTGAACGAAAGACTCTAAGCCAAACCTCATCAACTTAAACTTCCTCGACTAACTTTATAATCATATAACTCAATATACTAAACCATTCATGTAATCGAAATAAAATGAACACAACCCCCAACCAAATCTAAAGAAAAAAAAACGAATTTTTAAAATGACACAACATGCATGTTATCAAACCAGAATAAAACATTCTATTACTACCTATCACTATTGGACACTTTTACGGCCCAATAGATTTTATTAACTCAAATGCTAGGAACACAATCACCCTATTCTAACTCAATAAATCAACCAACAACAATCATATTTCAAAACCAAATCAAGAAAAAAAAACTTATAACTTATAACTTATAACTAAACGTTAGCCATCATTTTCCAGAACCAACTCAATCATAAAAACATATTACGTATAGTGACCCACCAACATTGGCCCCTCATACTAAGTAAAATAACGTATATCTACTTATACAGGTCATTCCAGTATATCTATGACCGTAAAAACTAAACATTTCACTGTCCATCTGTACATCTGTTAACTACAGACCAATTAGAATCTCATCTGTTCTATCTACCTAAACAAATCAGTAATCAACATTTACCATACCATTTATTATCTTCTAACTCCTAACAGCACGTAACATCTGAAATAACCTCTCAACGAACTTGTGATCTGGTTTCCCTTGGAGCAGTCATCACTTGTTAATCCTTATCGTTAAATACGGCATTTCCAGTAGTGACGAAAAATACCTTCACCCATTGTACCAATACCTCAAGACTACTTCCACCGTTTCGTATACCTTTTCACTGTTAACTCCTGCCATCTGCAGTACTCTCAAATATCTATCTCCTACGTTTTTTTCCGCTTCTTCAACAAGTCCAAGTTTCTTTGAATAAGTGCCAATTCTACATCAATATCTTCTTCTTCGTATAACTTATTAGTTTCTTCCATACTACTACTTGACTCTGACTTTTCATCCATTTCTTCTTCTTCGTCTGTATGTCTCTCTTTAGCTGCCGCTAATCTCTTCCGTTCAACATCCCACCTAATTTGTCGATCACTATTTCTTAAGGATCTTTCTAGTAGAGGAATATCTTCTCCGCTTGTTGAATAATCCCTAATTCTCCTCTGTCTTTTCACTTCTTTATCTCTTTGGTTGTCCATTCTTCTTTTCGTTGCTTGTCTGGTATTTTTAAATGGAGCACCTATTTCTTCTTCCATACTATCATAATGAGTTTCATTCACCTTCTCTTCTTCCATTGTTTTCGGAATTGTCTGTTCTTGAGTATCTTCGTAACTTGGATTGGCTAGCAACTGATTTTGTGCTGGTTCTTTTCTAAGACCTGGGGTTACCGTAGCTCCTCTGACAACTTGTTCATCCAAATATTTCGTGTCTGAATAATAATTATTATTATAATTATTATTTTCTATCTCATCTTCATCTCTTCTTAAGTGTTCAACGTGTGCCCTTGCTATATGTGCTGTGACCTGGTTCTTTATAATATACGATACATTACCTAGTTTTTCCAAAACGTAATACCCTGGAATCCAACGAGCATCAAACTTAGAGTTTCTTCTATGCTTCTTGTAATAAACTCTATCACCTACCTTAAACTCCTGTAATTTTGTATTTACATTTTTGTACTTTTTCTGTCTTTCCCTAGCTTTAATTATATTATTCCTTAATCTTACATGTGCCTTATGCATTTCCTGTATTATGGTCTCTTGAAATTCTTCACCCATATATTTCCGTCTAGGTTTTAATAGATTATCTATAGGTAGTATTGGTTCCCTCCCGTGCAATAAATAAAATGGTGAAAAACCCGTGCTCTCATTTTGATTTGTACGAATGGCGCTAAGGGCAGGTCCCAAAAATAAATCCCAATCTCTTTCATGTTCATCAATAATCTTTGCCAAAATGTCGTATAACGTCCGATGTTGACGTTCGTTTTTTCGCATTTGAAGAAGGTCTATAAAATGAGGTCTTTATATGTCTTATGTTTAAATCTTTTAATAACTTTTCGAATTTTTTATTTACAAACTCTCTACCATTATCTGTAAGTATACTTTGTGGGCAACTAAACCTTGGTACGAACTCTTGTAAAAAAATATTAATGACAGTATCCGCGCTCTTATCTGGGATTGCATAAACCTCCGGCCAAAGACTGTAGACGTCTACTATATGAATTAAATACACATTTCCTGACAATGTCCTGGGGTGTGGACCCGATATATCTAAACTAATCTTTTGCATTGGGAAGTGAGGAATATCTGTGTCTTGTAAGGGAGACTTTATTGTTTTCATGTTCCTTAATCTGCATTTTTCACACGTATCTACATATTTGCATGTAGATTTAAACAAGTTTGGCCAATAATATTTACTTGTAAGTGCTTTCACCAATTTGTCTCTACCGAGATGTCCATTTTCATCGTGATATGCTTTTAAAAGTTCATTTTCCAAATGCCTTGGAATATATTTCCTTAGCTGTTCGTTCCTTTCACACATATAATATAACTGTCCATCCTCTTGTAAAACCAAATAATTCCTTTTATATTTGTTATCATCTGTTTCTCGTAATTTTTCTTTTATTTGTATGACTCTTGGGTCCAAATCTTGCTCTTCTTTCATATTGAATTGTGCTAACTGTAGGTCTTCTTCCCTATGTTCAGAGTCTTGATCCGATGGTAGACTATCAAATTCTTCCCTATTTATTATAGCAGAATCTAGAATATTTACTTGCCAATTTCGGTCGTCTATCTCTGGTTCAGCTTCATCTTCTGTATCTTCTGATGACTGTGGATATGGAATTCTAGACAATAAATCGGCGCATGTATTAATCCTACCTGGTATGTACTCAATTATCGCGTTGTACCCCTGTAGATTCAATGCCCACGTCTGTATTTTCCTGTTCTGCACTGGAGCTTCTAAAAAAGACTTTAAAGGCATATGGTCAGTTCTAATAACAAAATTTGCGTTATGTAAGTAGTAATTTAGTTTTTGAAGAGCGTAATGAATCGCGTAAGCCTCCTTCTCAATAGTCGTCCATTTTCTTTGTGATCTACTAAGTTTATGCGACAAGAAGTAGATAGGCCTTTCATTTTTAACCCCTGGTATTCCAGATTCTTTTCCTTCATATGGTTGCACCAAACATGCTCCTACTGCATTGTCCGAAGCATCTGTGTACAGTATCAATTGTTTGTTTAAGTCTGGATGCGTCAACAGTGGTACCAGTGTTAAGCTGTTTTTTAAATACTCGAACGCTTTTTGACACTCATCATCCCACTTAAACCTAGCGTACTTGCCTGTTAAGTTTGTAATAGGTTCAGCTATCCTTGAAAACGCTGGAACAAACCGCCTATAATACGCACATGTTCCTATAAAAGCGCGTACTTCCTTAACGTTAGTTGGAGCAGGTAACTCTTTAATAACCTTTATCTTGTCCTGGTCTGGTTTTATACCTTCTCTATTTATAATATACCCCAAATATTTTGTTTCTGTCTTTAAAAATTGGCATTTACTAAGCTTTAACTTCACATCATGCTTTCTTAACCTGTCAAACACTAGTCTAATATGTTTCAAATGATCCTCCACATTTCCTTTTGTATAAATCAATATATCGTCTATATAGGCTAGAGCGAACCTTTGCATACCTTCTAAAACTTCATTAATTAAGAGCATATAGTGAGAGGGTGCAGTTTTTACGCCAAAAGGCATTCGTAAGAATTCGTACGAGCCCATATGGGTACAAAAGGCGCTTTTCTTTTGTGCGTCTTCCGACATCGGAATACACCAAAATCCTGACCTTGCGTCCAACGTTGTGAAATATGTAGAGCCATTAAGCAGCCCCAAAATATCATCAATTACCGGCAGTGGGTATGCTACATTCTTGGTAATTTTGTTCAACGCCCTGTAATCACAGCAGAAGCGACTCGTACCATCAGGTTTGGCCACGATGACGACCGGAGATGACCATTCAGACTTCGACCTTTTTATTATTCCTGCTTTCAGCATCTCTTCTATTGCCTTTTCCACGATTTCTCTGTTTCTTAATGGAGTTCTATATGGTTTTAAACTTATTGGTGGATGATCTCCCGTGTCTATTTCCATTGTAACTGTTCGCGTCTTTCCCAATTCTAAATCATTAACCGCAAACACATCTTGATTTTGCTTTATAAGTTGTTCCAACACTTCCTTATTTTCTGGCGGAGCTTTTAACTGTGACAACAATTCTTGTTCCCTTGTTATTTTGTCTAGTGAATGTATATGGGCTTTATTTCCTCTGGATGGATGGATCAATTCATCCATTCTGACGTTCCCTCTTCTTCTGTGTCCGCGTCTGTCATTTCCCCTTTCACTAGAAGTTTCCAAATAACTTGTTCCCGACACTTCTGCTCTATCCGTTGCCAATATGTCACTAATGTTATGATCTAATTTGGCTATCACACATCCTCTGTATAACTTGATTTCTCTACCTGTGTTGTTGATAACCATTACTGGAAAGGTTAAGTGTTTATCCAACTCCATTATTCCATCTGGAACTTCCAAACCAGGCTCATCAATTATTTCCTCTTGTAACTCAGTGATTCTGACTGTGTTACCTTCCACATAATATGGGTTTCTCTTCAGCTTCGCTTGTATCAAATTAACCGACTGTGGTTTTAACGTCGTTGTCATTTTAACTCTAACTAGTGCTGATATATGCATGTCTTCTTCCATATCTATATAGACGTCCCTGAATTTTAATTTATGTAAATCATAGAAAAGTCTTACTCCATTTTTTATCAAAAAATCTCTCCCTATTAACATGTTTCTATTTAAACCCCTCACTACATGAAAAAGGTGTCTTATGTTGATCCCTCCTAATTAAAAATTTATCATTGTTTGTCCAATTACTTGTAAATTCTGTCCAGTAACAGAGTGTAAATTATTATGACTCTTAAATACTCTACAATTTCTTACTATTTTGTATAGAAAACTTTCTTTTACTACACTAACCTGAGCTCCCGAATCAATTAATGTACGAACTCTATACTTTCCTATTTCTAATATACAAGAGCTATAATCTGTTTTATCTTCTATAAATTTCTTGACTTCATCTAGTTGAAAATATTCTCTGTTCGACCTATTATACCTGTTATTAACATATTCTCTAACCCTTGGGACCTTACTATTTACCCTCCTATCATAGGTCCTGTCTAATAGGTAGGGCGCCGATTTTCCTGTGTTCTTGTACCTGTAAAATTCCTGTGTCCATCAACAACATTCCTACTCACCCTATTATTGTCATGTCTACCCTGTGTATTCGACTGGACACGCCTGTTATTACAAAAACGAGAAACATGTCCCCGTTGACCACAAACCCAACAGACAATATTTGTGTTATTTGTGTTTCCCACTGTCTCACTTGTAGGGTATCTCACATTTCTTCTTTCAACATAATCACTCCTATTTCTACCTTGTACCGTTTGTATACCTCCTCTCCTATTCCATCCGAATCTTGTTTGTCCTATTTCCATAGGTTCCTCAACTCTGTCGTCTCGATTACTTCCCACTTCTCGTCCTGTTCTTAATCTAAACCTACGTCTCAAATTTTCCTCTTGTACCGCGATATCCACCGCTTGTGATAACCTCTCAGGGTTGTCCCTCATCAACTTAAGTTTCAAACCATCAGATTTTATGCCATCTACAAAAATCCCCACTAACATCCTTTCCACCTCCTCTCCTCGTACATTCTGTCCTAAGAATGCTTCTTCAGCCAGGTTAATCAATCTATCGCTAAACAATTGTACCGTCTCTCCGTTATTTTGTTTAGCCTGTCTCAACACCGAAAATGCATGTTGTGGATCCGTTATTTCTGCATATTTCCTTGCTAGGTCTTCTTTGAATTGTTCCCACGTCTCATCTACTCTAGCCTCTAATTTTCTTCTTATATGATCAGAGACTGGTTCCGTTGCCGTCTGATAAGCCAGTCTCATTTTTTCTTCATCTGTTGCTGAGATCAAATAGGCATATTTTTCTATGGAAGTGACCCATTTCTTATAGTCTCTGGCCTGTCCACTAAACTTCACAATTTCTGTTGCCATCCCTTGTTGTTTAATCACCATATTAAGTCGGCCTACTGCTGTTCCCACGCCTGTCAAAACCTGTGCTAAGGTGTCCTGTTCCGCCATGCTGAAAAATACTGAAACAAGGCAAGCAAAGAACCACACAATTTCAACTTCTTAATTTAAGGAATACACTCACTTATTTTAGAAAACTACAGTTAGTTTCTGGGTTTGAGAACCACACAATTTCAACTTCTTAATTTAAGGAATACACTCACTTATTTTAGAAAACCACAGTTAGTTTCTGGGTTTGAGAACCACACAATTTCAACTTCTTAATTTAAGGAATACACTCACATGTTTTAGAAAACCACAGTTAGTTTCTGGGTTTGAGAACCACACAATTTCACCTTCTTTTTGTTTCCTGACTCAAGCCCGTACCTTCCTCGCCTCAGCGTCAGATTTCGTTCGATCACCAGGAGCCTGTCTCATCTGAAAATTAGTCGCGGAGTTCAGGTAGTCTGTTTCTTCCCCCAGGTAATTACGTCACTTCTCTAGGGATGCCGGGATTATCTTCAACCCCTGGTTGGGTCCCATCTGAGTCTTGTAATCTTTGTTTTCACCCCGGGTGGGGTACATCATCGACGTCTTGAGATAGCGATAACGTAAGTGGCTGGCGATTTGAAATTAGCAAAACTCAGGTTATGGTAAGCTTTTTGAAACTCTAGAGTTCAGATCGCGGCTATGGGAAGCCCTTTTATAACGCTTAAGTTCAGTCAACGGCCATGACCAGCCCCTTGATGACGTTAAAGTTCAGACAATGGCTCTGGAGAGCCCTTTGATGACGTTAAAGTTCAGAGAACGGCTCTGGGAGGCCCTTTGATGACGTTAAAGTTCAAACAACGGCTCTGGGAGGCCCTTTGATGACGTTAAAGTTCAGTCAACGGCTCTGGGAGGCCCTTTGATGACGTTAAAGTTCAGTCAACGGCTCTGGGAGGCCCTTTGATGACGTTAAAGTTCTATCAACGGCTCTGGGAGGCCCTTTGATGACGTTAAAGTTCTATAATTTTACATGATTGAGAAATTATTTGCTCAGGGTTATCACAGCCTTCGAGCCTCTTTATTTGCTGATTACTGAACTGATTACAGAATTTTACTGGACATCCTTTCACTGGCTGCTCCACCACGTGTCGAAACCGTTTCTATGAGTTAATTGACCGGAGCATGGAACAACAACAAGCGTCTCCCGACCTTGACAAAACCGATTTGAGAAAACGTCTTTTTTTAAATACCTTCTGGTTTAGGCATTCTTTGAAGGTTTCCTAGTACTTCGCGTGGTAGCCGGGACGGCCCAATTCAGTATCCTGGTTAAGCGGCAGCATTTCGCATCCTATACCAGTGTATAAGAACACGAAGGCATGTTGTTTTCTTGTTAATATAACGTTTATTGGTATAAGATGACAAAGGTTTGATGTTCACCTCCACTCAAGACAAAGGCCGGATCTTAACTGCCCTTGCCAACCCAATACGTCACGATCGAGCATCTCTCACCCTTTCACTCTCGATGCTCAATCGTGCTGTATCTGTTTCCCACTAGATTCTAATAATACCCCAGTACTCCTCCCTTACTGTTACATTGGAACTCTTCGCTGGCTGCTCAGGATGGGGACGGAGCGCTTATGGAATGCCCCGAATGCTGTGATGTCGGTTCCTAAATCAATCAATCAATCAATCTTCTTGAAATTGGTTAAAAACACTCCTTGACAATCCTAAAAAACGCACAACAGCACGTTGCTCTTTGGTTGTACACTCCGTAAGTACAGTCGCCATTTTGTTTATGCGCTGCGCATGTGCATGAGACACCTAGTGCCACCTGACGAACGGGAATATAAAGTTCGATGTTGCTCTCACCTAATGATACCTGTAGAAAACACCAGCTACATTTACCTGCCATCTTAAACAGCATCGTCTGGATCTTTTCTCCGGGGCATGCCGGTGTGCTGGGAAATGAACATCAGATTGCTACTGGTACTATTAGTGATGGAACTTTTCGCTGGCTGATGAGGATGGGGACAGATCACTTATGGGAATGCCCCGAATGCTATGATGTCGATTCCTAAATCAATCAATCAATCAAAAACCTGCCATCTTACAGAACTGTGTGACCTACTTATTGCGACTTCTGCCTCTTCATTCTGAAGTCACTGACTAACAAGACATTGAACTACGAAAGCACTACACAGAACACTGAAACATTTCATATCCAATAATTGATCAGTAGAAATGCAAGTCACAGTCATATTCATCCTTAAAATGATATTCCAAAAGAATACATACATATATCCACTTTCACTTTGGCCACAAACTGACTTGCTATGGCCAACGTAGGGCTGTCTATCCCTAATGGTCTCTCCACGGTATATCAGCTCCGAGTAACGCTTTTTTGTGAGTCCTTTCAACTCTTTCCTTTATCTGCGCGTGCATCACGGTTAATCCGTGCGCCCTGGTTGACATGACCCCCATTCAGGTATTGTAAAAATATGTGTGTCACCTACGAGTTTAAACATCTCAAGTGGCTTCTGTATTAATTGTAAGTTGGTCAACTATTCGTGTCTGCATATTGTCGCCGGAAAAATGACCACTGGGGCTGTGCTAGGTCTCTTATTGATTTTAATCTCTGCCATGTTATTTGCCAATAGAAATATGGCAAATGCAACGAGAAGAAGAGTTTTGAAGTGCTACAAAGTACCTGTACTTGTGTATGGATGTGAGACGTGGACGATGAGCGGATAATTGAAAAACATCTAACGGCAGTGGAAATGTGGTTTCTGAGGAAAATGCAAAGAATGCCATGGACAGACAGAAAAACCAACGAGTAAGTGCTACAAGAGGTAAATGAAACCTGTATACTACGAGTAATTAGAGAAATTAGACGTAGGCAATTAACATTTTTTCCACACGTCATAAGAAGAATTAAATTGGAGAATCCGGTAACAATCGGCATGATTAAGGGGAAAAGAACAAAGGGAAGGCAGAGAAGTACCTGGATAGCTTGGTCACGTGGCATGGTCCAGACAAAAACATGGAGCTGATCCACCACTTGGTGATCATATACAATGGCGAAACAAGACAGCCCACGCATACTGGCATGTCACATGATAATGACAGTGTTATAGTCAGTTATTTTTCAGACTTATGTTGTATAGTTGTTGGAGTTGCGATATTCATTGTTTGTTACATTTAATTTCTTCTTTAGTGATGGTAATTGTTGTTAAAACTGAGAATAGAAAAATCGTTTTCATATTCTACACTACTGTCATTTTATTTGCATTGCCTTATGTTGCTTCCGTTTCTGATTTCCTAGAGAAGGGTTCGGCAACACACTGCAAGAACTGTTCACTGACGACATTCAAATGAAGAAACTTCTTCGTCAACACATCGTGATCGGCCGATATACTACTGCAGTGCCCCGTAAACTGTACACTCTACAGGGGTATGAAGCTAGCCTAACTAACATTAACGTGAGTCAATGTTACTGTCTTACAGACAAATATTTCTCGTTTTATTGTTGTTTTATTATGCAGTAGAAAAATAGTTAAAAGAGGTAATGCGACAAATTTTGTTTTAATGTTTTAATGTGCAGTAGAAAACATTGTAGAAATAGAGTCAATGCGACGAATGTTGATTTATTATGCAGTAGAAAAATGGTAGAAAAATAATCAATGCAACAAATGTTGGTTTATTATGCAGTAGAACAATGGTAGAAAAATAATCAATGCAACAAATGTTGGTTTATTATGCAGTAGAACAATGGTAGAAAAATAATCAATGCAACAAATGTTGGTTTATTATGCAGTAGAACAATGGTAGAAAAAGAGTCAATATGACAAATGTTGGTTTATTATGCAGTAGAACAACGGTAGAAAAAGAGTCAATGCGACAAATGTTGGTTTATTATGCAGTAGAACAAAGGTAGAAAAAGAGTCAATGCGACGAATGTTGGTTTATTATGCAGTAGAACAATGGTAGAAAAAGAGTCAATGCGACGAATGTTGATTTATTATGCAGTAGAACAATGGTAGAAAAAGAGTAAATGCGACAAATGTTGGTTTATTATGCAGTAGAACAATGGTAGAAAAAGAGTCGATGCGACGAATGTTGGTTTGTTATGCAGTAGAACAATGGTAGAAAAAGAGTCAATGAGACAAATGTTGGTTTATTATGCAGTAGAACAATGGTAGAAAAAGAGTCAATGCGACAAATGTTGGTTTATTATGCAGTAGAACAATGGTAGAAAAAGAGTCAATGCGACAAATGTTGGTTTATTATGCAGTAGAAACAATGGTAGAAAAAGAGTCAATACGATAAATGTTGGTTTATTATGCAGTAGAACAACGGTAGGAAAATAGCCAATACGACAAATGCTGGTTTATTATGCAGTAGAACAACGATAGAAAAAGAGTCAATGCGACAAATGTTGGTTTATTATGCAGTAGAACAACTGAAGAAGCAGAGTTTATACGACAAATGTTGGTTATTATGCAGTAGAACAACTGTAGAAGCAGAGTTAATACGACAAATGTTGGTTTATTATGCAGTAGAACAACTGTAGAAAAATAATCAATACGACAATGTTGATTTATTATGCAGTAGAACAATGGTAGAAAAAGAGTCAATGCGACATATGTTGGTTTATTATGCAGTAGAAAATCAATCAATCAATCATGTGCCATGCTGGAAAGCGTGGGCGGTCATGAATCGCCATTTCACTCGATCACCAGAGTCGTGGATCAGCTCAGTGTTCCTGTCTCGTTCAAGCCATGTGGCCAAGCCATCCAGGTATTTTCCTCTCGGTCTTCCTCTTGGTTTGTTCCATTTAATCTTGCCAGTTGTCACTAAGTTCTCCAATCCATTTCTTCTCATAACATGTCCAAAAAATTTTGACTGTCTACGACTAATGTCTCTAATCAATTTACGATCTTCATTTGTATCTTGAAGGACTTTTTCATTGGTTTTTCTGTCTGTCCATGGTATTCTTTGCATTTTCGTCAGAAACCACATTTCTGCAGCCATCAGATGTTTTTCAGCTTGACTGCTCATTGTCCAAGTTTCACATCCATACAAAAGAACAGGCTCTATGTATCCCCTCAACACTCTTTTTCTCGTTTCAATTGGCATCTTTTTATTGGTCAGAATGCAGTAGAACAACGGTAGAAAAATAATCAATACAACAAATGTTGGATTATTATGTAGTAGAAACAGAGTGCACCGAATTATAGGGACCATTTAGGTTTGGGTGAATGTGTAAGTTAAAATGCTCCTTTTCACGCATGAGTCATGGTGAATATAATTTTCGACTAATGGACAATCGAAGGGCGCTTGGTCAATATTACATTGACAGCTTTCCAGAAATGTGACTGTTACTCATATCAGAATGGCGAAAAGTTTACGGACACAGTTCATAATCCTGCATATCGCGTTCGAAACACAGCTGTGGTCGATTTGGCAGCAGACCGCGTTGCGTTGTTTTTTTACGAAATGGTATGGGTGCCGGTCGTTCAGAAACTATGGCCAACTACTGAACGTAAACTTGCCAAGAGATTACAAGCAGCCACAAATGCTGGGGTTGACTGCGATGTCCTATAAAAGGATATGCAACTAACTTTAGTTTATATTAGGGTGGGTCATACATTTCGAATACATCCACGCGCTTTCTGTCATCTATTTTGAACATCTTTCCATACTATATATTTACCCCTCTCGGACAACAGGATTATGACAGCTTATGTTCCAAGCCTCAACATAGATGGTGGAAGCGTCAACAGAGAGACCAAACTGAAGTATCTGGGAATCACATTTGACAGGAGTCTGTCCTTCAATGATCATGTGGAGACGGTTGTGACAAGATCACAAAAGGGATTCAACGCACTTAAAACTATGGCTGAAATGGACACAGAGCAGAGAATGCTTTTCACACTATACCAGCACTTGATCTTCTCAGTGATTGATTAAGGACTAGGACTGCTCACTGTCTCAAAGAGTCAGCTGGTGAGACTGACTGGAGTGCATACAGAACGAGGCTATGCGGGTCATTCTGGGATGCACCAGAGACACCCCAGTGGTGTGTATGCGTTACATCCTTGGTCTGCCGACTGTTGCCGGTAGGCTCAAGGTGATGCAGGTGAAAGCATACCTCAGAGTAGCTGCTGACACAGATTACCCGTTGCATGAGGCGCTGGACGCAGTTAAGGGCCAGCGACTAATAAGAGGGAAATCATGGATAGCTCAGGTGGAGGATACGATCAGACAGGTAAGCATCTTGGAGAACATTAACCGAAGAGAGGAGTAGGTCAGAGTGCCAACGGAGCAGTTAGACTTGTGCAGAGTTATAATCACATTGAGCCGGGAGTGCAGAGTAGGAGCCAGCAGGGGCCACGGAAGTTGAAATCCAGTAACTAATTCAGGATAATGCTCGCCCGAGTGATGTGATTATCTAAACAGATGATTCGGTGTTGAGAGGTAGAAGTGCCTGGAGGTTCTTGGCAAATGCGAATTGCCGTCGTTTGGTGCAGGAGAGCCTGGCATATGATACCACAACATCTAGCTTAAGAATGGAGGTGGAGGCAGTCAGTGCAGCTTTCCGCTAGATGGAGAATACGACACACACACACATCGTGATTGTAACTGACTCAGAAAGCATGCTGACTAGGGTGAGGACAGGCAAGCTTCGTGCAGAGTGGCTTTCTTCGCTTCGGAAGTCACGAGTGGCAAGCATCGTCTGGATCTTTTTTTCCGGGGCATGCTAGTATGCTGGGGAATGAACAGGCAGACAGATTGGCTGGCTCTGCAAAACTTGGTGGAGTATTGATGCATGATAAGGCAGACGTGATTGCGGCCATGTGGGAGCACGTATACACTTCGGAGGAGCAAATAGATCCCCATGGTCTGGCAAGAATTCGACAGCGAGGAGTGACGAGGGGATCTGGCCGATGCTCGACTCTTAGAGGAAAGGCGAGACGCACATATAATCAGATTGCTACAGGTACTATTGGGGTTGGAACCCTTCGCTGGCTTCTGCGGATGGGGACGGAGCGCTTATGGGAATGCCCCGAATGCTGTGATGTCGGTTCCTAAATTAATCAATCAATCAAACCCACTTCCTGAATATTCGGGATATCCTGGCTACCGCACCTCCCACCCTCTCTCTTAATTTCTGACCCTTTACAATGCACCTTGATCAAGCTCCTCTCCTTTTCAGATGTAACCCAATCCACCCGACTCCCGCCCAACCGCACATCTTCCAGCTGCCACGTATACAGCAGGTGCCGTGCGGGTTCACCCTTCCCATCTGTGAAACCTCTTGGTTACATATCATATTCACGTCATGCTTCTTGCTTACTGTTATTTCATAGATGTCCATAATAGTATGCTTTAATGTTGTTACTTTGATACTATCTCCGTTTTTGTTGTCATCTGTGTGCCTGTATTGTTTTGGTTTATTTCTTGTTGTTAGTTGCCGAGGAATGTTTGCTACCGCAATGTCTCCTTGTTTGTTTCTTCTTCCTCTGTTATGTTGTAATTTTATAATGTTTTTTTTTTTTTGGAGAGGGAGGAGGGAGTAAGGGGGGTGGGGGGGGGGGCAATTGTAAAGTTTAAAATTGCGTTTTCCATGTGTATAAATTTATCTTGCTTCGGCTGAGTAGGGGGGGGGGGGAGAGAGAGAGAGAGAGAGAGAAAGAGAGGAGAGAGAGGAGAGAGAGAGAGAGAGAGAGAGAGAGAGAGAGAGAGAGAGAGAGAGAGAGAGAGAGAGAGAAAGGTGGCGGTGGTAGTATCACCAGCGAAGTTTCTATTATCCGGCTGTTCTATCAGAGTCCATTGAATGTCATTTCATATGCCAGTTACCGTTGTCGGTGTAATTCATCCATTGACCCCATTTTATTTTCTTATTCAGGAATTCAATCGAAAAGTGAGCCTTTATTATGTTCAAGTTCTAACAACAGCATGAAGGAATCTGTAATTACAGCAGGTGATATTGTTGCGTCCAATGGACTCATTCATATAATCAATTATGTCAAGGGAAGCTCGGATAATCAATTTTCTAACGCGGTAAGAACAGCAGCTTTGAAACATTGTTGACCAAAATAAAATCTATTTACTTACACACATCGTCGATATTGTATGAAATGTGAGCTGTGATCACATTGAAGCGTGTACAGTACAGACATTACTGCGAGAGGCACGCTTTGACGGTGGCAGGGGAGAAAGGTCTCTCCTAAACTCTTCGTCATATGTTATGACACGCGGAGCAGTGCCAGCGATCACAATCCTCCTCAGCCGTCTGTTCTCAGTGTTCTGATAAATATGACCGCTGATAATTTTCAGCGACGATGTCTATCCCTATCATTATCGATTTTGCTAATTGTCACAACGCTTACACTTGAGTATGCGTGTCTGTTCTGCCTGAATATCTCATACCATGGTAATATGCATTTTTATGTTCACAACTTTCATTGTCGATGTGAATGCAACGTCTAAAATTGGTAGTTGATGTATTAAAGATGAGTGATTGGAACGGCGATTTGAAAATAAAGTTCGTTTGTTCGTCCGTTCGTCCGTTCGTCCGTTCGTTCCCCCAAACATTATCGATCTTCCAAACTATCACAAAATTCTCTACAACTAGAATTGTCTCCCCCTATCACTCTCGATATTTCCAATTATCACAATATTCTCCACTATCCAGAAATATCTCCCCTTAACATTATCTATGTTCTCAACGTCACATATCCTGTGTCTCTCCGTGCTATTCTGTACGTCTCTGTGTCTCTCCGTGCTATGTGTATATCTCTGTGTCTCTCCGTGCTATTATATAATATCTCTGTATCTCTCCGTGCTATTATGTACAAAAACTGTTCTCTCAGTGCTATGCTGTATAGCTCTTTGTCTCTAAACTTATATTCTGTATATCTATTGGTCTCTGCATGCTATTATGTTTATATATGTGTTTCTCCATGCTATTATGTTTATATATGTGTTCTCGCTATGCTATTATGTTTATATATGTGTCTCGCTATGCTATTATGTGTTATATATGTGTCTCTCCATGCTATTATGTTTATATATGTGTCTCCCCCTGTTATTATGATTATATATGTGTCTCTCCGTGATATTATGTTTATAAATGTGTCTCTTCGTGCTATAATGTATATCTTTGTGTCATTATATTCTGTTTAACTGTGTGCCCTCTTCGTGATGGGTGTGTGTAGTGTGTGTGTGTGTGTGTGTGTGTGTGTGTGTGAGTGTGTGTGTGTGTGTGTGTGTTGTACAGGCAGAGCAGAGATAGGAAAGTTGGCTGCAGATTACAGGTGGCAGTAGACAGGGTGACGGAGTGGTGCAGGGACACAGGGGCCGTTATAACCCCAGACAAGGCACTCTGTCGTGTGGTACTCCCTGGATAACCATATCGTCACGGCAGACGTCCCAGGTATTATGTGAAAGGATGTCCTCTTAGTACAGAGAATAAATTAAAGCACTTGGGTATCACCTTTGACAGGTGTTTGTCTTTTAAGGATCATGTGGATGCTTTGGCGGTGAAGGGGTGAAGGCTGTTAGGGGACTTTATGCTTTGAGGGCGATGGCAGCAACCAGGGCAGAGCAGGGGATGCTTTACATCAGGGGTGGCCAACACGAGGCATGCTGGTTTACTTTAATTAACACGCGTGCGCACACGCACACACACACACACGCACACACACACACACACACACACACACACACACACACACACACACACATATTAGGTATGCGGCTCGGCAGGAAATATATTCTGAAATTTGGCCCGCCTGCTGAAAAGGATGGCCACCCCTGCTTTACATGTTCTCGCATCAGTTAATAGTTTATGTCATTGAGTATGGTTTGGGGCTCCTGGAAGTATCAAAGAGCCAGCTTGAAAGGTTGGAGCGCATACAGAATGCTGCCATGCGGTTAATCCTGGGATACACAAAGGACACACCAATTATATGCATGAGGTATATCCTGGCGCTACCAACAATGGCGGATAGGCATATGGTCCTTCAGGGCAAATGGTATCTGAGAGTTGCTGCAGGTAGGAATCACCCCGTGCATGCGGCCATGGATATGGTCAAGCGTCATAGGCTAAGACGAGGTAGGTCCTGGATGGCACAAGCAAAAATATCTATACGTCAGGTTTGTGATCTAGAGACCATCAATCGTGAAAAAGAGTGGGTTGAAGTATCGGCAGACATGACGGACTGGTACAAATGTAATAGTAACACTGGGTCGTCAGTGCAGAGAATGGGCAGCGGGCCGATTAAAAAAGTCGACTAAAAGTCGACAGGGTCGACTTCATTGCACCGGGTTTTATCCCACATGGCTTGGTCTCTTTCCACAGCGCGGAAAGCGTCGTATAAAGCACGAACTCCGTAGCTCTAGCGACGACCGACCCACAGAAGTCTCGAATAATTTAACTCGTGAACCGAAGAACGGGGCCCGGAATCGAACCCACAACCTTCGGAGCCCGAGTCAAACGGCTTGACCACTTCGCCACGGAGACTCCCATCGGGGGTAGCGGGCCGCACAGAGTTTGCCGTGCAACAACTGATCCAGAGTAATACACATAAAGGTGACATTGTGATCTATAATGATGGGTCACTGGGGAGGAAACAGACGGAGTGGTTGGGTTTCATTGCGAAGGCTAATGATGATTCTTGGAGAAGGAGAGTATTGCATATGAGGCTACGACCTCCAGCATGAAAATGGAGGTGGAAGCAGTCACAGCGGCTTTCCGTTGGCTATAGGAAACCACTGCAACACACATTGTCTTCATTACGGACTCAAGTAGTATGCTTAGTAAATTGGAGAAAGGAATGTTTCGTGTGCAATAGCTCACCTCGCTTCAGAGGTCACATAATTTTGTGGATTTTTTTGCCCTGGCATGCGGGAGTGCGGGAGGAATAAATAGGCTGATAGGCTGGCAGGAAATGAACCTCTTGGTGATCGATTACCTATTTACAAGGAGAGGTAGTTGTGCGCCTGTGGACCAGGTGGAGAAGGTGGAGGAACAGATGCGAACCTGTATATGGAAAGGATGAAATTGTGAGGGACTGGCAGGGGTTCTGTTGGAATCTCAAAACTAAGAGGGAAGACAGGAGAACTTTCAAACAGTTATCGGTGAGAACGATTAGTAGTGTGACTCTTCGCTGGCTGTTGAACGAGGGGACGATGTAGATTCTTAGCTCAACTCAACTCAACTCTTTATGCTATCTTTATATCAATGTATCTCTCTATATTATTTACGTTTAAATATTGCCTCTCCGTACTATGCTGTACATCTATGTGTCTCTCCGTTATTTTCTGTATATCTGTGTGTTTCTCATGTTATTATGTATATATCTGTGTCTCTTCATGCTATTATGTTTACATATGTGTATCTTCGTGCTAGGAAGTGTATCTCTGTATCTCTCCATGCTAGTAAGCATAAATAGTGTCTCTCCGTAATATTATGCATTTATATGTGTCTCTTCATGCTATTATGTATAAATATGTGTATCTCCGTGCTATGCTGTATATCTATGTGTCTCTCCGTTATATTCTGTATATTCATGTGTCTCTCTCCACGCTATTATGTATATCTTTATTCTCTCCGTGTATTCTGTATATTTCTATGTCTCTTCGTGCTATTCTGTAAATCTTTGAGTCTCTTTATGCTATTTTCAAAGATCTCTGAGTCTCTCTGTCCTATGACATAGATCTCTGAGTCTCTCGTGCTATTCTGTAAATCTCTGAGTCTCTCCACAACTATTATGTAAATCTCTGAGTCTCTGCGCGCTATTCTGTAAATCTCTGAGTCTCTCCATGCTAACCGGCAGATCTCCGAGTCTCTCCATGCTATTCTATAGATCTCAGGGTCTCTCTGTGCTATTCTGTAGATCTCCGAGTCTCTCGTGCTATTCTGTAAATCCTTGAGTCTCTCGTGCTATTATGTAGATCTACGAGTCTCTCTGTGCTATTCTGTAGATCTCGAGTTTCTCGTGCTATCTGTAGATCTCCGAGCTCTCCGTGCTATCTGCATGTCTTGTGAACAGATAAACAGTCGCCATCTTCTACCTGCAGGAAACTGCCATGGACCTCATCAATCGTCACCCAGATTATAAGGCGATGGCTTCACTGATTTGGGTACGTATTCCTTAATTTTCTTCACTATTTTGTGCATTCGATAATAATTATTACTTTTAGATGTTCGTGCGAAATTTATTCAAAGATTGAGATAGTATCGCAAACTGTACGTACGAAAATATGCTTCACCATACCACAATTTATTACTTGATTCCGTAAGTGAAACACAATTATTTATTTCCCTTCTCTTTAACAGTACTCAGAGGTTCAATATTTTCATTATAAAACAGGCTAAATGAGTTGGGCATTTCCTTTCTATTCATTGTTTATGTAGCCTTTCAGAACTTGACCATTGTCCTATCCACCCGCAATACCAGAGCAATTATGAAAGCCTCCTTGGATGGCAGGGAATGCCCATGGTCTGCCCCTGCCTTCTCTTTGGGATGACGGTTATGTCTCCGGCTGATCTCAATGGACCAGCTATGATGGGGATGACACCAAAACAGTGAGACTTGACCGTCCTCGAAACACCCTGGAAGGTTAACCCGGTCAACAAATGCCCGCAGAAGTCGGATGTGTCGACCGAAAGGTGCAAATATCGCAGCTCTGCTGTAAAGAGACAACGCAATTACGTCCCAAAAATATTCTGGATGAACGGAGAAGAAGAAGAAGAAGAAGAAGAAGAAAGAAGAAGAAGAAGAAGAAGAAGAAGAAGAAGAAGAAGAGAGAAGAAGAAGAAGAAGAAGAAGAAGAGGCGGCGGCGGCGGCGGCGGCGGCAGCAGCAGCAGCAGCAGCAGCAGCAGCCAGAAGAAGAAGAAGAAGAAGAAGAAGAAGAAGAAGAAGAAAGAAGAAGAAGAAGACGAAGAAGAAGGAAGAGGAGGAGGAGGAGGAGTCAGTCTACACCTATCTCATACATGAGCTATGCCAACTCTGTTTCCAAGCTGGCAGGCTTCAATTCAGAAATCAAAGATAGTTGTCATCTATTGGATCTCTTCCCCAGGGCATGCCTGTGTGTTGGGAAACGAGCAAGCGGACAGATTGGCCTGATGTGCACGCTGGATGAGGTCCTGGTGCACGATAAGGCAGATGTTGTCAAGGACCTTTGAAAGTTTGTATAGTGTTGAAGAACAGCCTCAGCATCATTGCTAGGAGAGAGTAGTGCAGCAGTGTGGTGATTAGAGGATCTGGCCGATATTCAGTTTACCGAGGAAAGTCCACACTTACATATAATCAAATTGCGACTGGTACAATAGTATTAGGACTCTTCACTGATTGTTGAAGATGAGGACGGAGTGTTTATGCGAATGGCCCGAGTGCCATGACGTCGGTTCTTGCCTCAACTCATCCTCTGTGCTTTCTGAAAATGGAGCTAACGAGTGACGGCTATGGTATTTGTGTGACAGCTGTCTGTCAATGAGAAGGATATATCCACTACCAAAGCTACAAGTTCAAAGTGGACCCATGACCTTGATGGGTCAAGGACAGAAGGGTCATTAACGTGGAACGTCCGCTAAGTTGGAGAAACTCTGGGCGTATGGGAGTTTTCTTATCCTTTCGGGGCTCTTCCCTAGCAGGTAGACTCTAACAAGAGTCATTGGTTATTTCCAGGATTATAATAAATGCTAATTAACTGCATTTTAAACATAAGAAGAATTAGTTTCTATCAAAGGCCCAGATGAAGGGTTAATCTTAGAAAAGACGGCATCAGTTAAACACACAATGACCGAAATAGAAACAAACAGTAGACGTTGAGTCGAAATTATGTAAACAAACATGGTTTATTGATCATTTAAACAACATGCATCATATTGGGAAAACCAGTTGAGGAGGGAAATTCATCATTCTAAGTCTATTACAAACTGAATGAGCTATACATGTGCCAAATTTCAATTTTCTCCGCTTACTCCTTCATCGAGAGGCTAAAGACTTATGAGAAGCCCCTTGTATATTTAAAAAAAAAACAAATTACACATTTCATACGCATGGGCAAATAAGTGCTAAATGCTCTGATACAAGCAGATTGTCTCCTATACTGTAACTACAACTCAAGATACTGACCTAAAATAGTCCATTGATAAAGCATAGACACAATTTGATGGGTGACCTGAATACCAAGAAAGGATCGGATCGCATGGGTTTGCAGGTGATCAGGTCGGAAACACGGACATCGGGATAATGGACGTAAATGATGAGTCATTGGCTAATTTCAGTATATCATAAACGGAAATGTTTTTCGACATAGAACAATACATAAAGTAACACGGTCTTCAACTGATCACAAAATAGAACATTCAAGTGACAGATCTGTATCAAGACGTTTAGATAAAGACAATATATAATTATAATCACTAACTACTTCAAACCATGGGTAAATAATTACCAAATGTTATAATACGACCATCTTGTCTTAACTAGCTTTAAACTGACGCATTTTCCTTGACCACAAGTAGCCTGACTATGGAAGTCATGGCAGTAAGTAAAGCAATAACATGGCTCGAGACACAGACATTCACTAGGGCATGTTTCCTTCGCGACTCAATGAACATGATCAAGAGGATAGAGGAGGGGTCGATCCGAAGAGAATGGTTGCTGTCTCTGGAGCGGTCTCGGCTGGCAAAGATTTGTTTCATTTTCGTGCCAGGGCATGCGGGTATACAGGGAAATGAGCAGACTGACAGGCTTGCAAGGAAGGCTACTGTTGGGGGCGGGGGGAGGGGGGGGGGGGGGGGCGGACGAGCCATGAACCAGGCTGATATACTGAATGCCCTACGAGAAGTAAGTCGTTTGCGAGAACCAAATGATGACTGGGAACCTACAACAATGGTTCATACTGCGAGAACAGCAAGTTAAAAGAGGTGTGGCCAGACAAGAACACTATGCAGAAAGCCAAAGCTGATTAATAATCAACCCAGAACTGGTGTCGTGGAACCGCTATACGCTGCGAGATTTACTGAGGGGATCCGAGCACTTAGAACTGAATTGTTCGATGTGCGGTGAGGATGATCTGTCGACTTCTAACTAAACTGTAGCTAACAGTGAAGAATATTTGCTTAGGTTTATTTCATTAGTGAATCACAGAAATATGGGGGTATGAGTTGAACGTTTAACTTGACATTTTAATGTACCTGCTTTTAATCTTTATTATTTTGCTCCTTTGAAATCGAGCGTGGTCCCCACTGGACTGATTTTTAAGTGAGGGAATACCTTTTATTATTACCAGTGTCCCTCGCCATCAGGCGAACCCCACCCCGAGTGCTAATGTGTTCCCCATGCTTGATTCATTGTTTTAATGCTGCTCACCATATTCGTGAAATCCAATTTGAATGACAAATCTGAATACTAAACAAAACCAACACACTAAACTAAAGTGCGTATTACACTCCAGATTTGACATTATTTCATCACACATACTTGCTGCATACTTTTCTACAGATTGATGTCTCTCAGTTTTATGTGGTTTTTGCGCATTTCGAAAATAAATAAATGTATTTTATTTGTTGAAGCTGACAGGACTTCATGAGATATTCTCTATGCCAAACACAACTGTGTTCATTAGCAACAATAGCGCTTGGGCAAGGCTGTCTCATGAAGAAAGAAAGTACTTGGTTTCTGATCCAGTAAGTATTGAGATCATTGACAATCCATTATCCGAGAAAAGCCAGAGACACTATATATCTCATTTACAACCATAATGATTAGAAAATATATTAATGGTATCAATACTGCTATTAATAGGTTACTTTGTTTCATTAATACGTCACTTTATTTCATTTATAGTAACTTTGTTCCATTAGCTCAACTTAGTTTCAAGTCATTATGTTTTAGTTAACTCAACGTAGATTCATGTAATTGTTTCGCATTGGCAAAAACGTAGATTGGAATTTATTGTTTCTCATTAGCTCAACGTAGATTCCATTCATTGTTTCTTATTGGTTCAACGTAGATTACAGTCATTGGGACTCATTGGCTCAACGTAGATTCCAGTCATTGTTACTCATTGGCGCAACTAGGAGTCACATCATTGTTTCTCATTGGCTCAACGTAGATTCCCGTCATTGTTTCTCTTTGGCTCAACGTAGATTCCAGTCATTGTTTCTCATTGGCTTATCTTAGATTCACGTCATTGCTTATCATTGGCTCAACGTAGATTCCAGTCATTGTTTCTTATTGGCTTAAATTAGATTCACATCATTGTTTCTCATTGGCTCAACTAGGAATCACGTCATTGTTTCCCATTGGCTCAACGGAGGTTCCAGTCAATATTTCTCATTGGCTCAATTTAGAGTCACGTCATTGCTTATCATTGGCTCAACGTAGATTCCAGTCATTGTTTCTCATTGGCTCATCTTAGATTCACGTCATTGCTTATCATTGGCTCAACGTAGATTCCAGTCATTGTTTCTCATTGGCTTAAATTAGATTCACATCATTGTTTCTCATTGGCTCAACTAGGAGTCACGTCATTGTTTCCCATTGGCTCAACGGAGATTCCAGTCATTGTTTCTCATTGGCTCAACGGAGATTCCAGTCATTGTTTCTCATTGGCTCAACTTAGAGTCCACGTCCATTGTTTCTCTTTGGCTCAACAGTAGATTCTAGTCATTATTTCTCATTGTCTCAACGTAGAATCCAGTCACTGTTTCTCATTGGCTCAACGTAGATTCCAGTCATTGTTTCTCAATGGTTCAACTTAGATTCACGTCATTGCTTATCATTGGCTCAACGCAGAGTTCCAAGTCATTGTTTCTCATATCATCTCATCATGTTCCTCTTGTACCTTGCGGTGTCGAGGTGAAGTATAAACTTCGTGAGAGTGCCCGGTTATGGGCTTCGTATATCGACATTCCCATGGATTCTGTTATTCCCTCCGTCCAACGTTTACGTGGTCGGCCTCTTCCTCTGTTTCCATCTGGTCTGTACATCATTGCTTGTTGTGGCATGCTGTTGACTGGTAGCCTACTTGCATGGCCAAACCATTTGACTTGCTGCTTTCTAATAAAATCTAGAGCAGCTTTAACCCCCACTTTAGTCCTGATTTCTTCATTTCTGATCTTATCTCTTCTTGATACGTTGAGTATTCTTCTCAGGAACCTCATTTCTGTTGTTGTGATTTTTCTTTTCTCTTTTTCTGTCATTGTCCAGGTTTGGCATTGGTAGCACAGAGTTGGTAGGAAGATTGTGTTGTAAAGTGCTTTCTTAGTAGTTATTGATACATGTTTGTTCTTTAGTATTGGTGCCATTTGTCCAATGAGTTGATTTGCCTTATTGCACCTATTTTCGATCTCGTCTTCTGATCTGCCATTTGATGATATTATACTTCCTAGGTACTTGAAGCTCTTTACTTGTTTCAAGGGATGTTCGTTTAGGTGAATTGTTGCTGTTTGTTCTTCTTTAGTTATAGTCATTACCTCTGTTTTGCTTGTGCTAATTTTCATGTTATGTTCCCTACACATTTCGTTTAGACTATTCATGTGGTCTTGTAATTCAGCTTCTGATTTTGCTATTAGTGCTTGGTCGTCCGCAAACAGGAGTTCTCTAATGGTTAGATTTGCAGATGGTTCTTCTTCTGTGTTCTCGTCATGCGGTATTCTTGCTGTCTCTGCTTGGCTGGTTTCTTTACATATGTTGTCTATATATGTTATGAACAAGAGAGGGGACAGGACACAACCTTGTCGTACTCCAGATCTTATGGTGAAGGGTTCTGAGTGTCCTCCAGTTGCTCTCACTATGCATTCACTGTTGTTGTATAAACTTCTACATAGGTTTGTTAGATGTGTACTCACTCCATATTGTTTAAGGATTTCCCACAGCTTGTTTCTATCTACCCTATCAAATGCCTTTTCTTGGTCGACAAAGGCTAAGTAGAGTGTTTCATTGAATTCAATTGATTTTTCTATAAGTTGTCTAAGAGCAAAAATGGCGTCTGTGCATCCTTTGTTTTTCCTAAATCCAAGCTGCGTTTCGCTTAGCTGGGGTTCTAAAGTAGTTCGTAATCTTTTTTCAAGAATTTTGCAAAATATTTTCCCAGTATGACTCAACAGTGAAATGCCTCTGTATTGTGTTGCAATCTCTTTTGCTGCCTTTGTTTTTCCAAATTGGGATAATTATGGCGTTTCCCCCAGTCTCGTGGTGTCTGTTGTTCTACCCAAACATGGTTGAATAGTCTATGTAGCCAAGCTGTTCCTACTTCCCTTGCTGCTTTAATTAGTTCATTTGGTATTTCATCCTGTCCTGGTGATTTGTTCAATGGGGCTAATCTGATGGCTTCTATAATTTCTTCTTTTAGTATGTCTGGTTCTAGTTCCTCGGTGACATCTGTGTAGGTCTCTTGAATTCCTGTGACATCTGATGGGATGTTGAGAAGTTGTTCGAATACTGCTTCCATCTTATTAGGTTCTGTTTTTGTTCACTTATTGGGTCTCCATTTTCACTGTTAATTATTTCAGTTGGGTTTATACTTCTTAGTTTTTCTACGAGCAGTATGAAGATCCCCTGCCGGCTTGCTAGGCCAGTCGCAGGTTTAGGACACTAATCTGACCACAGGGAGTCCACCCCTATGGCGAGCCATAGCCCCGTTAGCCCATGACCTCGCGGTCATGGTAGCCCGGTCTGCACCACGTGGAGGTGGGGGTTGACTTGTGTAGTCTGCGGGTCATCGGCAGGCTACTAATTTTCGCTCTTCACCCCTCTTGGGAGAGGCTAGTCGATCCTAACCCTGCTGGCTGCAGGGCCAGGCGCATTCCACACCTTACAGACCATTGTTTCTCATTGGCTTAAATTAGATTCACATCATTGTTTCTCATTGGCTCAACTTAGATTCTAGTCTTTATTTCTCATTGGCTCAACTTAGATTGCAGTCTTTGTTTCTTATTGGCTCAACTTAGATTTACACACTTTTAGTACTAAAAACATACACATCCGTTATCTGAAACAAAGCTATAGACATTACATATCTCAATAACTACCCGCTAGGTTTGAACAGGGTACATTGCTGGTATACCTGCTACTATACAAGCAAGATTGTCACCATTGAAGCACCAGAAAGATCGAAGAAAACGGAAGATTGCGATGATTTCCCTTGAGGATATGCATGGTGGAAACAGTTACGTATTGACTTCTCATATAATATTTTTTATTAATTATGTTTTAAAAACTTTTAGACAAGTAATCCCATCTTATATGAATTTACATATTTTTCTAACAATCAGCATAACATCTTGTATTCAGAATGTGGCGTGTACACACTGTGTCCTCTTCATCTTATAGTCCATGCCTGGTAGCGTTGGCGATCGTGATTTTCCACAGTCTTCTGTCCTCACGGCCTCAGTCATTTCTGATACCGCCGCTCATGTATGCCATGAAGTCAACTGTCCAACATCTTCTCTCTTGGTCTCCCACTGCCTCTCTTCCCCTACGGGCCTTCCGCTGTGACCATATACTCCAGGTGTCCTCTTCTCGTGACATGGCCCAAACATGTGGATTGTCTTCATCTGAGCAATGTACCCATCAATCAACGTCTTTGAAGATATCGTGCTCATTCTGTCCATCCACTGTGCTTTAAATCATTCTTCTGTCAATCCACATCTCCGCAGCTGGCACTTATGTCTCACTTCCAACAACATGATTCACGACAAATCTCCCCCAGGTGATATAATCATCTACAAGGATGGCTCTGTGGTACGAGGGGGGGAAAAGGATACCTGGGTTTCATAGCGAAGTTTAGCGGACGGTGTTTAGTGCAGGAGATCCTGGCATATGATGCCACGGCATCAAGTTTAAGAATGGGGATGGAGGCAGTCTCATCATCGTCTTGCTGGCTGGAGAAAGGACAAGCAGAAATGAATATGGGAAGGACATGGGCACAGCTGCGTGGGGATGGGTTTTGTTTTTGATGTGTTTTGATACTATTTCCTTTCTTTTTTCTCTTTCGAGTTAGTCCTAAACAGGACTGGTTATATTTTCTACTCTCTACTCTTCGTGTTCGGTTGCGTCTTATAGGGCTCTGTTATGTACACATTCCTTCTTATTATTATAGCACATTCTTCCAGTTATACATTTCATGGTGTTGATTGTTACCGTGCGTGTTTCATCCTATGACTATAAGACTAGATTCTCTTCTAAAGCTTGTAGAGTGTTGGTATGTTTGTCAGGATGGACGGGAAGAGCTCAGCGTGATATTAAAGAATCATGTCTACCCCGGTGTCTTTGATGTTGCTGAACTCATCATTAGGCGGAATATGGAATCGTATGCAAATATCAATGTCAAGGTTATAATTGGAAGATCGGTGAGCACAACAATTTAATGTGTAATCTGTGAAAACAAATGTATCTTTCTATAATGTAAACACACACACACGCACACACGCACGCACACGCACGCACGCACGCACGCACACACGCACGCACGCACGCACACACACACACACACACACACACACATACTCTTAAATGTATGCATAAAAATGTACACTAAAGAAATCTGACCATAAATAAGTTCATTTATGTTCATTTGAATTCAGCCTTAAAATACATTGTTGCGGTATCGTGGAACACCATTTCATTATATAAGTGTATACAAATTATGACTATAGAAGAAATTTTGTCTCAGGAAGAAAGACATTCTAGCAATAGAAGAAATCCTGGCTATGTAAGAGATTATCACCAAAAAGTAATTTCATTTCATAATGATACATCCTGCCTTGCTGTTATTGAAGGATGTCAAGCTTTACCATATTGTCCCTTGTTTTAGTTTCCCTTACATTGATTCATATATTCTGTTTGGGAAATCCTTTGTTGTTTATATATCTCGCAGTCTAGTAAACAACATGGTATATTAATATACTTTCAACATTTACAACAGTGAAGCCTGATCAACTTACTCACACCAAGAGAAACGTTTAAACAGCTTTCATATGCGGTGTCTGAGAAGAATTCTTGGTATTAAGTGGCAAGACAAAATCACAAATACTGAAGTATTGGAGAGATCAGGTTGTGTGACGGTTTATTCCATGCTCAGTCTTCGTAGACTTAGATGGATAGGACGCGTTAGGAGGATGAATGATGGTAGAATACCAAAGGACATCTTTTTAGTGAATTACAGACGGGTAGGAGATCTCAGGGTCGGCCTCTACTACGATATAAAGATGTGTGTAAGCGGGACATGACTGATACAGGCATTGATAATGCACATTGGGAGCACGTCGCCGCTGAACGTGTTGCATGGAGGGCAAATATCAGACATGGAATAAAGACAAAGGAGAAAATTATTGCAGATAAGTCACACACCGAGCGTGTGAGGTGTAAGATGGTGCATGATGGTGAAAATTACCATGTGTGAACGAACATTTACAGCGCGAATTGGCCTTATCAGCCACATTCGCTACCGCCATGGATTGTAGATATTATGCCTGTTTGAAGCACAATGTACCAAACTATCGTCTGTCAAGACGGCAAAGTGCCAGTGATGACCACAGTAAGTTTGGTCTATAGTAAATTGGCTATAGCAGTAGCTATGACCCCTCTGTGACAATGCAAGATATCTTTAAGATAGGTTGCTAAAAATGGAGGTGAAATCGGTCACACCGGCATTCCGCTGGCTGGAGGACAACCAGCACACACAGGTTGGGTTTGTAACGGACACACAGAGCATGCTGAGAAGGGTGAAGATAGTGAACGAACGAACGAATGAACGAACGATCTTTATTTTCAAAGGGTAATAAATTGGGCACGCAAGCCCGTCTTACATTCGGCCCTTCCAATCACTCATCTTCATTCATCAATTGTGCATGTTACATTCACATAGGAAAAAAACAAATCATTGTCAAATTCCATATAAAAATTGATGTTACGTGCACAGTGGCATGTTTTAGTTCAAAAATCAAAGATAAGAACATCGGTTGAATCTTTTCTCCAGGGCACGCTGGTGTGGCGGGAAACAAGCAGGCGGAGAGATTGGCCTGGTCTGCTTAGTGTGATAGTTTATTGGTGCATGATAAGGCAGATGTTGCCCCCCCCCCTCTTTGAGATCATGTGTATAGCGTGGATTAATGGGAATGACCAGAGGGTTTGGCCGACACTCAGCTCTCCAAGGAAAGGCCAGTTTGGCACATAAACACACTGCGACTGTTACCATTATTATTTGGACTCTTCGCTGGCTGTTGAAGATGAGGGACAATCTCGAGTGCTGTGATGTCCGTTCCGTTCTTGACTCAACTCAAATGAAATAAGCTGCTCTAGAAAATTAAATTTAAAATAAACACTGATTGAGCAATGTATCGTAAGAACAACCGGACTTAAATATTGAATTAATGTTCCAATGTTCTGAATTAACAACACGCAGGAATGTATTGGCTACACAAAAGGATATATCAATGGTATAACACCCCACAATAGGGAATAACAATAGTACAGCATTGCACCGTTGAACTGGCAATTGTATGACATTACACAATGGGAAAAAGCAATAGCATAACATTACAAAATGAGAAATAGCAATAGTATACCGTTACATAATGGGAAGTGGCAATAGTATAACATTACACAATGGGAGGTGGTAACAGTATAACATTACACAATGGTAAGTGGCAACATTATAACATTACACAATGGGAAGTGGCAACAGTATAACATTAAACAACCGGAAATAGCAACAGTATAACATTACACAATGGGAAGTGGCAACAGTATAACATTACACAACCGGAAATATCAACAGTATAACATTACACAATGGGAAGTGGCAACAGTATAACATTATACAATGGGAAGTGGCAACAGTATAATATTACAAAACCGGAAATAGCAACAGTATAACATTACACAATGGGAAGTGGCAACAGTATAACATTATACAATGGGAAGTGGCAACATTATAACATTACACAATGGGAAGTGGCAACAGTATAACATTAAACAACCGGAAATAGCAACAGTATAACATTATACAATGGGAAGTGGCAACAGTATAACATTATACAATGGGAAGTGGCAACATTATAACATTATACAATGGGAAGTGGCAACAGTATAACATTACACAATGGGAAATAGCAACAGTATAAAATTACATAATGGGAAGTGGCAAAAGTATAACATTATACAATGGGAAGTGGCAACAGTATAATATTACATTACACAATGGGAAGTGGCAACAGTATAACATTATACAATGGGAAGTGGCAACAGTATAACATTATACAATGGGAAGTGGCAACAGTATAACATTACACAATGGCAAGTGGCAACAGTATAACATTACACAATGGGAAGTGGCAACAGTATAACATTATACAATGGGAAGTGGCAACAGTATAATATTACAAAACCGGAAATAGCAACAGTATAACATTACACAATGGGAAGTGGCAACAGTATAACATTATACAATGGGAAGTGGCAACAGTATAATATTACAAAACCGGAAATAGCAACAGTATAACATTACACAATGGGAAGTGGCAACAGTATAACATTATACAATGGGAAGTGGCAAAAGTATAACATTATACAATGGGAAGTGGCAACAGTATAACATTACACAATGGCAAGTGGCAACAGTATAACATTACACAATGGGAAGTGGCAACAGTATAATATTACACAACCGGAAATAGCAACAGTATAATATTACACAACCGGAAATAGCAATAGTATAACATTACACAACGGGAAGTGGCAACAGTATAACATTATACAATGGGAAGTGGCAACAGTATAACATTACACAATGGCAAGTGGCAACAGTATAACATTACACAATGGGACGTGGCAACAGTATAACATTACACAATGGGAAGTGGCAACAGTATAACATTATACAATGGGAAGTGGGAACAGTATAACATTACACAATGGGAAGTAGCAACAATATAACATTACACAATGGGAAGTGGCAACAGTATAACATTATACAATGGGAAGTGGCAACAGTATAACATTATACAATGGGAAGTGGCAAAAGTATAACATTACAGAATAGAAAATAGCAATAGTATAACATTACACAACTAGAAACAGTAACATCATAACATTACACAATAGGAAATATAAATAATTTTACATTCATTCATTCATTCAGTAGCATGTCCTTTGCAGAACCTCGCTGCCATAACAACCCTCCGGAATACCTCTCGATCACAAGCAAGATGTCCCGCGTCTAATACACCCATCTGGAGATCATCCGCCACCCACCCATCTTCCCTTTGGCCTTCCCCTTCCTCTCTTCCCAGGCATATATCCTTCCATTATTGTTCTCTCCAAACTTTCGTTTGGGAAATAGCAATAGTTAAAAATTGCACAATGCGAAACAGCAATGGTATAACATTACACACTATGAAATAGAAATGGCTAGTACGCCATTATATAACTGGACATAGAAATAGTGTTTATTTTTTTTTTTTTGCTTTCGATTATTTTGAACTTGTGTAATACATACACATGCTAATACGTCTAGTAGCTGCCACTACTAGGTAGTGTATTGAACTGATTTGTGCGTGTGAATTAGCTTTCCCTATTTTCAGTGTCCATCGCCATCTGGTGAATGCACTCCCACTTCTGATGCACTTGTAATTTACGTCCCCAAGTCAAGGACGAGAAATCAACATCTTAGTCCACGTAGGGTTGAACTGGCTACCTCGCTATTAGCACACCGGAAGATTAAGAGCAAACGCTCTTATCCATTCAGTCTACGCTGACATCCTGGAAATAATATAACACTATTCAGAATACAATAAAAGTAATATCACACTACGCAATATTAAATATAAATCTTATAACAAAACACAATAGGGAATAACAATAGTATAATTTTACACAGGAAAGAGAAAAAGTATAGCATTACAGCGTAGATAGTAGAAATAGTTTAACACTACATATCCAGAGACAAGATGGAATCACAACGTGAAAATCACACTTTGCTGAAAGATGTACGTGAAAAGCCATTAAATAAAACATCATCTGAAATAATAATAAACGTTACATTGCACCAGTTATATCTCGTAAGGTTGAATAGAATATTGCTGATATAAATATCATACAGTTTATGATACCTCTGTAGCATGCAAATGTTGTAGCCTGCAAAAACATAATGTAATAAACAAGATAGCATACACTGTTCTTATTTATCATTTAGGGTTATTTACAACTCGATGACGATGGGGCCAAATTAACACGATTGCATAAACTCTTATTGTTTGTCACTTAGGGTTATCTACAGCTCGATGATGTTGGTGTCAAAATAACAAAACTGCATAAACTGTTGTTATTTGTCACATATTGTTATATACAACTCGATAACAATGGCGGCAAAATAACAGGATTGTGTAAACTGTAATTTCTGTCACTTAGTGTTATGTACAGCTCGATGATGTTGGTGTCAAAATAACAAGATTACGTAAATTGTTATTATTTGTCACTTGGGGTTATTACAACTCCATGACGATGGCGCCAAAATAACAGGATTGTATAAACTGTTATTATTTGTCACTTAGGGTTATATACAACTCGATGATGATGGCGCCAAAATCAGCCTGGCTGACATACCGTTCAGAACTGGTCTGTGCCATAGGGTGGACAAAGTGTTGGTTCCATCCTACCTGCAACCACTCAAGAAAGGCAGGTGTGAGGATAATAGCACACGTGTTGTTCAGGTAAGAAAATGTCTGACTCATCTCGCCGTCTTGATAGTCGTGAGAAACGTAACACTAGAAAAGCCATAGCACCAATATCATGTACAAATCAAACAGAGACAGAATGCATATGTCAATTACACCTGCCCAGATGTCTACAGCTTTTAAATGGTTGATGTAAATCAAGGAATATTTAAATCCAGATGTAAATGCAACAACAACAATATCGATAGTCAATGTTATCAAGGCATCTCGTCAGCCTGGGAGACATGTCCGTTATTCGAGAAAATAGTCAATTTCTGACAGCATGATCCCTCTGTCGGCCTGGCTAGTTTACTCCAGAGGAAAGATAACACCAATATATTTGGAACAAGATAAGCTGCAAGGGAACAAGGAAGAGCAAAGAAGTGCTCTAACTATATGCCTAACGAAGCTTCCATTCTATACCAGTTGCTGACCAAGGCTAATGGTCTGGTCTGCCCTGCCATGAATTACAAAGAGCATTAGAAACATCGCATAAATGACCGGAACATCTCCGACCCAACACTTCACTGAGAAAGATAGAGAAATAAGAAGAAGAAAAAGAAGCAGCAGCAGCAGCAGAAGGAAGGAAGGAAGGAAGGAAGGGAGGAAGGAAGAAGACTAGTAATGACATCGATACTGTCTGCCAATATCAATTAAATTAACACTTTCCTATTTACCGCACATCACACACAGATAAATATATATATATACTCACACTGATTAATGTATGTGATAATTTATATCACAGGTACTGTCTGTCAATGTCCGTGAAATGAATGTTTTCCTGTCTACTGCACATTACAGACATCTAGTTGCTGTGAGGGTTTCTATGGCCTACATTGTCTTGCTTGCCCAGGAGGTGCCAGAAATATTTGTAGTGGAAATGGAAAGGTAAGCACGGGTAATGAGTGATTTTAAGGTAGGAATTAGTGTTCTTAAGTGAAGGGGTGAGTGTTTTAATGTGGGGGTATTGAGTGTTATTAAGTAAAGGAATGAGTATTCTAAAGTGTTTGTTATTCATCGGTGTTTATAAGTGGAGGAAATCAGTCTACAGAAGTAGTGGTTATCAGTTTAAAAAAGTGGAGGAAATCATTGACAAAAGTAGTGGTAATCAGTGCACAAAGGTAGAGATAATCAATGTACAAAAGTAAAGATAATCGGTGTAAAAAGTAGAGGTAATCAGTGTTCTTAATTGGAAGTAATAAGTGTACAAATGTAGAGGTAATAAGTGTACAAAAGTACAGGTAATAAGTGAACAAAATTAGAGGTAATCAGTGTTCTTAACTGGAAGTAATAAGTGTCCATACTTGGAAGTAGTAAGTATACACAAGTGGAGGAAATCAGTGTACAAAAGTAGAGGCAATCAGTGTTCTTTATTGGAAGTAATAAGTGTTCTTAATTGGAAGTAGTAAGTGTACAAAGGTGGAGGTAATCAGCGTACACAAGTAGAGGCAATCAGTGTTCTTTATTGGAAGTAATAAGTGGACAAAAGTGGAGGTAATCAGTGTACAAAAGTGGAGGTAATCAGTGTACAAAAGTGGAGGTAATCAGTGTACACAATTGGAGGTAATCAGTGTACAAAAGTGGAGGTAATCAGTGTACAAAAGTGGAGGTAATCAGTGTACACGAGTAGAGACAATCAGTGTTCTTTATTGGAAGTAATAAGTGTACAAAAGTGGAGGTTTTTAGTGTACAAAAGTAGAGGCAATCGGTGTTCTTAATTGGAAGTAATAAGTGTACAAAAGTGGAGGAAATCAGTGTACAAATGTAGAGGTAATCAGTTTACAATAGTAGAGGTAATCAGTGTTCTTAATTGGAAGTTGTAAGTGTATACAAGTGGAGGAAATCAGTGTACACAAGTAGAGTAATCAGTGTTCTTAATTGAAAGTTGTAAGTGTACAACAGGGGAGCTAATTAGTGTACACGTACACAAGAAGACAACAGTGGAGCTAATCAGTGTACAAAAGAAGAGGTAATCAGCGTTCTTAAATGGAAGTAATAAGTGTACAAAAGTAGAGTTAATCATGTACTTAACTGGAGCCGGTCTCCCTGGCCTAGGAGTTAACGTCTTTCTCCGTAATCCCGTATATTCTCGTGAGTAACGTAACCTGCGCGAGAATAGGTAGCGGTTCTCGCCGCGTTGGTAACTTAAGGGGGTATGTGAGCTGTTCGCTCAGAAAGCAATGGCAAACTACTGAGCGTAATCTTGCCTAGTATATCAGCAGCAGCTGAAAAATGCTGATGTTGACTACAACGTAAGGGATATGCACACACACACACACACACACACACACACACAAAAACTTAATTGGAAGTAATTAGTGTTCTTAATAGGAAATAGTGTAAAAATGTGGATGTAATCAGTGTTCTTAATTGGAAGTAGTACGTGTACAAAAAGTGAGATAATCAGTGTACACAAGTAGAGGTAATCCGTGTACACACGTAGAGGTAATCGGTGTTCTTAGTTGAAGTCATAAGTATACAAAAGTAAAGGTAATCACTGTTCAAAAGTGGGGGTAATCAGTTTACAAATGTTTGGGAAATCAGTGAACAAATGTGGGGATAATCAGTTTACAAATGTGGGGGTAATCAGTGTTCAAAAGTAGGGGTAATCAGTGGACAAATGTGCTGGTAATCAGTGTACAAATGTGGGGGTAATCAGTTTACAAATGTGGGGGTAATCAGTGTTTAAAAGTGGGTGTAATCAGTTTACAAATGTGGGGGTAATCAGTGTTTAAAAATGGGGGTAATCAGTTTACAAATGTGGGGGTAATCAGTGGACAAATGTGCTGGTAATCAGTGTAAAAATGTGGGGGTAATCAGTTTACAAATGTGGGGGTAATCAGTGGACAAATGTGCTGGTAATCAGTGTACAAAAGTAGGGGTAATCAGTGGACAAATGTGCTGGTAATCAGTGTACAAATGTGGGGGTAATCAGTTTACAAAAGTGGGTGTAATAAGTGTACAAATGTGGGGGTAATCAGTGTAAAAATGTGGGGGGTAAATAGTGTACAAATGTGGGGGTAATCAGTGTACAAATGTGGGGGTAATCAGTGTACAAAAGTGAAGGTAATCAGTGTACGAAAGTGGGGGTAATCAATGGACAAATGTGGGGGTAATCAGTGGACAAATGTGGGGGTAATCAGTGTACAAAATTGGACGCAATCTGTATAGAAAATTGAGGGTAATGAATGTTCTAAATGGTAGTAATCAGTGTTATTATGTGGAGGCAGTAAGTGTATGGTAAGTTCAAGAGACGGAATGGCTAAAAACTCTGGCCACATACAAATAGATAATATGACCATTAAAAGAACGGAAACATACAAATAACTGGGTACAATCTTCAACTGCTCCAACATCATAAGGGAAGAAATACAAACTAGAATCAACTCTGGAAATAAGATATACTATGCACTACAACATCTACTAAAATCAAAGGCGCTATCTCGTAACACCAAAATCACAATATACAAAACACTGATCAGACCAGTTGTGCTGTTTGGCTCTGAAACCTGGAGTACAACGAAAGGAGACGAAGCTTTGTTACAAACCTTTGAGAACAAAATTTTAAGACGCATCTTTGGACCCACAAAGTGGAGAGTGGAAAAGAAGAAGTAACAAAAACATTTATGATCTGTTTAAGTCCCCGCTAATCACTGGTATCATGAAGGCTAATAGACTACAATGGCTGGGGCATATAGAAAGAATGGAAGATAATAGGGAAACAAAACTCGCTTACACTCAGGAAATAAATGACCATAGACCCCGAGGTAGACCAAGAAGACGGTGGAGAGATAATACATGTACAGACCTACAAGCAATTGGAATCAACGACTGGCAAGAGAAGGTTCACCAGAGAGACGAATGGAGACGGATTGTATCTGCAGCAAAGAACCTCAATGGCTCGGAAAGCTAAAGAAGAAGAAGTAAGTGTTCTGCTTCTTCTTTCTTCTGTTGTTCTCTATCCTCAATTGGGACATGGTTCCCCCAATCAACGCTCGCCACACCGTCCTATCTATTGCAGTCTCGCATCTCTCCCCCCACCCCCCCCCCCCCCGCGGTTCTCTCCATGTTCTTTAAATCGTTCTGTCATGGTCTCCTAAGTGTGGCTTTATATCTCCCACTATTTCGTTGGTTCTGTGAGTTCCAGACAAGAGAATGTCTAATTATACTATCCCTACTATTTGCTACTGCACGACTATTCAGTGTTATTTCTCAACATGTCCTGCACCAACATTGATACACATATCGAAAATGAGAGGTCAGCATGGCCGAATGGATAAGATTGCTTGTTGTTATACATACAGGGTAGCGGGGTAGGGGTATCCCCTATCAAAGGAGAAGTAAGGCGCCTCCTCCCCTCCGCTAGCCTACAGAACACCCTTGGGCAAGGTGGAGTACCCGTTTATCCCCCGATCAGGGTTACGTGACGCCATGGGTGCAGGTGGTGGATGAAGATGGAGAGCAGCCGACAGATAGTTATAGGATATGGTCTCCACCTTCACGACGGTAGGCAGAGGATCTTTTGTTTTTGAGGAGACAATGGCTATGGTCACTGACCAGTATGGTCACTGCTAGGAAGGAAAGCAATGGCAAACTACCTTCTTTATAGATGCCAAGAAAATCATGTTGTGTGGACTCATCGATAATCAGAGAAACGGCGTAAATGGGTGCTCCATTGGAGCAGCCTCGCCCGGTATGGATAGTCATGCACACCAGGTGACTCCAGACCGTCAGCAGGCTACTAGGTGCAAAAGATTAATATCACTGAAAGTAGGAACTTGAAATGTTAGAACAATAAATGCAGATGGAAAATTAGAAAATATCAAACAAGAAATGGAGAGAGAGAGAAAATTAACATATTAGGAATATCGGAAACGAGATGGAAAGGAGCAGGGATAAGGACAGGAGGGGATTTTAAGATTATTTACTAGGGGTGAGAAGAACAGCAAAGAGGTGTAGCCATTATATTAGATAAGCAAGCATCAAATTCTGTCAAAGGATATCGGGCTGTGTCAGACAGAGTTCTATTAGTAAAATTAAACGGAAGACCTTTTAAAATAAATGTCATTCAAGTATATGCCCCAACAAGTGAATGCAGTGAAGAAAGTATAGAGGAATTTTATAATGACTTGGAGTCGGCTTTGAAGAACTGTAAAAAATCAGAAATAAATATCATAATGGGTGATTTCAACGCAAAAATAGGAAAGCAAAGCGATGGATGCAGTGTAGGCAACCATGGTTTGGGAGAGAGAAATGAAAGAGGATACAGACTTGTAGAATGGGCAAAAGAACAAGAAATGGTTGTAGGAAACACCTGGTTTAAACAACATCCTAGAAGATTATGGACATGGAGGAGTCCAGACAGCAGGATTAAAAACCAGATAGATTACATCCTGATTAGCAAAAGGTTTCGAAATGCGTTAACAGTCGTAAAAACAGTTCCAAATGCAGACTGTTACAGTGATCACAGATTAATTATAAGCACATTGAGGGTAAAGTTAAAGAAAGTCAAGTATACAGCAGGGAACCCTAAATATGACTTGGGCAAATTGAAAATTGACAAAGAAATACAAAATAATTTTAACATAGAAGTAAAGAACAAATTTGATTTATTGTCTGATCTAGAGATCCTATTTCAAGATGTAGATGATCAATGGGAAATGCTGAAGAATTCAATCAGTTGTGCAGCAGAAAAAACTATTCCAAAGTAAAGAAAGTGGGCCGTAAGACATGGATGACTGAAGAAATTTTACAACTAATGGAAACAAGAAGACAGAACAAAAATAATCCTGCCAAATATAAGAAATTCACAGAAAAGTCAGAACCTTATGTAAGGAGGCAAAAGAAACATGGCTTGAGAAAAATTGCAGAGAAATTGAAGAACAACACAACAGTAAAAATGCGAAACTAATGCACAAAAGAATTCAGGAGCTTACTAATCAAAGAACAGGTACATCAGCAGGCTGCCTAAAGACAAAAGATGGAAGAGTCATAATAGAAAAAGATCAGATCTTACATGTATGGTCAGATTACGTGAAAAACCTTTATGACGATAACAGAGACGAACAGTATGATGTTCAAAATAATAATGAAGGACCAGCAATTTTGAAGATGGAGGTTCAGAATGCTCTTAACCATATGAAATCTGGCAAGACCCCCGGTTCAGACAGCGTCACAACAGAAATGATTAATGCTTTAGAAGAATATGGAATAGATAAAGTTACCAGTCTGCTTAATACAATATATGATACTGGAAATATACCTCAGGAGTTATGTAATTCTGTATTTATTGCAATCCCAAAGAAATCAGGAGCCTTGGAATGTGATCAACATCGAACAATTAGTATAATGAGTCACATCACGAAGATTTTGCTAAGAATTATCATGCAAAGAGTTAGGAGGAAAATACAACCTGAAATAGGAGAAGAACAATGTGGGTTTGTAGAAGGCAAGGGTACAGTAAATGCTGTGTATATACTGAGAACCGTAATCGAACGTTCTATAGAAGTAAACAAAGATCTACACCTTTGCTTTATTGACTACACAAAGGCTTTCGATAAAGTGAGACATGTCAACATGATAAGGATGCTTGAAGATCTACAGATTGATGGAAAAGACCTTAGACTTGTAAAAAACATATATTGGAAACAACAAGCTGCCATAAGAGTTGATAATGAAGTAAGCCAATATCAGCCTATTAAGAGAGGTGTGAGACAGGGATGTGTAATGTCTCCAGATCTGTTTTCCCTGTACAGTGAAAGTATTTTCAGAAATATTGAAGATATGGAAGGAATCAACATTGGGGGACGATGCATCAATAACATTAGATATGCAGATGATACAGTCTTGATTGCAGACAATGAACAGGACCTGCAAAATTTAGTAGATGCGGTTGTTACACACAGTGAACAACTAGGGTTAGAATTAAATTGTAAAAAGACACAGATTATGGTCGTCACTAGGAAGAACGAAATACCACAATGTAATATACAAGTAAATGGGAATATTCTTCAACAAGTGAATAGGTACAATTATCTCGGAACAGTAATAACATCTGATGGGAGATGCCTTGAAGAGATTAGAACAAGAATCGCCATGGCAAAAGTAGCCTTTAGCAAGATGAAAAACATACTGACCAATAAAAAGATGTCAATTGAAACGAGAAAAAGAGTGTTGAGATGCTACATAGAACCTGTACTTTTATATGGATGTGAAGCTTGGACAATGAGCAGTCAGGCTGAAAAACATCTGATGGCTGTAGAAATGTGGTTTCTGAGGAAAATGCAAAGAATACCATGGACAGCCAGAAAGACCAATGAACAAGTCTTCAAGAAACAAATGAAGATCGTAAACTGATTAGAGACATTAGACGTAGACAGTCACAATTTTTTGGGCATGTTATGAGAAGAAATGATTGGAGAACTTGGTGACAACTGGTAAGATCGAGGGGAACAGACCAAGGGGAAGACCTAGAAGCAAGTACCTGGATGGCTTGGCCTTGTGGCATGGTCGAGACAGAAACACGGAGCTTGTCCACGACTCTGGTGACCGAGTGAGATGGCAGAACATGACCGCCCACGCTTACCGGCATGACACATGATGGATGGATGGATACATACAGCGGTTTCAAACCCAACACTAAAATGTTGACTTCTTGTTCTTGACTTGGGGACGTAAAGTACAAGTATCTGAGATGTTGGAGTGGGTTTGCCTGATGGCGAGGGACACTGGTCATAGAGAAAGCTAATCCAGACACAAAAATAGGTCCAGTGCACTCGAAGTAGTAGTGGATGTATGAACTAATTGAACTCAAGGCGAGCGAACTCAAAAACATATCGAAAACGAGACTAAACCATGCATGATTGATTGATTGATTGATTTAGGAACCGACATCACAGCATTCGGGGCATTCCCATAAGCGCTCCGTCCCCATCCTCAGAAGCCATGCATGTTTACATACAACCACTGATAAGAGTGGTATGTTTTGTAGCACTGAGGCTATCCCGCTTGCCCACAGCCCCTGTGATCCTTGGTGTGTGAAACCCTTTTCAGGTGGGCTTCTTTTCGTTTACCTGGGTTTTCTTATCAACCCAGCCCAAAATGTGAAGTAATGGTGGTCGGCATGGTATTAGTCACATTACCCACTGAGTTCATATAGCGCTAAAAATACAGGCTTAGAACCGTATAATCAATACGCATCTTGACTGTTATAGCTTGTGCGCGGATACAATCTGGACCAGCAGCTTTGCTATTCTTTTTTATTTAGTTTTTCAAAGTTGATATCTAGCTTCTCTTGTTCAGGTCGGATAACTAGCACTCTCCCTAGACCATGATAGTCCATCTGTTCTTTTGCATTATGCACATGTTTCCAGAGGGTTTTCACCACATCTGCCTTATCATGCATCAAATCACCCCTTAATGATGCGGCATGTATGTATGTGCCTTCACACATATCAGTCCACACAGACTTTAGGATGCCCTTGGTACACACATCAAGGAGCACAGAAAATGAGTTTCCTTATTATCCCCATCATACTTAGGTGAACACATCATTGCTCTTTAACATTCATCCACTATGGTCAACCCTGTACTGGCACCCACTCAAGCATTGTACGGACATCCACCGGAAACTCCTTCCTATTGTTAGCTCTCGGATCACCATCACATCTCCATTGCTTCCAGTTTCCCTCCCCCTCTTTCATGTACCACTTCCACTCATTTACCCGGGATCTTCACTGAACCGTTACCATCCCCTACCCCGGTCCCCGCGACACCACAGATTCCCACGGCTGTCTATATAATAGTTGTTTTGTTTTGTTGTTCTCGCATATCCTACTTACAAGATATCGCTGTCAATACCAGCATGTCAACGCTGTTGTTGATTTCTTGGCAAGATTACGCTCAGCAGTTTGCCATTGCTTTCTGAGCGACCGGCTCGCATACCCCTGTAAGTAACCAATGCGACGCGATCCGCTACCGAACCTCGCACAGCTGCGTTACCCTACGTGGATATACGGGATTACAGAGAAAGTCAATAACACTTTCGCCAGAGAGACTGACTACATAAGAGTATCCAGGTGAAATTCATGTTAGTACCACAGCCTGGAATTCGGAGTTAAGTAGCAACATGTTTTTTTTTTTTTTAAATTTTCATTTTCTCTACATTGTTCTCATTTTTTCATCTTTTCATTTTCCCATCCTGTTCTTATGCCTTAATGTAGTCACTGGAGGGTCTTCTCCGTGATTATATGTTACGTTTTGTGTATGCATTTGTTTCCTGATAAAGGTTAGTCGGTGTATTTGTTGTATTTGTGTTCTGTAAAGCTGCATTACTTTGTGTTTGATTGTGCTTTGATTGGAAGGGCCGAATGTAAGACGGGCCTGCGTGCCCAATTTGTAACCCTTTTAAAATAAAGTTGAATTGAACTGAATTGTGTTATGTTGTATTGTGTACATTTCTACAGCTTTACTGCAGTACCACTAATTTTATTCACCTTTTTCAGCATGCTTTGTGAATGAGTTAAGTTTAAATACCATGACATTAATTAAATTATGTCAATGATATTAACTGCTAATATTTGCACCCTTCATTTTGTATTGTATCCAACTTGTTCAGTGCCATGATGGTGACCTTGGAACCGGCAAGTGTAACTGTACATCGAATTTCAAGGGTACTTCCTGCGACCGATGTAAGGATAAATACAATTTTGGACCTCGCTGTGATCAAGGTAAATTCATTACTCGACTTTCTCTACGCATTTCTTTGATGATTTCAATATCTTTCATTTCATGTTCTGTTTAATAATATCTTACCGAGACATCATCATCATACGGCTTGCCAACTACGTTTTGATGTCTCTCCACAGATCTAGGGTCCTTCGTGTCCTGGACCAACTCTGTTGATATTATTACTCCTTGCCACAGTCTCAGTCTATCCAACATCATGTCTGCCGGTCTACCTCTGCTTTTCCCCACTGACCTTGTCACGATGTTCTCCAATACCTCTCTTCTCATCACATGACCACAGAAAGTTGTTTGTCTCTTTCTTATTTTCTTTTTTTTTGTTGCACATAATGTTATGGTTTCCAATTAGTTTCTTTTAGTCAATAGTTGTTAGCTACTCTGGCAGTGCCGGTCTCCCTGGTCCAGGAGTTACACGACTTTCTCCGTAATCCCGTATACTCTCGCGAGGAACGTGACGTGCGCGAGAACTGGTAGCGGTTCTCTCCGCATCGGTAACTTACGGGGTATGTGAGCTGGTCGCTCAGAAAGCAATGGCGTAATCTTGCCAAGAAATCAACGATCAGTTTAAATATGCTGATCTTGACAGCGATGTCCTGTAAAGGATATGCGAACACACACACAGTTATCAGTTATCAGTTGGGGTATCTTCATTGCACTCCGGACAGGTCCATAGGTGCTCAGATCCTCCCCCCAGCATATGCATCAGCGTCTTGTGGCTAATAGTGCCAGTTCTGTGTTGGTTGACGAGGCACCTCGTTTTCTCGATGTACCTCTCGCGTCTGTCCGTGCCGATTCTTACTCCCAAGTCTTTCATCCTGGACAGCGATGTGGATTCACTGACGTCAAAGTCATCTGTTCTCGACATATCTTTAAGGACGTTAACAACATCGGCACGATCCATGGGCTGGCCATCTACAGGGGGTGCAGAGCCAGCCAGTTTATCAGCTCATTCATTTCCCTCGACTCCCGCATGTCCCGGGACGAAGATAAAGGTGACTTTACGGACAACAGACTTCTGCAGCGACTCAGTCCACTGTGAACACACACACACACAAACTCTGGCAGTCCAAGGAATATGCAGGATTCGTCTCACGAACCACATCTCTGTTGCTTCTCAGCTCTTCATAATATGATCATTCAGTTTCAATGATTCGCTGCTATACATCAAAACAGGTCCTATGTAACAGTTCAGTACTCGCTTTCTTGCACTCAATAATATTGACTTACTGCTCTCATGTTCTGAAATGCAGCTTTGTTTGTCATATTCTGCTCTTACTCTGTCGTGCATCTTCCTTCTGGTGTTATTATTGCGCCTGGATATTTAAATTTATCAACTTGATTAAGCATTGTTCCTCAATTCCTATCTCAAATTTTGGTGTCAAATGCTTCTTTGATGCAACCATTTTTTCTTTTTTTCATCATATTCAAGGAAAGTCCTTTCTTGCACTCTGTAGTTGTAGATGTTTTGCATTTCCCGCCATCAATAATGTCTCATCAGCATAACGTAGATTGTTTATTGTATAACCCTGCAACTTGTAGAGAGAGAAGAGATCCGTCGACTAAACATATCCTTGTCTTACTCCTAGCTATATCTGTGCGAGGAAATGCAACCTAACAACTAAATGTCATGGCAGAGCAGACCAGGCCCTAAGCCTTGGATGTCAACTGGTCTAGGATCGAAGCTCCGACAGGCGGACAGTTAGAGCATTGCTTTGCTGATCCGGCAGCTTCTGCAGCTTGTCTTGTTCCAGACGTATTGGTGTCACCTTTCCTCTGGAGTAAACTAGACAGGCCGAGAGGGGGATCATGCTGCATTGACAACACATGGCCTCTAAACTCAGCCTGGGCTTTGTATTATGGGGGGGGGGGGGGGGGGGAGAGAATATAACTCCATTTTACAAAATATCGTCTGTCAAGACAGCAAGATGCCAGTCAGATGGTCTGGAACCACGGGAGGAAGACATGGAAGTGACAGGAGTGTTGACTTGTGGGGCTACTGTTGGGAGCATGCAACAGGTTCACGCAATCACTGGGATGGCAATGTAAGTGAAAGGTGTCTTGTCTTGTGTGGCTACTGATGCGATCATGAAACAAGATCACGCAACCACTCGGAAAACAGAGTCACGGAAATGGAAGTGAATGGAGTCGTGACTTGTGTGGCTACTGTTGAAAATGGAAATAAAAGGAGTGTTGACTTGCGTACCTACTGTTGCAAGCATGAAAAAAGGCCACGGAAACACTCTGATGGAAATAGGAGTGAAAGGTATTGACTTGTGTGGTTACTGTTCCGAACATGAAACCAGGTCACGGAGACACTCTGATGGATATGGAAGTGAAAGGTCTAGTCTTGTGTAGCTACTGGTGCGATCTTGAAACAAGGCCACGGAACCACTCGGATGCCCTCAGTGATAAGGAGGGAATTGATAGTGAAAGAAAACGTGTTTGTTCTACCAAATACACAATATGACCTCGAAAATCTTGGCTGCATAATCCACAACAATTGGGACCGTTCAAAATAAATGTGACGCGAGCTGGCCACAGCTCCGCAGAAGCCAATCAGTACTACGAATGTATGACACAACACTAGCAGACAAGTCAAAATAACACTTTGAGGACATGCGTCTTTCCGGTAACAACATATTGATGTGTGGCGTGAACAGTTTTACAATCGATAAAGAAGAAAGTTGGGGCTTTAGAGCTGAAATTCGTGGACCAAGAAAACAAAAATACTGAAATTCATTAAGATCTATAAATGGAAGAAGACTGCCTTATGAACAGCATCGTGTTTCAGAAACTGAAATACCTGGCCCTATTAAACGTGACAGTGGCTGGGAGAGAACAGGGATGGGGGGGGGGGGGGGGGGCGTGCCGTGGTTTTCTGGGTAGAAGAGGCTGGGGTCAACCAGAGTAAAGATGACACGGACACTGCAGACACCGTAGGCAGAGGGTGCTTGAGGCAGGGGAACTGGCCAGAGATCGAGAGGCTTTCTCTACACGCTGTGATGAGTGCGACGTTCTGCAAATAACCTGCTACATGACGATGACATCATGACTTAGTTGAAGGTCTACCTCGTGCTACATGACGATGACATCACGACTTAGTTGAAGGTCTACCTCATGCTATATGAAGATGACATCATGACTTAGTATAAGGCCTACCTGGTGCTACATGATGATGACATCATGACTTAGTTGAAGGTCTACCTCATGCTACATGAAGATGACATCACGACATAGTGGGAAAACCTACCTCATGCTACATGACGATGACATCATGACTTAGTTGAAGGTCTACCTGGTGCTACATGATGATGACATCATGACTTATTTAAAAGGGCTACCTCGTGCTACATGACGATGACATCATGACTTAGTTAAAGGTCTACCTCGTGCTACATGACGATGACATCATGACTTAGTATAAGGCCTACCGGTGCTACATGATGATGACATCATGACTTAGTTTGGGGGTCTACCTCGTGCTACATGACGATGACATCATGACTTAGTTAAAGGTCTACCTCGTGCTACATGACGATGACATCATGACTTAGTATAAAGGGCCCACCTGGTGCTACATGATGATGACATCATGACTTAGTTGGAGGTCTCCCCGTGCTACATGACAATGACATCACGACCTAGTGGAAAACCTACCTCATGCTACATGACGATGACATCATGACTTAGTTGAAGGTCTACCTCATGCTACATGAAGATGACATCACGACCTAGTTTAAGGTCTACCTCGTGCTACATGACGATGACATCATGACTTAGTTGAAGGTCTACCTCAGTGCTACATGACGATGACATCACTGACTTAGTTGAAGTAACCTACCTCGATGCTACATGACGATGACATCATGACTTAGTTGAAGGTCTACCTCGTGCTACATGACGATGACATCATGACCTTAGTTGAAGGTCTACCTCGTTGCTACATGACGATGACATCATGACTTAGTTGAAGGTCTACCTCGTGCTACATGAACGATGACATCATGACTTAGTTTGAAGGTCTACCTCGTGCTACATGACGATGACATCATGACCTTAGTATAAGGCCTACTTGGTGCTACATGAAGATGACATCATGACTTAGTTGAAGGTCTACCTCGTGCTACATGACGATGACATCATGACTTAGTATAAGGCCTACTTGGTGCTACATGATGATGACATCATGACTTAGTTGAAGGTCTACCTCGTGCTACATGACGATGACATCATGACTTAGTATAAGGCCTACGTGGTGCTACATGACGATGACATCATGACTTAGTTGAAGGTCTACCTCGTGCTACATGACGATGACATCACGACTAGTTGAAGGGTCTACCTCGTGCTACATGACGATGACATCATGACTTAGTTGAAGGTCTACCTCATGCTACATGAGATGACATCACTGACCTTAGTTGGAAAACCTACCTCAGTGCTACATGACGATGACATCATGACTTAGTTGAAGGTCTACCTCGTGCTACATGACGATGACATCATGACTTAGTTGAAGGTCTACCTCGTGCTACATGACGATGACATCATGACTTAGTTGAAGGTCTACCTCATGCTACATGACGATGACATCATGACTTAGTTAAGGTCTACCCTCGTGCTACATGACGATGACATTCATGACCTTAGTATAAGGGCCTACCTCGTGCTACATGAAGATGACATCATGACTTAGTTGAAGGTCCTACCTCGTGCTACATGACGATGACATCATGACTTAGTTAGAAGTCTACCTCGTGCTACATGACGATGACATCATGACCTAGTTGGAAGTACCTACCTCGTGCTACATGACGATGACATCATGACTTAGTTGGAAGGTCTACCTCGTGCTATATGACGAGGACATCACGACCTAGTGTGAAAACCTACCTCATGCTACATGACGATGACATCATGACTTAGTTGAAGGTCTACCTCATGCTACATGAAGATGACATCATGACTTAGTTGAAGGTCTACCTCATGCTACATGAAGATGACATCATGACTTAGTTGAAGGTCTACCTCGTGCTACATGACGATGACATCATGACTTAGTTGAAGGTCTACCTCGCTGCTACATGACGATGACATCACGACCTAGTGTGAAACCTACCTCATGCTACATGACGATGACATCATGACTTAGTTGAAGGTCTACCTCGTGCTACATGGACGATGACATCATGGACTTAGTTGAAGGGTCTACCTCATGCTACATGACGATGACATCATGACTTAGTTGAAGGTCTACCTCGGCTACATGACGATGACATCATGACTTAGTTGAAGGTCTACCTCGTGCTACATGATGATGACATCATGACTTAGTTGAAGGTCTACCTCGTGCTACATGACGATGACATCATGACTTAGTTGGAGGTCTACCTCGTGCTACATGACGATGACATCACGACCCAGTGAAAAACCCACCTCATGCTACATGACGATGACATCATGACTTAGTTGAAGGTCTACCTCATGCTACATGAGATGACATCACGACCTATTTGAGGTCTACCTCGTGCTACATGACGATGACATCATGACTTAGTTAAGGTCTACCTCGTGCTACATGACGATGACATCACGACCTAGTGGAAAACCTACCTCATGCTACATGACGATGACATCATGACTTAGTTGAAGGTCTACCTCATGCTACATGACGATGACATCATGACGTAGTTGAAGGTCTACCTCATGCTACATGACGATGACATCATGACTTAGTTGAAGGTCTACCTCGTGCTACATGACGATGACATCATGCCTTAGTTGAAAGGGCTACCTCTGCTACATGACGATGATTTTTTAAATTATTTGAAGGTCTACCTCATGCTACATGATGATGACATCATCCCAGTGAAAAACCCACCTCGTGCTACATGACGGGGCATCATGACCTAGTGGAAAACCTACCTCGTGCTACATGACGATGACATCATGACGTAGTGGCAAACCTACCTCGTGCTATATGACGATGTCATCATGACTTAGTTTAAGGTCTACCTCGTGCTACATGACGATGACATCATGACTTAGTTGAAGGTCTACCTCGTGCTACATGACGTTGACATCATGACCTAGTATAAGGCCTACCTGGTGCTACATGACAATGACATCATGACTTAGTTGAAAGCCTACCTCGTGCTACATGACGATGACATCATGACTTAGTTGAAGATCTACCCCGTGCTACATGACGATGACATCATGACTTAGATGATTGATTGATGATCTAGGAACCGACATCACAGCATTCGGGACATTCCCATAAGCGCTCCCTCCCATCCTCAGCAAACCGCGAAGAGTTCCAACACTAATAGTTCCATGACGATGACATCATGACTTAGTGAAGGTCTACCTCATGCTACATGACGATGACATCATGACCTAGTATAAGGCCTACCTCATGCTACATGACGATGACATCATGACTTAGTTGAAGGTCTACCTCATGCTACATGACGATGACATCATGACTTAGTTGAAGGTCTACCTCATGCTACATGACGATGACATCATGACCTAGTATAAGGTCTACCTCATGTTACATGACGATTACATCATGACCTAGTATAAGGTCTACCTCATGCTACATGACGATGACATCATGACTTAGTTGAAGGTCTACCTCGTGCTACATGACGATGACATCACGACCTAGTATAAGGCCTACCTGGTGCTACATGAGATGACATCATGACTTAGTTGAAGGTCTACCTCGTGCTACATGACGATGACATCATGACCTAGTATAAGGCCTACCTGGTGCTACATGACGATGACATCATGACCTAGTTGAAAGCCTATATCGTGCTGAAAAATCATCACATTTGACAGGGTTGAGGTATTTGTTGTGTTATGCGTTATATGTGCCTTAATTTGTAGTTCTAATAAAGTACATGAAATGTTTATGTATGAAATATATTGAAGAGTTTATATTTTACAGCATGCACATGCAAATTTGGCTTGTGTGACAATGGCATGGAAGGCACTGGTAAATGCCAGCCTGGATCTTGCATGAACGGGCACTCCGGTGAAAACTGTGACCTCAGGCTGACTCCTTGTGAAAGTGACGATACATGCCAATTAAATGCAAACTGTTACCGTGGAAGTGACGGCAATATCAGGTACAACTGGTAGTTGACAATGCTGCCCTCTTTCCAGCATTTGGATGGGAGGCTTAAAGGTACCCCGTTTTCAAAGGAAAAGTAAGCTCGCCTCCTTCCCTCTATGGGGCACCCTTGGGAAAGGTTAACTCCCGATCAGGGGTTAGGTACCTCAAATTCAAAGTGGACGCACGTGTCGAGGACCTATTTGGCCATGGGGTAAATGGACGTTAACGCGGCGCGCCTGGTATGTGAGGTATATACACGGCTTATGAACGTCAGTTGGACGTTCCTATCCTCGTTAATTGCATCATAATAGGGGACTTCCATGCAAAAGTAGGAAATCAAGGTGATAGATACACAGTAGGAAACTATGGTTTAGGAGAGAGAAATGAAAGAGGATACAGACTTGTAGAGGTGGGCAAAAGAACATGAAATGATTGTAGGAAACACCTGGCTTAAGCAATACCCTAGAACAGGGGTGTGCAAACTTTTCGTGCGGAGGGGCCCCTTGACAAATGTAAAACATTGGCGGCCGCATATATATATTATATAATAATATATATTATATAATATATAAAAATATATATATATATATATATATATATATATATATATATAATATTTATATACCCTTTTGTTTACAGCAACATATCACAATAAGTAATTATTAATTATTTATAGGTTATTTAAACAGTATAAATAAATAATTATTACATTTATTTTACTCAAAACTTATACATTAATACAAGCAATACCCTAGAACAGGGTGTGCAAACTTTCGTGCGGGGGCCGCTTGACAAATGTAAAGCTATTGGCGGGCCGCATATATTATATATATATATATATATATTTAAAAATTTTATATATAATATATATAATATATATATATATATTATATATATATATTATATATTATATATTATATTATATATATATATATTATATATATATATATATAATATTTATATACCCATTTTGTTTACAGCAACATATCACAATAAGTAATTATTAATTATTTATAGGTTATTAAGCAGTATAAATAACTAATTATTACATTTTATTTTACTCACACTTATACATTATATTTGACAATATGGACAAAAACTTTTACTAATTTGTTAGAACGATTTTACAACTTTTTATTATAACAAATATTCTTTATTATCTATCAATGGATTTAATTTAGACACACGGCGACTACATTGTCACTACAGTTGTTCATTTCTAATGAGATGTATGTAACTGCTTACACTTTTTGACAATATTCTGGAAATCTGGAGCAAGTTTACTTGTTGAAATTCGCATGACAGCATGCAAGTTGCAGTCCGACAATAAAGACCTATTCTTAGATTTGTTGACCGTCAAGCAAGAGAATTCTTGTTCGCAAATGTATGTTGATCCAAACAATGATAAACGTTTAGCTGCAAAGTTTTTCAAGTTGGGAAATGATTCTTGTGATAAAGATCCATAGGAATCCAGCAAACCATCTGTCTTGAATTTCTCTTTCAGGTCATGATCTGCTTGTAAGTCAAGCAGCTCCAACTGTATATCCTCTGTGGCTGTATCAGCTTCTGCACTAAAAGGGCAACTGAGAATATTGAACTGTGGCTCTAAGTTCTTGAAATCTTGGAATCTCCATCCAAATTCTTCAATCAATGCATCTAATTTGGCTTTGTATTTTTCAGTCATTTCACTAGAAATGGTTTCTTGTTTCTGCAAAGGGAAGTGACAAAACCTTTTTTCACTTGCTAATCTGGAGAACTCCGGTCTCTCTGGCTGATGGGTTACAACACTTTCTCCGTAATCCCGTTTATCACGCAAAGTCTCGTAGCGGGAGAGAACTGGGAGCGGTTCGACCCCAGCTGGTGACTTGCGGGATACTGAGCGGCCGCTCAGAAAGCAATGGCAAACTACTGAGCGTAATCTTGCCAAGAAATCAACAGACAGCTGAAGATGCTGCTGTTGACAGCGATGTCCTGTAAAGGATATGCAAAAAATAAAAAATAAACATTTGGAGAACAGTGAGAGTTTTGCCTGACATGATTTTACATATACATACAAATCATGTGCAAAACACACCATTGCCCTGAAGTTTGACATTCAGTTCATTTAACTTTTTCATAATTTCAATGGCAAACATAAAGTCTAACTGCCACCTTTATCGACAATGTTAGTATTAAAGTCACATGCAATGCCCTTCATTGCTAGGAACATCACTATTTCTTCTCTGAGTTTCCACACTCGCCTCAACACCTTGCTGAGACTCAGCCATCGAACATTGGTGTGGTTCAGAACATCGGAATGTTCAGTTTCCAAATCGTCAAGTAATGACTTGAACTGTCTGTGATTAAGTCCTCTTGATCTGATGAGATTGATGACACTGACAACTGGGTCAATAACATGTTTGATATTCTAAACAGTTTTAAAAAACAGTTATTCTGGAGGTGAAGATCGTCATAGGGGAGTGGCAATTATTTTGGACCGGAAAACATCAACATCTGTTGAAGGATATTGGGCCGTGTCGGACAGAGTTCTACTAGTTAAATTAAGTAGCAGACCTTTTAGCATAAATATTATTCAAGTATATGCACCAACAGGAGAATCCAGTGAAGATAGTGTAGAAGAATTTTATAATGACATAGAGGCTGCCTTAAAGAAATGTAAAAATTCAGAAATAAACATCATAATAGGGAACTTCAATGCAAGAGTAAGAAATCAAGGGGATAGATACACAGTAGGAAACTATGGTTTAGGAGCGAGATATGAAAGAGGCTACAGACTTGTGGAGTGGGCAAAAGAACAGGAAATGATTGTAGGAAACACCTGGTTTAAGCAATAACCTAGAAGAATATGGACATGGAGGAATCCTGATAGCAGGATTAGAAACCAGATTGACTACATTCTCATTAGCAGAAGATTTAGAAACGCGCTAACAGTAGCAAAAACAGTTCCCAGTGCTGATTGTTATAGTGACCACAGATTACTCACAGGAACATTGAGGATAAAGTTGAAGAAAGTCAAGTATATAACAGGAAACACTAAATATGATTTGTGTACATTGAGTAATGACAAGGAAATACAAAACAAATTCAACATAGAAGTACAGAACAGATTTGAAATATTGTCTGATCTAGAGATATTATTCCAAGATGTGGATGATCAATGGGAAACGTTGAAGAATTCAATCAATGTAGCTGCAGAAACAACTATTCCAAAATTAAAGAAGGTGGGTTGTAAGAAATGGATGACTAAAGAAATTTTACACCTCATGGAAAAAAGAAGACTTAACAAAAATAATTCTGTCAAATATGAAGAAATCCACAGACAAGTCAGAATAATATGTAAGGAGGCAAAAGAATCATGGCTTGAGGAAAAGTGCTTAGAAATTGAAAACCAACACAACAGTCAAAATACTAAATTAATGCACAAAAGAATTCAGGAATTTACTAATAAAAGAACAAGTACATCAACAGTGTGTCTAAAAACTAAAGATGACAAAATCATAATAGAAAAAGACCAGATTCTACATGTATGGACAGATTATGTGAAACACCTTTATGATGATAACAGAGACGAACAGTATGATATTAGATTTAATAATGAAGGACCGCCAATTTGGAGATGGAGGTTCGAAATGTTCTTAAGCATATGAAAGCTGGCAAGGCCCCCGATGCAGATAACATCACAACAGAAATGATTAAAAACTTTAGAAGAATTTGGACTAGAGCAAGTCACCAGACTGATGAACACATTATATGACACTGGAGATATACCTCCTGAATTATGTAACTCTGTATTTATTGCAATCTCAAAAAAAAAAGTCAGGAAACCTTGGATTGTGATCACATAGAACAATTAGTATAATGAGTCACATCACAAAGATTTTGCTAAGAATTATCATGCAAGGAGTGAGGAAGCAAATACAACCTGAAATAGGGAGAGAACAATGTGGGTTTGTAGAAGGAAAGGGTACAGTAAATGCTGTGTATATGATTTGATCAGTTATTTACGGTTTTTTTTTTTATTGACTACACATAGACGTGTCAACATGGTGGATATGCTTGCAGATCTAAAAATTGATGGGAAAGACATTAGACTTATAAAAAAAACATATATTGGAAACAACAAGCTGTCATAAGGATTGATAATGAAATGGGACTATATCAGCCTATTAAGAAAGTTGTTAGGCAGGATGTGTGATGTCTCCAGATCTTTTTTCCATATACAATGAAAATATTTTCTGAAATGTAGAAGATATATATGGAATCAGCGTTGGGGGACGAAACATCAACAACATTAGATATGCAGACAATACAGGACTTGACTTGCTAGATGCAATGAGCAGGATCCTGCAACAAGTAGTAGCTGCGGTTTATTGCATAGCAGTGAACAACATGGGATGAGAATTATATGGTCAAAAAGACACAGGTATGGTCGTCACTAGGGAAGAAATAAATACTACAATGTAATATACAAGTAAATGGGATATTCTTCAACAGTGAATCGGTACAATTATCTTGAAACCGTCATAACATCCTGATGGGAGATGCCATGCAGGGATTGAGTAAAAAGAATACGTTATGGCGAAATGTAGGCCTTTCACAAGATGAAAACATACTGACCGAATAAAAAGATGTCCCCCCCCCCCCCAATTGAAACGAGAAAAAGAGTTTGAGGTGCCTACATAGAGCCTGTACTGTGTTTTGTCAGGGATAGAAACTTGGACAATGAGCAATCAAGCTGAAAAACATCTGATGGCTGCAGAAATGTGGTTTCTGAGGAAAATGAAAGAATACCATGGACAGACAGAAAAGCCATTGACCAAGTACTACAGAAGACACATGAAAATCGTAAATTTATTAGAGAAATTAGACGTAGACAGTCAAAATGTTTTGGACATGTTATGAGAAGAAATGGATTGGAGAACTTGGTGACAACTGGCAAGATCGAAGGGAACAGGCGAGAAGAAAATACCTGGATGGCTTGGCCACATGGCATGGTCAAGACAGGAACACTGAGCTGATCCACGACTCTGGTGATGGAGTAAAATGGCGAGTCTCCCGTGTGTTGCCGGGGCCATAAGGGAAGCAAAGAATAGCAACACTGTAGCCTACCATTCATGTCGTAAGAGGCGACTAAGGAGGCTTGATGGTTCCGTCGCCCTGCTACTGAGTGAGTGTGTGGCGCGACACTGTGAGCTGTGAGTTTCGTGTGAAATGCTGTTGAATCTGCCCAAGGTTTTTTCGAACGTGACTGCATGTTCGGAGCGGTGGTAGATGGCTATGTTCCAGAGTTGACCGGTTTTGCCTTATGCAGAAATGCGTGGCTGCTGGGCTTCTGGTTGACTGCCACTGCCATCGACGATGAACTGTATTTCGTGGACTGTGTGGGTGAACATCTAGGAAACATCCAGATGGGAAAATGACTGCCGATTCCATCAGAGATGAACTGGGTGTTTCGTTGGGGACTATTGTGTTGACATTCTGGCGGCGGCATTATGCACAGTGTATCTGTGCGGGCTGTTGGATGTCGAGATTTCTGTCTTGTCCACTTTTCACTTTGGGGCAGTGGGGAGCGTTTTGTGCGATATTCACTGGCACCGGAGCAGAACATAATGGGGACAACCCGTTGCTATGAGGTTGGAACTACGACTAACTAACTAACTAACTAATGGCGAGTCATGACCGCCCACGCTTTCCGGCATGGCACATGATTGATTGATTGAATCAATACTAGGGCTACAGGTTACTTCCTGCATTATAATCATGACGTCTGTGTAGCCTGTTCATAAGAATCATCGCCTGAGTTACGGCGATGTCAGAGTTACGGAGTGCGTGAAATGTGTTCGATATCAGCTATAGCTGTCAGTGAAGAGAGAGGGATAGAGAGAGAGAGAGAGAGAGAGAGAGAGAGAGAGAGAGAGAGGAGAGAGAGAGAGAGAGAGATGAGAGAGAGAGAGAGAGAGAGAGAAGAAAAGAAAGGAGAAAGAAACAGGCAGAGAAATATGAGAGCTGGAACAAGAAAAGTCAGAAACAAAATGGAGCTTGTGGGAATGAAATATGTGTAGGTAGGTTACTGGAGCTGTCAGGTGCCAGGCAGAGAGGGCCTGTAGTGGAGAGGCTGGTGAAGGACTTCGATGTCATGTTACAGGAAGTGAACTGTAATAACTATCAGTGACCTAGTTATGCTCGGCTACATTATCTGATTCAGTGTCAAAAAAAAGATAGACTTGGACGAGTCATGGTGAACAATCAGATTAACAAGTATAATAATGTAACTTTCGTTCACTGAGCATTGAAATTGTGGGAGATGCCACGAAACAACACACATAACACGGTGACCCAAATATGACGAGATATCGTCCTTCTGTCCAAATTGGGGGGGGGGGGGGGTGTCCACATTTGGCGATATTTTAGCCTTCGGCTCTGATTCAGTTAACGCTTGTGGTCAGAGGGGACATTGACAAGATTAGCTGGTGAAGAAGGGAGCGAGGCATACTATGCTGGAGACGTTGACAATGTTAGCTGGTGATGTAGGGAGCGAGGCATACTGTGTTGGAGACATGGACAGGGTGTTCTAGTGATGTAGGGAGCGAGGCATACTGTGGTGGAGACATGGACAGTGTTTTCTAGTGATGTATTGAGCGAGGCATACTGTGCTGGAGACATAGACAGGGTTTCTAGTGATGTAGGGAGCGAGACATACTGTGCTGGAGACATGGATGGGGTTATCTAGTGATGTAGGGAGCGAGGATATAGTGCTGGAGACATGGACAGGTTTTCTAGTGATGTGGGGAGCGAGGCATACTGTGCTGGAGACATGGATGGGGTTTTCTAGTGATGTAGGGAGCGAGGCATACTGTGCTGGAGACATGGACAGGGTGTTCTAGTGATGTAGGGAGCGAGGCATACTGTGCTGGAGACATGGACAGGGTGTCTAGTGATGTAGGGAGCGAGGCATACTGTGCTGGAGACATGGACAGGGTGTTCTAGTGATGTAGGGAGCGAGGCATACTGTGCTGGAGACATGGACAGGGTGTTCTAGTGATGTAGGGAGCGAGGCATACTGTGCTGGAGACATGGACAGGGTTTTCTAGTGATGTAGGGAGTGAGGCATACTGTTCTGGAGACATGGTCAGGGTGTTCTAGTGATGTAGGGAGCGAGGCATACTGTGCTGGAGACATGGACAGGGTGTTCTAGTGATGTAGGGAGCGAGGCATACTGTGCTGGAGACATGGACAGGGTGTTCTAGTGATGTAGGTAGCGAGGCATACTGTGCTGGAGACATGGACAGGGTGTTCTAGTGATGTAGGGAGCGAGGCATACTGTGCTGGAGACATGGATGGGGTTATCTAGTGATGTAGGGAGCGAGGCATACTGTGCTGGAGACATGGATGGGTTTTCTAGTGATGTAGGGAGCGAGGCATACTGTGCTGGAGACATGGACAGGGTGCTCTAGTGATGTAGGGAGCGAGGCATACTGTGCTGGAGACATGGTCAGGGTTATCTAGTGATGTAAGGAGCGAGGCATACTGTGCTGGAGACATGGACAGGGTTATCTAGTGATGCAGGGACCGAGACATACTGTGCTGGGGACATGGACAGGGTTATCTAGTGATCTAGGGAGCGAGCATACTGTGCTGGAGACATGGATGGGGTTATCTAGTGATGTAGGGAGTGAGGCATACTGTGCTGGAGACATGGTCAGGGTTATCTAGTGATGTAGGGAGCGAGGCATACTGTGCTGGAGACATGGACAGGGTGTTTCTAGTGATGTAGGGAGCGAGGCATACTGTGCTGGAGACATGGACAGGGTTTTCTATTGATGCAGGGAGCGAGGCATACTGTGCTGGAGACATGGACAGGGTTTTCTAGTGATGTAGGGAGCGAGGCATACTGTGCTGGAGACATGGATGGGGTTATCTAGTGATGTAGGGAGCGAGGCATACTGTGCTGGAGACATGGATGGGGTTATCTAGTGATGTAGGCAGCGAGGCATACTGTGCTGGAGACATGGATGGGGTTATCTAGTGATGTAGGGAGCGAGGCATACTATGCTGGAGACGTTGACAATGTTAGCTGGTGATGTAGGGAGCGAGGCATACTGTGCTGGACATGAGCAATCACAAGGCAAGAGAGTTCCAGGCGAAACAGATGCAGAGTGGTTACCTCTTGTGGGATATTATAATTTTACATTCATCCTATTGTAGTCGATGGTAAAAGAACAAAGGGAGACAATCATAAAAGACTGGTGCTTCCTTCACTACGGTGCTAAGAGGTAAAGAGTAGTTCTGACTTCGTTACGGCCAAAGAAGAAAAATAGTGAAAAGAGAGAGAACCTCACACCGCCTCAACCAACAAAAAAAGATGATAGTAATTAGATAAGAAGATATACGAGATCTCAGGCAGGGGCCTCAACTCTGGACTGACTGTCATATTTGAGACCCAGACATTGGATTAAGGTGTTAGATTGTGGTAGAAATAGTGACTGTAAAAAGTAAAAACTAAAAGATACTAAACAAACAAATCAAGGACAAATAAACAAGCTCTTTATTTATTTCTTCTAACAGCACATTGCGTGTCAATAACAGATACAATAGACAACTGTATATATCAAATCACCACAGTGGGAAACCCCCTAACCAATCAACAGCACTTAAGACAACAGGGTACCCAAGTCCCAAACAACACAGGTGTTCCAAACAATGGCTGGTTAGACTGACACTATAAAGAATTTTGACACAAGCAACACTGCACAGACAATAAGGCACTACAAAAACATAGGTTACACAACATAAACCCCAAGACGCGACATAAACAAGAGTTGTGACACAATTTACTATCCCACCAAGAACCCAGGCTTGCTGACACAACTAGTCAGCTGCTCCTGTAACAATGGAAAACACAATCTATGATTATCACTAAAAAGAAGACATATTAAACACATGAAGCAATGAGCACATACAAATAAACACATGAATTAACCCATAGGTCATAAATGTCTTCCATCAAATTATCCACCTTGCCCCTCTAGTTGTACTACTGCTATTTGAGGTAACCCTTGGTGACTGGCATGATCATTCTTGTGTTGCCTCATTATTCTTAAAGGTGACTACATATCTAATTGTTAAAATACAACAATCAATTTTGCATCATCAGATCACCACTTATTATCTTCTCCAGTTGTGCCACTGCTATCATGAGATACACTTGATATTGCTAGAATGGACCACCTAATGCAACAATGTCAATCTGCTCCACCTTCTCAATTCAATGTAACTACACCACACAGCTCCTACACACACAAGCAGTGGAAGATTGATCTCTTTTGTCCAGCTGTAAACACATAGCTACATATAACAGAGTACATACATCGGCCACTGCAAACTGCCACAACATCACAACACATTTGGTTAACACACATCAGACCCTGCAAACAAACAACATCCCAGCATTGATTCATTTAACAGGTATCAGAATGACATCTTTGTTCTGGTAAATTAGGCTGTCATTCCTATCTACCAAAGTGGCTACATTTGCCAAGGAACCCATAATCATTTCCCTGTCTACACCTTCTAGAATATTTTATACATTAATTTGTACCAAGTCACGGTAACACCAGACAACACAATATTCCCTATAAACCACAAGTTCATGGAACACTATCAATGTTCAACCCAAGATATTGTCACAACTAAACACTACCTACTATATTCTCAGCCTAATGCTCAAAAATTTCCCCTATCCACTGTTACGCACCCCGACAACTTTTTTTCTAACAAAACGTACCCTTTTTCCTAATATAAAACATATATTGACAGGTTGTACTCCTGTGCTCCACATCTGACAGTATGCTCTACACCGATACAACAATACACAACATTATGGACTCCACCACCATCAGACATAGAGTTGCCTCAACACGGAGGCTTCACTGGACAACTACCCCAACAATTCCCAAGTTTGCATGAAGAATACCAGCACTCATATGATATCATGCAAGTTACAGCATTTGATTAGCATCACCAACTAACAACCAACAAGCAAAACATGTCTAACTATGAAAAGCAACGACACATATTCCCAGTGGAATTACCATATTTGTAGAATGTGACAATGTAACCTTCCAAATAGAATAATCACAACATTCACAGAAAGTTAAGGATAAAGATAAACATGTATTACACAGGAACTCAATTGAGGCCCTCTTTGAGGCCCCTAAGATAGCTCATAAAAAAAACACACATATTACCCAAATGAAAGTACACAAAATAGTGGCCAGAGTGCCATTCATATGAGACAGGATCAAAGCATAACCATGTTAATGGCAGAAACAGAATATCAGCACTAATATAACAACCAGTGTACTATATATATTATGTCATAACCATGTTCATGGGCAGAAACAAAATATCAGCACTAGTATAACAACCAGTGTATATATATATTATGTCATTATTAACACTTATGACCAATAAGTGTTATTCAAGGCTCAACACAATCAGTGTAATATTATTTGTGAGTGGACAGCAAATGTACAGTCGTGCGCTCTGTTCCCCACAATTCTTCCTATGATACACCGGTTATAAGTTTTGCTATCTTACGCTTCATGTCACACGACAAATACATATTAATATCTCTGCGAAGGGTGGTACGCAGTACTAAATCACATTCTCTCCCCCCTGCGACAACCGCTATGCTTAACTTAAGGCAGAATCTCAGTCACTGATTCCATCAACAACTTGATACACCTACACAAACATTACTGCATTCTGGTAACAGATGTGATGCCAGACTTCACTTACTGCTGAACATCCAATTCCTGTACTATGTTGAATATTGTTGAAATGCCAAATTGTGTATAATTCTAACATTAAAGGGCACTGAAGTGATTCATTCCAGGCTATTCTAGTTAACTGTGTACCTACTAAAAGTACATAGCATCAATATATTCATTTCTCCCCCAAATTTCTATTTATGTGGCCTAACTACGTATATTAACCATTAACCCATCATCGCCACATATAACATGTAAGTACCCTTCCCTGCTTTACACATGTCATAAATATTACACATATATTATGGTTATTTCCCCTACTCATAAGCATTCAATTTTAGGCATGGTCTCTTCATCAACTAATATTTATGACCTCATACATCTCAATTTACACCTCATACCTATATCTTTGGTGAATCTCCCACTTTTTTGCTAGCTTGGAACATTTACAGAGGGACAGCACAAAATCAATCACTACCTATTTGGCCAGTAACACAATGTCCTAGGATAATCATGTAAAATACATTCTCAACAAAATAATCTTGTGCCAGCATGGCTGGCATGACATGACATCAGTCTCTATGATACTTAACCACCATCAATGACCTATTCTACATATTTCACATCACCATTGTCTGATTGCTGACATCTCTATGTGTTACATGTTATTTTAATAAGCTTTAGGGATACTAAATCCTTCTGTAGAACAGCTCATTTCAATAGCACTTATTCATATTATATCTATTTATATTTCTTTGTTCCTACAACTCTGCCTAACAGCTTTGTTCACCCACGCAAACACTTTCAAATTGGTAAACTGGCGTGTGCTGCGATTTAACAAATATTTATTAAATTAAACATTTTAAACTTAATCAGTTAAAACTTACAGTTTTGTCACAACATTAGTTGACACAGATCAACTCAGGGAATTGTTCCCACACCTGACAACAACAGAACAGCACTGAACTGAAGGCCATGCTGCCCGCATCTCTCATCAGCACAAAGGACTGCTAAAACAAAACTGGCTTCCGATTCCTTTGTTAAGCCGAGTTCCGGTGTGGCCAGGTTTTTAACTCGAGATAGACCAAACCAAAATTTCATTGGTTTGGCGCTATCACACTATGAAGTCAGATGTCACAGGGCAGCACTGGGACTGGCTCAAGGGGATGAAGGAAAATATAATGTCAGGTTTCCTACCTGTGGATATTGTAACACTTGGTGCAGAAACTGAGATTATACCAGGCAATCCGACAGGGATATGTACTTGCAGATGTCATAGTTCAGGCAGAGTGAGTCTGGGGTGGTCCGCATTAATGATGGGAGGCCAACTAGAATGACAGGGAGACCTGTGGACGCATTTCGTTTATTGACTTTGCACTTTTGATCCGTCGGCGGTGTCAGATACAAAATGGATCGTTTTGGACCTACCAGCTCGGCATTGATTTCTAAATCTAGCAAGATCATGCAACAAGATGACACATGGCCTTAAAAACACGAGCAGACCAGCAGCCTTATTGGACGTCTATGAAGAAATCATGGATTAGATCGAGGTGACCCTTTGTGTGCATTCCCCATGGTGGACTTCTGAAGTAGAACTTGTGTGTAAGTCAAACAGAACAGCATCTAAGAAATTACAGAATTTGAGAAAGATATCACAGAGTACAAAAGATAAACTGTAGAAAATGGACAGGGTCAAACAGGAGACAGTAGAAGGTATCAAGCTCCTTGCAACATAGGCCAAAAGTGTTAAATGGAATAACTTTATGAGCTGGAAGGTGATAAGACATGTGGTCGATTCTGGAAACCACGCGGACGAATGTCTAGAAGAGATCAGGCAACTGTATATAGGGATAACGGCGCGCCATTGATAACGGTCCAAGAAGATTTATCACACAGACAGATCACAATGATGGAGACCCCAGGAAGACCATTGGAGATCAACACACAGTTTTCATCAGGGACAACGGCTATGATGGTGCCATACTGATAAAGGTATAACATATGAATCGAAAATAAAAAAGTCACTGCGTCCCGACCTGTGGTGTTCAGGTACGCCCATTTGAAAGACATGAGTGATGGGGAATTGGAAGAGATGGCTACTTCTTTTAATGTGAGCATTAGGACGGCAACAAAGCTACAAGAGTGGGTGCACAACTGTTAAATCCCACTTCCCACGCCAGGTAAGGATCATTTAAGACTTAATGCCTGTAGGATTGTCACCTTGCAGAATATATTTGTGAAGGTGATGGAGAAGATAGTTGCTGTTAAGCTGGGGAATTCTTGGGAGGAAAAAGTTACTCCCATGAGGACGAAGGAATTACCGGCCAAGGAAAGAAGCCTGGCCAAACGCAGTGACGTTTGCTTTTGGTTTACGGGGGGTTTTCCACAATAGACAGGAAATAATGACAGGGGCACTGAATCATGAGGACATGTAATACAGATTCAGATATGATATCAATAAATGAAGAAATACTCTGAAGATGTTAATTTAAAAAATACATAGAAGTTCAGAAAAATATATATGTCTGTTGTATAGACTTCAAGAAAGCTTTTGATAGAGTACAATATGAACGACTAATCTTGTACATGCCTTCAAGACATAGGAGTAGAGGGAAAAGGGACATCAGACTTATTAGTAACTTGTACTGGGAACAAGTGGCGTCAATTAGATGCGGAAATAATTATTCGTCGCCCATTAAGATAAAACGGGGAATACGGCAGAGGCGCGTGTTATCCCAAAGCCTCTTCAACTTATACACAGAAAGAATTTAAACAAGTTGAAATGCCTGGACTTAACATCAATGGAAGAATCATAAACAATCTTAGGTATGCTGACGATACCGTGTTACTAGCAGAAAGTGAGCAAGAGTTTCAAGACCTAGTGGAAGAAGTAAACAGGCACAGTGCAGAATGTGGCTTAGACATTAACATCCTAAAAACGAAAACTATGATAATTAGCAATGAAAAAAAACAGGTCATCAATGAACATCACTGTAAACATGGAGATACTAGAACAAGTAACAAGTTTCTCCTATCTTGGACATATAATAACAGATGATTGCAGAAGTAAAATAGACATCAACAAGAGAATAGGAATGGCCAAAATTGCTTTCAACAAAATGAAACCCCTATTGACATCAAAAAGATTAACAGCTAAGAAGAAGAAAAATGTGTAAAGTGACATCGGAAGAAGAATGAATAAAGTGACAACAGAAGAAGAAAGTGTAAAGTGACAACAGAAGAAATACATGTACAGTAATAAAAGAAGAAGAACCTGAGCATTTTCAAAAGAAGAAGAACCTGAGCATTTTCAAAAGACGAAGAACGTGCAACGTGTCAAAAAAAGAAACATGCGAGAAGTGACAAAAGAAGAAAATCGTGAGAAGTGACAAAAGACGAAGAACGTATAAAGTGACAAAAGAAAAAGAAAGTATATAGTGACAAAAGAAGAAGAACGTTAGCAGTGATATAAGAAGAAGAGCGTGTAAAGTGACATAAGAAGAAGAACACAGAAGTGACAAATAGAAAAGACCATGAGCAGTGACAAAAGAACAAGAGCGTGTAAAGCGACATAATAAGAAGAGGACAGAAGTAACAAAAGAAGAAGAACTTGAACAGTGACAACAGATGGAGAACATGAACAGTGACAACAGATGGAGAACGGGAACAGTGACAACAGATGGAGAACGTGAACAGTGACAACAGATGGAGAACGTGAACAGTGACAACAGATGGAGAACGTGAACAGTGACAACAGATGGAGAACGTGAACAGTGACAACAGATGGTGAACGGGAACAATGACAACAGATGGAGAACGGGAACAGTGACAACAGATGGAGAACATGAACAGTGACAACAGATGGAGAACGTGAACAGTGACAACAGATGGAGAACGTGAACAGTGACAACAGATGGAGAACGTGAACAGTGACAACAGATGGAGAACGGGAACAATGACAACAGATGGAGAACGGGAACAGTGACAACAGATGGAGAACGGGAACAGTGACAACAGATGGAGAACGGGAACAGTGACAACAGATGGAGAATGGGAACAGTGACAACAGATGGAGAATGTGAACAGTGACAACAGATGGAGAAAATGAACAGTGACAACAGATGGAGAACGTGAACAGTGACAACAGATGGAGAACGGGAACAATGACAACAGATGGAGAACGTGAACAGTGACAACAAATGGAGAACGGGAACAGTGACAACAGATGGAGAACGTGAACAGTGACAACAGATGGAGAACGGGAACAGTGACAACAGATGCATAACGGGAACAGTGACAACAGATGGAGAACGTGAACAGTGACAACAGATGGAGAACGTGAACAGTGACAACAGATGGAGAACTTGAACAGTGACAACAGATGGAGAACGTGAACAGTGACAACAGATGGAGAACGTGAACAGTGACAACAGATGGAGAACTTGAACAGTGACAACAGATGGAGAACGGGAACAGTGACAACAGATGGAGAACGGGAACAGTGACAACAGATGGAGAATGGGAACAGTGACAACAGACGGACAACGGGAACAGTGACAACAGATGGAGAACTTGGACAACGGGAACAGTGACAACAGATGGAGAACTTGGACAGTGACAACAGATGGAGAACGGGAACAGTGACAACAGATGGAGAACGGAACAGTGACAACAGATGGAGAACGTGAACAGTGACAACAGATGGAGAACGTGAACAGTGACAACAGATGGAGAACTTGAACAGTGACAACAGATGGAGAACGGGAACAGTGACAACAGATGGACTACGTGAACAGTGACAACAGATGGAGAACGGGAACAGTGACAACAGATGGAGAACGGGAACAGTGACAACAGATGGAGAACGTGAACAGTGACAACAGATGGAGAACGGGAACAGTGACAACAGATGGAGAACGGGAACAATGACAACAGACGGAGAACATGAACAGTGACAACAGATGGAGAACTTGAACAGTGACAACAGATGGAGAACGTGAACAGTGACAACAGATGGAGAACGTGAACAGTGACAACAGATGGAGAACGGGAACAGTGACAACAGATGGAGAACGGGAACAATGACAACAGAGGGAGAACATGAACAGTGAAAACAGACGGAGAACTTGAACAGTGACAACAGATGGAGAACGTGAACAGTGACAACAGATGGAGAACGTGAACAATGACAACAGATGGAGAACGGGAACAGTGACAACAGATAGAGAACGTGAACAGTGACAACACATGGAGAACGGGAACAGTGACAACAGATGGAGAACGGGAACAATGACAACAGATGGAGAACGTGAACAGTGACAACAGATGGAGAACGGGAACAGTGACAACAGATGGAGAACGTGAACAGTGACAACAGATGGAGAACGGGAACAGTGACAACAGATGGAGAACGTGAACAGTGACAACAGATGGAGAACGGAACAGTGACAACAGATGGAGAACGGGAACAGTGACAACAGATGGAGAACGGGAATAGTGACAACAGATGGAGAACGGGAATAGTGACAACTGATGGAGAACGGAACAGTGACAACAGATGGAGAACGTGAACAGTGACAACAGATGAAGAACGGGAACAGTGACAACAGATGGAGAACGTGAACAGTGACAACAGATGGAGAACGGGAACAGTGACAACAGATGGAGAACGGGAACAGTGACAACAGATGGAGAAGGGGAAAACAGTGACAACAGATGGAGAACTTGAACAGTGACAACAGATGGAGAGCCGGAACAGTTACAACAGATGGAGAACGGGAACAGTGACAACAGATGGAGAACGGGAACAGTGACAACAGATGGAGAACGGGAACAGTGACAACAGATGGAGAACGGGAACAGTGACAACAGATGGTGAACGGGAACAATGACAACAGATGGAGAACGGGAACAGTTACAACAGATGGAGAACGGGAACAGTTACAACAGATGGAGAACGGGAACAGTGACAACAGATGGAGAACGGGAACAGTGACAACAGATGGAGAACGGGAACAGTGACAACAGATGGAGAACGGGAACAGTGACAACAGATGGTGAACGGGAACAATGACAACAGATGGAGAACGGGAACAGTGACAACAGATGGAGAACGGGAACAGTGACAACAGATGGAGAACGGGAACAGTGACAACAGATGGAGAACTTGAACAGTGACAACAGATGGAGAGCCGGAACAGTGACAACAGATGGAGAACGTGAACAGTGACAACAGATGGAGAACGGGAACAGTGACAACAGATGGAGAACGGGAATAGTGACAACAGATGGAGAACGGGAATAGTGACAACTGATGGAGAACGGGAACAGTGACAACAGATGGAGAACGTGAACAGTGACAACAGATGAAGAACGGGAACAGTGACAACAGATGGAGAACGTGAACAGTGACAACAGATGGAGAACGGGAACAGTGACAACAGATGGAGAACGGGAACAGTGACAACAGATGGAGAACGGGAACAGTGACAACAGATGGAGAACGTGAACAGTGACAACAGATGGAGAACGGGAACAGTGACAACAGATGGAGAACGGGAACAGTTACAACAGATGGAGAACGGGAACAGTTACAACAGATGGAGAACGGGAACAGTGACAACAGATGGAGAACGGGAACAGTGACAACAGATGGAGAACGGGAACAGTGACAACAGATGGAGAACGGGAACAGTGACAACAGATGGTGAACGGGAACAATGACAACAGATGGAGAACGGGAACAGTTACAACAGATGGAGAACGGGAACAGTTACAACAGATGGAGAACGGGAACAGTGACAACAGATGGAGAACGGGAACAGTGACAACAGATGGAGAACGGGAACAGTGACAACAGATGGAGAACGGGAACAGTGACAACAGATGGTGAACGGGAACAATGACAACAGATGGAGAACGGGAACAGTGACAACAGATGGAAAAAGGGGAAACAGTGACAACAGATGGAGAAGGGGAAACAGTGACAACAGATGGAGAACTTGAACAGTGACAACAGATGGAGAGCCGGAAAGTGACAACAGATGGAGAACGTGAACAGTGACAACAGATGGAGAACGGGAACAGTGACAACAGATGGAGAACGGGAACAGTGAAAACAGATGGAGAACGGGAACAGTGAAAAACAGATGGAGAACGGGAACAGTGACAACAGATGGAGAACGTGAACAGTGACAACAGATGGAGAACGGGAACAGTGACAACAGATGGAGAACATGAATATAAAAGTGAAAATGAGACAATAAAGCATTCTAAACGATGAAGTGACGCATTTGTTTGGGAGTGAATGAAAATAATGGTGTTCAGATGTACATCATAGTTTAGTCTATTCACCTCCACTATCAAACAACGCATACCTCTTTGTGGCACATAAATCACCACCTTGGCTAAATTATATGACATGATCGACTTTATTGCACCTCGTTTTATCTCACAAGGCTGATCTCTTTCTGCACAGCGCCCTGCTAAAGGTGTTGCACAAAACACCAACTCTGTCGCTCCGGCGAAGTCCACCAGTAGCCTCCGAAAAAACCATACTCGTGAACTAAATAAATGACAGTCCGAAATCAAACCCAACAACCTTTTGAGCACAAGTCAGATAGTGTAACCACTACGCTATGTTTACCACCCTTCGTTTAACTATTGTACTTGAAATTACATGTATGTTTCTTGTTTACTGATAGTTTCTCTCCTTGTACTGAAGTTACATATATGTTTCTTGTTTACTCATACTTTCTCTCCTTTGTACTGAAGTTACAGATATGTTTCTTGTTTACTGATAGTTTCTCTCCTTGTACTGAAGTTACAGATATGTTTCTTGTTTACTCATACTTTCTCTCCGTTGTACTGAAGTTACAGATATGTTTCTTGTTTACTCATACTTTCTCTTCTTGTACTGAAGTTACAGATGTGTTTCTTGTTTACCAATAGTGTATCTCCTCTAATGTTATAACACTTAATAATTAAAATGTCTACAGTTGTTACTGTGACCGTTTCTATGAGGAGGATGGGGACAATTGTGTGAGGATCGACTTCTGTAGAAGGAACCGTTGTCACAAAACAGGTCATCATATCTTTTTTTTTTAAATTTTTTTATTGAGCCAATCCACAACAATAGAAAGTAGAGAGTATCGGCTTTACAAGAAAATAATAACAAGTAACAGAATAGACCTTGCGGATGGAAAGTCGTCATCAGCATACAACAACAGTAACAAAAAGACACTTATACACCTACTTTAAACAAAAAATACAAACTATAAAACAGTCACACAGCTGTAAAAAGTGGTCATCAGACAATCTGTTCCACAATGCACAAGAATCACAATGCCATGCACGCCCACTGCAGTGAAGCGTGTATAAGAGAAGGCAGAATATGGGTTGGCAGGGGTTAGTGTCATGGCAGAGAATCGAGTTTTTCATACATCCTCGCCATTATCACATTTATGATTACTTGGCTCGTTAGAGTTTGTCAGGGGCAGAACTCTGACATTAACATATGGATCGTGTCAGTTTCTGGTTACTTGTAGTAGTACAACTACCATGCTAGAGTCACGGGGCAAGACATTAATTAGAATAACTTGACAAAACGCCGAACAGTTTTCATTACCTATTCTCTCATTGATATTTCACATAGTCACATAATCCCGCTATTACTCTTTTACTAACATACTGTCAATATAAAACACTTGCTAACTACATCTATACAATTATTAGCCAACAAGTGGCAGCACTGTCTATGGTGCCAATGCCATCACGCGTTTGACGCCTTCGCCACGGTCGCTCTCTGACTACCCGTTTTAGGAGAGACCCTTCTCTCCTGGCCAGCGCAACAGTGTGTTCCACGCCATAAGGCGTGAATGTTATCAGAGCTCATAATTCAGTTCATGACAGTTAGAGAGATCAACGTGTATAGCGAAGTCATGGGTAGGATGGGTAGGGGAGACTGGGGAGAAATGGACCAGCAATTTTGTAGTTTTCAATTTTGCTCATCACCGGAACAGATTTTATCGAAACATAACAAAACCATGACTAAAATGTTGTACATTCATTTATTTTAAAGGGGAAAACATTTAGCAATCTATTTCTATATGTTTCTTTACAAAATGCATTTCAAAAATGTATATGAACATGGGAGAAATGGACCACCATTGGGGTGAAATGGACCAGCACGTGGGGAGTAATGGACCATAGTGGGGAGAAATGGACCTTTTTTAAAAAGACAGCAACAACTCATCCATATTGCTATAAGAAATAAATAATCATTAAAAGGATATTTGCAGTTTTTTTTATTATTTTAAGCGACAGTAAAAAGTTTAATAAGATATATTAATCTAATATAAAGTTTTATCGAACATTTATGCCTGCAAGACTTTCTTTGAAGACATAGCCATCTTTGGTCCTAGAAGTGGTTCCAGTGATTGTAGATCTAGTAAGCTGTGCTTTAATACATGTAATTGAGACACTGGCGACATCTTCTACCTTAGGCTTAACAAATTTACCAGCAACCTTCTCACTCTTGCGCAAGAACTCTACCTCAACATCACCATCATCATCAATGTCTCCCCTTACAATTCCTACATAGTAAACACAAGTTTCTTTGTTCCATATTCACATAGCACACCTGGCCTTTAAAAACCTCACGCACACCAGTCAAGCTAACCGTACACTCCCATTTTCACCAAATGAAACATCAGAATCTGTGTCATCACAAAACGAAATATCAGTTTCTGGATCTGAATCAACATCAAGCTCTTTCAGCAGCTGTCTCTTTGCCTTTTTGGGTGGAACTTTTGCTGCCTTTTCTTTCATCACCGCTCTTTCCCTAATTCGATCCATTCTGGCGTAGAAGTAGCCAGCATAGTTTTTTCTCTTTTCCTCATATTATTTGAATCTTTTCGCGGACCAGCTTTTGGTAGTCCTCTGAAACATGAGGCGAAGTAAAGGAAGAAGTAGCTTTATGTTGAAGACTCCCTGATATTTCCTGCAAGTCATCTACAAGGTTCTCAACATTACACTCTTTCTGATTTTCATGAAATTCTTGTGCAGTTTGATCTGTGCTGGTACCACAATGTGGAGATGCTGATCCTGTCTGTTCATTGCTTTCTAAAGTGGCATTTTCACTGTCCTTGCTGATGGGCCTTTCGTTATTTCTGAAGGCATAAAATCATCTTCTGTAAAACATCTTCGTTAAAGGGCCAAATACCTGACACTGCAAAGCCTGATTGAATGTTAATGGGAGTTGCCGCTTTAAGAAAAGCGTGGCCTCCTAGATTTGCAACTTGATAGATTGTCAGTGGTGTCCCAACATTTTTCATCATCCATGAATCACACGCATTGTTGTAGACCGACTTCATGGGTCCAAAAACTGAACGGTCCAAGGGCTGAGTTTTAGATGAGGTGTGTGTGGTGGCAACGTGATCACATGAATGTTGTTTTTTCTTGCACAGTTCAAGTGATTCAAATGAAATGTGGGAATCGTGATTGTCCAAGATCAAAATCAAAGGGAAGTCTTTGGAAGGTCTTGAATGCTTAATGAAGTGATTTATAACTTTGACGAAATTATCACGGGTCATCCACCTGATTCATTCACAAGGCCAAGGGAACCTTCAGGTGCTCCAGCAAGCATAAAATTCTTAAAAAATTTCTGGGAAACACAAATACTGGAGGGATAATGTGACCCGCAGCTGACACAATGCAACAGATTGTGACCAGTTCTCCTCTTTCTCTGGATGTCATCTGACCTATTTGCTTCACTCCTCGTGGGGCAATTACTTTTGGCACTTTCTGTACAGTGGTCAGACCTGACTCATCCAAATTGTAGATTTGAGCTCCACTCACATTTAGTTTTGTAATGGTTTCCTTCACAATGTTGAAGAAGGTGCAAATATTATGTTTGTTGAAAGCTGTAGCTCTAGCCAGAGATGTTGCCTCAGGTTGCCTTATGGTCAGCTCGGGATTCCGTCGCAAAAATCCACAAAGCCAGTCATTCCCTGCCATCATTTGCTCATCCCAGGTTAAAGGATGTGCAATGTTATTGACTTTCGCCATCTCGTACGCCAAAATACGAACGTTTTTAGTTGTGAGTCCATGGAACATTCTTGCACAATCTTTCAAGTAACTAGCAAAATCAGCTTCTTGCTTAGCTGTGAAAACAGGCTATGCCTATAATTTGGTACGAGTCTAGTAGGCAGACCATTTCCTTCTCTGTCTTTTGTAATTGTTATTGAGGGTAGAGCGAGCAATGCCGTACTCCCTTGCAGCTTTCCTCACTTTCATTCCATTTTTCACAGCATAACAGCTTCTCTCATACGTTCCTCCGTAACGAGACCCTTGTTGGTGTTTCTGATGTACAATCTTGGCATCTGAAACAAAAGAGTGACAGAATTATATAACATTTAGAATGGTAGGCCTATCATTTGCAAAGAAATACTGATCATAGCACGAATGGCGTGCATCTTTAATAAATCACTGAAATCAATTTGTTAACAGTTTTATTGGTCTAGATTTAGACCCCAGTATTAAAAAGAATCAATAATGCTGATATTCGAATGCAATCTTCAACACTTTTAATAACAACAGACTGTCTTGTCAATTTCTTCTATGGGGAGAAATGAACCAGGGGAGAAATGAACCGGTCCATTTCTCCCCCATCAATGTATTAAACTATTCAGCCATAGAGTCTCTTAAATCTAATATTATATGCTATATTTTTATATGAACTCTTAAAAACAAGTAAATAAAGATATTAACGTAATTACCTTGTCCTGATTCCTGACTATGCGTCTGCTTTACGATGGTGTCTGGAACTGGAAAAAGAAACTTTAGTGCAGAAATTTTTCAAACTTTGCGTAGGAACGACCTATGCGGGAAGTCGATGGCAATGAAAATTCGGACTATGTTTGATGTGGAAAACAAACTTATTATGGTTTCACTTTCATTGCATCACCGCCAGGGGCCAGAGAGGGGGTGGTCCATTTCTCCCCAGTCTCCCCTACAGAGTAAAGATAGTGAGGAATGTACACAAATATAGAGATGGGAACGACTTCCCTCATTATGTCATTTCCTGACGGCTCATGGCACAGCTGGATTTTGGTCCCTGTGGTGTACGATGTCTCGAGGGACACCGTTTAAAGTTAAGTACTGTTTCATATATTATGTTAATGTAGTTATATCAGACTGTGTTTTTGTTGTTGTGTAGTGACGAAGGTTTCCTTGTCAAAAAGTCCATTCTGTCCCTTGGATATGTTTTCTGTCACGCTGACCCGATTGATGTGTGTATATTCACTCATATTTTATTTTTACACCGGCATTCCATAAGGTACGTTAAGCATTTATTTGGTCGTCTGCATGACCGAATAGACAAGAGTGGTCGTTCTTAAACATCCGGTGTGCTGATTGCGATGTAGCGGGTTCAACCCCTACATCGATCAATAGGATTAACATGTTGACTTCTCGTTCTTGACTTGGCAAAGTAAATTACAAGTACCTCAGAAGTCAGATTGGTTTGCCTGATGGCCAGGGACACTAGTAATAGGGAAAGCTAATCCACACACACAAATAAGTCCAATGCGCTAGAATTTGTAACAGGTGTATGGACTATGCTTGAGTTCAGAGCGAGAAAAGCGAACAAAGCAGTAACTGTGTCAGTGTCTAAATCTAACGGCAAACGGTACCGACTGTGGAAGTGACACTTGTAGAACCACAGAAACAGTTACTAAATCTAACGGCAACGGTAACGACTGTGGAAGTGACACTTGTAGAACCACGACAGGTGTGTTTTATTCATTTATTTTATCAAACAAGATTGTAAACACAGAAGCCCCAAACAATATGTTGCAGGATTATTGCCTGACATTTTTAGCTGCATTTCGTCGGGTACATACTGCAGAGATGTTTATCATATGAAGTGAAAACCACGAGCTATACTTTGGCTGAAATACTTAAAACACGGAGGTGTTGTTCGAATGTTTAGCAATTCTTATCCCCACGGGCATTTCAAATTGACAACTAAATCTTTTTATTTGTGCAACACTGCCTGGAACAGATTAATCGCCTCATTATAGTTGAGCAATCGTTTACACTTCTTCGAATACTGTATACGAGACGTATTTTTGTATGTTAACTTTATGACCGTAGTTTATGCGTGTTGAGAAATCGCCGAGTAGGTCATTTTGTGCCATTTCCACAATCTGTACTGTTTCAGCTAGATTGAGAGTTTTCCTGTCTCACACACTCCTGAAAGTGGAATGTATAGATGCATATCAATAGTTATAAAAGAGATTGACATTCTGCCAGACACACGTACGTTCTCTCTCTCTCTCTCTCTCTCTCTCTCTCTCTCTCTCTCTCTCTCTCTCTCTCTCTCTCTCTCTCTCTCTCTCTCTCTCTCTCTCTCTCTCCACACTGTTTTAATATGGAACAATACTGACGAGTAGGGTATGCAAATTAAGAGCAAGAGTATAAAGTGACAGATATCTTCAAATCTATATATGTCTAAGTGTAAGAGTAATCACAAACGTCAAATGTCAGACAACATCACAGGAGAGAGCTGTGGTATAAACGCCCAAATGATTCTGCAATTCTTTTTCAACACATAACTTAAGTTTCTTCTTTGTGTTATTGTATAGATCTGCACTACTTCATTGACTTTGCTGACCTGCTAAGGAGTTAATGTGTTTTTAATGTCTGTAGGCAGAATCCCAAAATGCTGTTTTGTCTTATTATATATGGCAGGAAAACTAGCCTTCTCTGGATTTAATCTATCTCTATCCAGGATGAGACCGATCTATAACCAGGATGAGACCTATCTCTACCCAGGATGAGACCTATCTCTACACAGGATGAGACCGATCTCTACCCATGATGAGACCCATCCCTACCCAGGATGAGACCTATCTTTACCCAGGATGAGACCCATCTCTATCCAGTATGAGACCCCTCTCTACCCAGGATGAGATCTATCTCTCCAGGATGGGAATTATCTTTCCATCTCCTGCATGACCTCCGTCATTCGCCGACACTTTGGAGACTGTCGGCCTCTCATATTAAGATGTTTGTCTGTTACAGTCCCCTCCTCCCTGTAAACCACAATCATTAAGACATCAGTGTAATCCGATATGGCCCGGTGAAATGAATGCAAAACTGTTTAGGCCCCAGGCAATGCATGCTGTGTGTGAAATAGTGTCCGTGTGTATCATACAACATATTGAGTGTTCTATATGCATTATTTTTGTCCGAGCGTGCTAAAGAAATCTGGCTAGAAATTTTAACATTCAGCATAGTAAGTTTTGTGTCTTTGAAAGATGCGCACTCAAACATTTGCCAACGTAGTTATTGCTCTAATCCTTTTTCGCCGTACATCTACTGCGACATTGCTGAGACTAAAGAATGCATGTATCCACTCCAAACAGGCATCATGCTCACAAGTAGCATTTCGTGTCATCAAATGTACATGTTATCCTGGGTGGCATGGCAGTGTTTCATGTGTATGCCAATCTTGCCTTGTTACAATGACAGCAACTGCCATGAAGACGCGGTTTGCCATAATACAGAACCTGGGCAGGTTGTTGTTTAAATGTATGGTTCAAACAATATTATTCTTTACTGTAATGTATGCAGACATTCTATACTATAAGTTATACATACAGTATATACTGTAAGTTATGCAGACATTCTATATGGTAAGTTATATAGACATTCTATATTGAAGCACTTTAAATTCACCACCTGTATAATCCAAGAACAGAGTGTGAAATGTAAACAGAAGTGTTCATAGGTTTTACATATTTGGAACCTTTTTTTTCATTTGCCCATGAATCCATGCTGGTCATTAATTTTTAAATTTAATTGTTATGAAATTAAATGCATTCAAGTGTAAGAGCAGCTTCGATGTGTTGCAGATTAGTGGCAGAACCTTGCCTGAAAACTCTGCGTCAAAGCTCCTCCCATAGATGTTCTATAGGGGACATGTCAGGTAATAAGACAGTTCAGTCAATCGTACAATGATCTGCTGCTGTAGATATTGCTGCGTAATGAAATGATGTGTCGTCACGTGCGGTATCCTGCTAGAGATGCTACAAGTGTGGATATTTGTGAACGCAGGAGCAACCAATGCATCCCGAACCTCATTTCGATATGTCAAAGCTCTCGGAAGAGTGAAGAGGCAAGCGATATTGAAAAACGAATCCCCCCAAAATGTGATTACTGCCAACTCCAGATCGGTTGTGCTGACGAACACAGCAATCTGCAAAGCGCTACTCCAAATCGTCGCCAAATCCGCATTAGTCCATCAGTAAAGGATAGGTTGAATCTGCTCTCGTCTATGACTAGAACAGCATTCCACTACAGTCTACTCCATCTGAAACAGCATTCCACTACAGTCTACTCCATCTGAAATGTTGTTCTGCTCATAGCAGGCGCCGCTGACGATGTCTATGAGTCAAGTCTGGGCCAACACAGAGGTTCCCAAACCACGGCCCGCGGGCCACTTGTGGCCCGCCAGCTGTCAGAAAGTCGCACGTGTGGCCTCGTTATTTAATATAATATATTTTAATAATTTCACAAATGCCCGGGAGTGCCCCGTCAAGTGTGATAATTTACTCTGCTCGTGGTTGTTATTCTCAGATATTATCGAATGCGCCTGGTCATTTCACAACGAAACGTAATGAAGTTCCCATATCCCAGCCTTGTCGACCAATCAGAGTGCGCAAGCGCCATGTTGTCGCCTGTTACAACTGTTTAGCAGAGTCGGCAGTATTGTGTTGAAATTAGATTTTTTCGAATAAATATTTACCGTTAAAGCATGTTATCATGAGAGTGAAAATCTAAAATCAAACAATGGTAAAAAGCGAAAATGTGAAGACGTTGCTTGTCATGAATTCAACGAAGATTGGACAAAGACATTTATGTTTATGCTAGCCGTAGTGGTAAACCAGTTTGCTTGATATAATGATTTTGTGTTTTTTGTTACAAAAAATATAATCTGGAACGACACTTCGCGACCTCACAGTCAGACATAAATACTCAATATCTGATCAATTCGGAGTTAAGAAAAGATTTCATAGGTAAAAAAAAACAAAGTTATCTGACAAGGCAGCAGTCATTTTCACCAAGGCTAATGAACAGAGTACGAGTGCTGTTGTTGCGTTGTACGAAGTCGCTCTTCTGTTGGCTCGCAAAAAGAAGCCGTTCACCGATGCAGAAGAAATAATCAAGCCTTCCCTAAAATTGCTGATAGAATGCTTGGCGATAAAAAGCGTTAAACATAATTTGATCAGATTCCTTTGTCTAATAATACTATGGTGGGGCAAGTTGAAGAATTAGCCAACGATGTTAATCGTCAAGTTTTTCATTGCTAATGGATTAATCCACTGACATTTCTGACACAGCTCAGGTCGCAGTTTTTTGTCGAGCAATAAACGGATAATTTTTGAAGTCATTGAAGAACTCTAGACTTGAATCGATGCATGCAACTACCAAAGGAACTGATCTGTTTGAAGCTCTGAAGTTGTGTGTGGAGAAATAACAACACATAATGGACCAAATTGGACAGTGTATGCACCGACGGTGCTCCGGGTTTGACGGGTTAAAATGTATGGATGTCTAGCATTATTGAACAGTTTCTTGGCAGAACTATATTAAAATATCATTGTATCATTCACCAAGAAGCTCTGTGTGAAAGACATTAATCTTAAAACATGTCATGGATGTTGTTCTGAGATGTGTGAACAAAATTCAAAATAAGGCGCTGAACAGGCGTGAGTTCAGACAGTTTCTATCAGACCTGAGCGACGAATACGGTGAGCTACTGTTACACTGTTATGTCAGATGGCTTTCTAAAGGGAAAGTTCTGTCACGTTTCTGGGCACTGAAAATAATGTCTATCTGTTTCTGTCTGAAATAAATGAATTGCCTACAGAACTGGAATGTCTGCTGAACGATAACTGGCTTAATGACTTGGCATTTTTTGGTGGGCATCACGTCTCATTTAAATTCTTAAAACGCGAGGATCCAGGGGGGGGGGGGGGGGGGGGAGGATATTCACAAATTGAGCGATGACATTTCATTTAAAATGTGACTGCGACTGTTTATCGGAGAGCTGACTGAACGAACGAACGAACGAACGAACTTTATTTTCAAAGGGTAACAAATTGGGCACTCAGGCCCGTCTTACATTCGGCCCTTCCATTCTGAAGGGACTTTAGAGGCGTTTCCAACTTTGAAGACGCTTGTGGTGGAAAAGAAATGTGACTTCTTACAGTACGAAGTAAAAGTTGAAAGTCTTCTGGATATCTTTCAGTCGAGATTTCAAGAGTTCACAATATAGGAGGATTATGTTGCCCTCTTCATAAATCCGTTCGTATTCCCTGATGCCAAGCTCTGTCAATTACAGCAAAACTTCAGCACGAAGTAATTGATTTGAAATGCAATTATGCACTGAGATGTACATTTCTGGGGCTGCCTGCTTCACCTTCAGCTGATCATATGATTTCTTTCTGGCGATTATTGCCTGTCGAATAATTTGAACACTTGCTTCATTCGCCCAGAGATATATTTGTCGCTGTCGTTCGACTTACAGATGCGAGCAGTCATTTTCCGCAATGACCGTTATAAAAAACAAGCAACGTTCCATACTCACCGACACTATCCTAGCTGCACTTATGAATTTTGGGCACGACAGATTTGTGCACAGACATCGATAAACTAGCATCTTAACTTAAGTAACTGGTTATGAAGAACAGTTACAATTGTAAATTAATTACATTAATAGCGATTTTCGAAACTGATTTAAAATTTATTGTTAAAATGAACTTTTATTTAAACCAAAAAATGACCACAGTGTAGTATTGACACTGACTGCCTTTAAAGTTTAAGAATTTTGTTGACGAAAGTTAAGAAAGGTAAGAATGATATTGCACGACTTTTATAATTTATAACGTTGGGCCCCGTTTACATACCAAAAATAGTGGATATGCCCCTCTGTTTAAAAAGCTGGGAACTCTGGGCCAACATAAGGACATCTTGCAGTAAGGCCTTATCTCTGAGTAATCGTATGACTGTCATTCGAGAGACTTGCTCACGTCAACACACTATTGCTGTTGCTGTTTGACTTGCCGGGTGAAAACGATTCTTAGGTGACTCAGCACAATGTGACGATCTTGCACAGGGGTAGTAACTCATGGTTGGCCACTCCGAAGTCTATCCCGGGCACAGCCTGTGGTTCCATAACGTTCATTGAGATGTACAATAGTGTTGTGGTGGCAGTTCATCCTTCTTGCAATGGCTTGCAAGCTCATCCCAGTCTTCAGCACATCAATGGCTCGTTGGCGACGTTTCAGATAGTCGTGGCAATTCAAGCACATGTACTGGTTGTTTTGTCTAAAGACCCTTTTATACCGAGTATACTGCAACAATGCGTACACATATTCAGGGCCATAGCTGCTGGAAATTGTGTTGTACGTGTAACTTTCACTGTGTTCATGTTGTCTGTCAAAAAACACTCTTGAGTTGAATCGTGCCCTTTCAATTCCAGCAGAAATTCACTCTCTATCTCATGGGAAACACGGGGGAAATCCATTCCCACGCTTTTTCTCCCAGCTTCTCGACATCAGTGTAAATATAATACAAGTAGTGTTGCGTTTTTAATGTGTTTCAGCATACAATAAAGTTAAGCAAACATTCTATACTGTAGTAATATAAACATTCCATACTGTAAGTTATGCAAACCATTATATAATGTAAATTCTATACTGTAAGTTTTGTAGACAGTATATACTGTAAGTTATGCAACCATAATTTATGTAAGTTATGCAGTCATTCTTTACTGTAAATATGCAAGCATTAGATAATGTAAATTCTGTACTGTAAGTTATGCAAGCATTATACACTGTAAGTTATGCAAACATTATATAATGAAACTCTATACTTTAAGTTATGCAAACATTAGATAATGTAAATTCTGTACTGTAAGTTATGCAACATTATATAATGTAAACTCTATACTTTAAGTTATGCAAACATTAGATAATGTAAATTCTGTCTGTAAGTTATGCAAACATTATATAATGTAAACTCTATACTTTAAGTTATGCAAACATTAGTTAGTTCCAACTTCACGGCAACGGGTCGACCCCATTATGCTCCGTTCCTGTGTCAGTGACTATCACACAAAATGCTCCTCACTGCCCAATGTGAAAAGTGGATGGGGGTTGCGTGGTCTCGAGGTATGGTGTCCGCCTCGAAGTCTGGAGGTCCGGGTTCAAGCCCAGTGAGGACCGGGATTTTTCACGTGGATTTCTAGTAATAAAATTTCCCTGGTCTCCGGGTAATGATTCGGACGCCCGTGTGTATTGTTGCGCACGTAAACATCCCTTGGCAGTTGGAAATCGAAACAGAGTAGCCTAACGGCGCTGTCCGGGCAAAATTTCGAGTTAAAAATCTACCCAGAGTATTTCAGGATTCCCTTCGGTGCTACGGAGTTCGTGAACTGAGCTGAGGTTCTCCAAACTCAGGTTTGAGTTAGGAGGAGAACGGAGCACTTATGGGTTATACCTGTGGTGCCGTGATGTTGATCCATCGTTCTAAACTATACTAAACTAACTAAAAGTGGATGCGAAAAGTGGAACAGACAGGAGTCTCGCAAGCCACTGCCCACACAGGTACACTGTGCATAATGCCTCAGCCATAATGCTAACACAAAAGTCCCCCTTGAAAAGACAGTTCATCGTCGTTGGAATCGGCAGTCGCCAGAAAGTCTACATTGACCCGGGTTTCATCCCACATGGCTCGGTCTCTTTCCGCAGGACGACCCGCGAAAGCACCTCACAAAGCACGACCTCCGTAGCTCTATCCACAACTCGCAAGAGTCTCCTGAAAAATGCACTCGTGGCCCGAAAAGGCAAACCAGTCAATTCAGCGACAGCCGGCATTGTTCGAACCATGCAGACTTCATTGACCCGGGTTTCATCCCACGTGGCTCGGTCTCTTCCGCAGGGCGACCCGCAGAAAGCACCTCACAAATCACGAACTCCGTAGCTCCAACGACGACTCCCAGGAGTCTCCTGACAAATGCACTCGTGATCCGAAAAGGCAAACCAGTCCATTCAATAATAGGCAGCCATTGTTCCAAACATACAGTTCACTGTGCAGTTCACTGCGGACAGATGTAAAAGCATTCTTCTTCTTCTTCTTCGTTCATTCCGAGTTTTTTTTCCGGATGTGATTGCGTTGTGCCTGTTTACAGCGGAGCTGCGTTCTTGCGCCGTTAGGCCGACACATCCGACTTCTGCGGGCATTTGTTGACCGGGTTAACCTTCCCGGGGTAAAAGCATTCTATGCGAATCTCAAAGCTCACAGTGTCACCCACGCACTCACTCAGTAGCATGGCGACGGAACCATGTACTACCAGTCCAACACGAGGAAACTGCGATTGCAAACCGTAGCCCACAAGCATAAACACGCAACAGGCCTTAACGGTTCAATGCCTAACCGCCATGGTTATATACTGTAAGTTACAGAGACTTCTACACTAAAAGTTATATATAGATTTTAAACTGTAATTGATAGTCCTTCTGTTTGTCAATTATGCAGACATTCTACAATAAGTTCTCCATGGTTGTAAATTTAGTAACTCAATATGAATATTTGGAGTCAGTTCCGCTGTGTGTGTAAGCCTGGTTACCGGGAAACGGAAAGGATTGTGTATCGGCTGATCCGTGCATTCTATATAATGGAAGCTGCAATCAACAAGTGAGTACAATAGATCTTAGAACATTTGTTGAGTATATGAAACTTATGTATGATTATAAGTAAAAGGTATGAGCTGTAACTTACATATCATTATGATTAGTAATTGTGTAGTTAATACTCATTTATCTTAGTAAACAAGTGTAATGTTTAATTATAAATTGAGGTTAGCATGGCGGAATGGATTAGAACGCTAATTCTTAAACACCCGGTGTGCTGATGATAAGGTAGGGGGCTCAATCTCTACACTGGTCAGTTGGACTAAAATGTTGACTTCTCGAGAGACAAGTACCTCAGAAGTCGCAGTGTTCGCCTTAGTGGCGGGGCATACTGGTAATAGGGAAAACTCCACGCGCACTTATGGACTGAATGGTTCGATGTGCAATGAGGATGATCTGTCGGCTAACTAACTAACTAACTAACTAACTAATAAACGATAATTTGAAGTCATTGAAGAACTTCTAGGACTTGAATCGATGCATGCAATTACAAAGTGATTGATCTGTTTGAAACTCTGAAGTTGTGTGTAGAGAAAAACAACATAGAATGTGTATGGGTAGACTACGCTTGGGTTCAAAGCGTTGGAACGCAAAATAATAATAATAATAATAATAATAATAATGAGAAGAAGAAGAAGAAAAGAAGAAGAAGAAGAAGAAGAAGAAGAAGAAGAAAAGAATTAAGGTCACAAAGAAGAAGAAAGAGAATACTACATGGTAACAAGTACAAGTGGGACGATTCGCAACCCGTGACATTTGTCTTGGAATTATCATGCCAGTATATCAAAGATTTCTTTGTGGAGATGTCAACAAGATAAGTCACTGGGAAAAGTCACAATTGTATAGCAAAATGGAAAACATAACGACCAAACAAATTTAAAAAAATAAAAATAAATAATCACCTTTCAATTGCAGTGAAGATGGAATGCCGCAATGTTATGTGGTGATTGCACGTGAGAATTTTAAATAAATAAACAAGTGTGAACAACTTTGAACTCAAGCGTTGTCCTATACGCGTGCAGAGCACTGATTTTTGTGTGTGTATTAGCTATCCCTATTACCATTGCCGTTCGCCATCAGGCGAAGCCACGCCGACATCAGCGGTACTTGTAATTTACTTCCCCAAATGATGGACGAGAAGACAACATTTTAGTTCTACTGACCAGTGTAGGGGTTGAACCCTCTACCTCAGCATCAGTACACCGGATGTTTAAGAACGAACCATCCTATCCTTTCGACCACGCTAAATCGCTCATAGCAAGGTAATTTGCGGGGTGGCCGTGAAGATGTATCCAGAATCCCAAGAGAAATAGGATGCACCCCCTCCTTTCCTCCGCTAGCCTATGGGCTCTGAAGAGTGCGATGCCATGAACGGGGTGTGAGAAAGGAACATGGCAACAATGACGAGCGTAGGCACGTAGCAAGTGTCCGCGAGGAGTCGACAGAGGCAATGGCCAGGGAAGAATCTGGCTTCCCACGGCCACAGGTGCCAGAATTTGTATGAGGGCACGCAGCGCCGGGTGCACAAGGCTCTCCTCCCGAGGGAAGGGTGGTTTTGGAGCAGATATTTCGCAGGTATGGAACACGGAACAACGCAAAGACAACGCAATCGACAGAAAGTAGGGCGGGAGAAAGACACCTGGAGTCATGACCCGAGCGGACCATCCCCAGAGTGTCAAAAAGACGAAGGGTTGAAACGTTCTGAGAAGCGGGCCCATTTCTGACGATCATAAGTCCATGTCGTGGTTTGATCTACGGCGGAGTTTGTATCCTGGGACACATTTAGGCAAGGTGGAGTACCTGTTTAGTTTCTTCTCTGTCCACTCAACAGGGTGACGTGAACCAGGCGAGCAGAGGTGGATTGAGCTTGCCAGCATGCACAGATAGTTGTTGAATAGTGTATCAAGTGCGCCAAGGTAGACAGATGATCTCTTAAAAGCGTTCAGAGTTCGGTCAAAAGAGTCACTAAGGAAAGCATGGCAAACTACATACTTTTACAGATGCTTGGAAATCTATAGTAGTCAATGAAATTATCCATCCATCATGTGCCATACCGATAAGCATGGGCGGTCATGTTTTGCCATCTCACTCGATCACCAGAGTCGTGGATCAGCTTTGTGTTCCTGTCTCGACCATGCCACGTGGCCAAGCCATCCAGGTATTTACTTCTCGGTCTTCCCATTGGTCTCTTCTCTTCGATCTTGCCAGTTGTCACCAAGTTCTCCAAATTCATTTCTTCTCATAACATGCCCAAAAATTTTGACTGTCTACGTCTAATGACTCTAATCAGTTTACGATCTTCATTGTCTCTTGAAGGACTTGCTCGTTGGTTTTTTCTTCCATGTAAACTAAGACAGAGTAAAAGATAATTTGAGGAAATGAAACAACAAATTTAAATAAAAAAGGAAATGGGAAACGATTTCCCCTTTTTCTTTTTATTGGGTTTTCCAATTTCCCCTTTGAAACGGGGTTTTTTTTTCAATTTTGGCCACCCGGGGGGCTGGGAATTTTGGGGTTTTTCCCCCCCCCCCCCCCCCCCCCCCCCCCCCCCCCCCCCCCCCCCCCCCCCCCCCCCCCCCCCCCCCCCCCCCCCCCCCCCCCCCCCCCCTTTGGGTTTAAAAAAATTTTTTTAGGAACCCCGTAAAGTTAATCGTTTCTTTATATTAAAATTTTTAATTTTGTAGTATACAGACGTTTTTTGTTGTTTTTATGCCCGGGGTTTTCCTTGTAAAAAATCCATGGCCCCTTGGGTATTTTCCACCTGACGTTGAGTTTAATTAAATTTTTTTTTCACCCATTCCAAAAGGTAAGTTAAACATTTATTTGGTTGTTTCTGCCAAAAGACAAGAGTTCTTCTTCTCCTTCTTTCCTTCTTTCCCCCTCTCTCTTTCTTTCTTCTCTTCTTCTTCTTTCTCTCTCTTTTTCCTTCCAAACATTAATAGGAAAATAATACCGAACGAGTTTAAAGGGTATAAAAATTAAGAGCGAGAAAACGAAAAAAGAAAACTTTCAAAATCTAAAGGCAAGGAAAGAGTAATCACAAACCCAAAACAGACAAATCAAGGAAGGAGCTGTGGAATAAACGGCCCAAAGGGGGTTTTTCAATTTTTGTTTAAACACAAAAAACAAAAAGGGGGTTTTTCCTGTTTTTATTTTTGTTAATCTGAAAATTTTACTTTAAAAAAATTATTTTGGGCTAAAATCAAAAAGGAGGTGTTTTTAATTTTTTAGCAAATCCCAAAAATTGCCTTTTTTTATTTTGGGGCCAGGGAAAATTAACCCCTTTCTTATTTAAATTTTTACCTTTTTCAAACGATGAGCCCTTTTTTGGTTTTTAACCCGGGGATGGGGGAAAACCCGCCGGGGAGGCATTTTTCCCATTTAAACTTATTTTCACGGGTTTGAGAGTTTTCCCTGTTAACCCCCCCTAAAGGGAATGAAGACCTATCTTTAAGGAGAGACATTCTCCCGGGACAGACCTCTCTTTCCTCTTTCTTTCCTCTCCTCTCCTCCTCTCCCTTTTCTTCCCTCTCTTTACATGTTTTTTGGACATCCTTTCCCCCTGGGTAAACACAAAAATTTAACATAATGTAATTAAAGATAATCCCCGTTTAAGGCCCCAGGAGAAAGCTGGGGAAAAGTGTTCCTGAATTTTTTTTCAACAAAAATTAAGTTTCTTTGTTTTATTTTGCCCGGCATTTTAAAAAAATTTCGGGCCGCAAATTTAAAATTCGGGGCAAATAAAATGTTTTGTCTTTTAAAGGAGGAAAACTAACCCTTTTCGGTTTTTAAATTTCTCTATCCTTTTCCCGGTCCCATTTTACTGGACATTCTCCGGGATAAAGAATTCATGGATCCACCCCAAAACCCAGGATAGCCTTCACCAAGTAGCCTTCATTCACCCAAGGGAACTTTACCCGGGTGGATCATCTCTATCCAGGATGAATTTTTTCCATTCCTGCAATGACCCGTCATTCGCCGACTTTTGGAAGACGCGGTCCAAAATTAAAAAGGGGTTTGTTGTTAAGTTTTTAAAACCCAAATTTTAAAATTTTTTATGTAATTTAGGGCCCCCGGTTAAATAATAAAATTTTAAAACCCCCGGGCAATCTGTGTTTAAAATTCCTGTTTTTATCAACATTTTATGTTTTATATGCATTATGTCCAAAGCCTTAAAAAATTGGCAATTTTAAATTTCCAAGAAAGGTGCAAAAAGGGGAACTAAATTTCCAAAGGTTTAAATTTTAATTTTTTTGTTTTCTTTTCCTAGGGAACCATGCTGGCAAAAATTTTTACCTTTTAAAAGGTCTGAAATAATTGGCTTTAAAATGTAAGAGGGGCAGGCTTTTCATGTGTTGCCAATTTCCCGGCAAAACCTTTGCCTGAAACCTTTCCCTAAAAGCCTCCCGGGTGTTTTAATTTTGGTTTCCTAACCATTTAATTAGAACTTTCTTTAAAGTTTACCAAAAAGAAATTAGCAAATTTTTGGGTAATTATATAGAAAATTCTATAGGGGACAAATTAAAGGTAAATAAAAACGGGTTAAAAGTCAAATTTCTTTTTAAAATTTTGGACCTTTTTGCTGAATTTTGCGGGCTTAATTTTTAAAATGTGTGAAAATGCTTCCCTGAAAGAGAGTTTCAAGTTTTGGAAATTTGTGAAACGCGGAAAACCTGCATCCAAACCTTTTTCAAAATTTTAAAAGGGGCTTCGGAAATAAAAAGGAAAGCAATTTTGAAAAAATCCCCCCAAAATTTTGGGGTTATGAGGTTCCAGTCGGTTTGCTGAAAACACGGGGAAATTGAAAGGGGGCCCAAATCTCCCAAACCCTTTTCCCATAGTAAAGGGAAGGGTTTAAAAGCCCGTTTTTGAAAAACAACCCTTCCCAAGTTTACTCCACTAAAATCTTTGCTACGCACCCAATCTGAAACGCTTCCACTAAAAACCCCTTATCCATCGAAAGGGATTAATCGTCTCCCCATCTGAAACAGCATTCCACTACAGTCTACTCCATCTGAAACAGCTTTCCCATTACAGTCTCTCCATCTGAATTTGTTCTGCTCTTTGCAGGCCCGCTGACGATGTCTTAAATCAAGTTTGGGCAAACACAGGGGTTCCCAAACCACGGCCCGCGGGCCACTTGTGGCCCGCCAGCTGTCAGAAAGTGGCACGGGGCCTCTTTTTTTAATATAATATTTTTTAATAATTTCAAAAATGCCCCGGGGAGTGCCCCGTCACAGTGGATAATTTACTCTGCTGGTAGTTGTTTTTCTAGATATTATCGAATGGCCTGTTCATTTCCAACGAAACTTTAATGAAGTTCCATATCCCAGCCTTGTCGACCAATCAGAGGGCGCAAGGCGCCATGTTGTCGCCTGTTACAATTGTTTAGCAGAGTCGGCAGTATTGTGTTGAAATTAGATTTTTTCGAATAAAAATTTACCGTTAAAGCATTTTAAACATGAGGTGAAAAATCTAAAATCAAACAATGGTAAAAAGCGAACATGTGAAGACTTTTCTTGTCTGAATTCAACGAAGATTGGACAAAGACATTTATGTTTATGCCTAGCCGTAGTGGTAAACCAGTTTGCTTGATATAGGATTTTGTGTTTTTGTTACAAAAAAATTAATCTGGAACGACCTTCCGACCTCACAGTCAGACATAAATCTCAATATCTGATCAATTCGGAGTTAAGAAAAGATTTCATGGGTAAAAAAACAAAGTTTCTGACAAGGCAGCAGTCATTTTTCACCAAGGTTAATGAACAGAGTACGAGTGCTGTTGTTGCGTTGTACGAAGTCGCTCTTCTGTTGGCTCGAAAAAGAAGCCGTTCACCGATGCAGAAGAAATAATCAAGCCTTCCCTTAAAATTGCTGATAGAATGCTTGGCGATAAAAGCGTTAAACATAATTTGATCAGATTCCTTTGTCTAATAATACTATGGTGGGGAAAGTTGAAGAATTAGCCAACGATGTTAATCTTCAAGTTTTTCATTGCTAATGGATTAATCCACTGACATTTCTGACACAGCCAGGTCGCATTTTTTGTTCGAGCAATAAACAATAATTTTGAAGTCACTGAAGAACTTCTAGGACTTGAATCGATGCATGCAACTACCAAGGAACTGATCTGTTTGAAGCTCTGAAGTTGTGTGTGGAGAAAAAACAACACAAATGGACCAAATTGGACAGTGTATGCACCGACGGTGCTCCGGGTTTGACGGGTAAAATGTTGGATGTCTAGCATTATTGGAACAGTTTCTTGGCGAACTATATTAAAATATCATGTATCATTCACCAAGAAGCTCTGTGTGGAAAGACATTAAATCTAAACATGTCATGGATGTTGTTCTGAGATGTGTGAAAAAAATTCAAAATAAGGCGCTGAACAGGCGTGAGTTCAGACAGTTTCTATCAGACCTAAACGACGAATACGGTGAGCTACTGTTACACTGTTATGTCAGATGGCTTCTAAAGGGAAAGTTCTGTCACGTTTCTGGGCACTGAAAATAATGTCTATCTGTTTCTGTCTGAAATAAATGAATTGCCTACAGAACGGGAATGTCTGCTGAACGATAACTGGCTTAATGCCCTTGGCATTTTTGGTGGCATCACGTCTCATTTAAATTTTTAAAAAGCAGGATCCGGGGGGGGGGGGGGAAAAAAAAACGAACTTTTTCAAAAATTTGGGGTTCCATAAACAAGCCAAAAAATTTAAAAGGTAACTGGGACTGGGTTTAAATGGGGGTTTACTGAAGGGACTTTAGAGGCGTTTCCAACTTTGAAGACGCTTGTGGTGGAAAAGAAATGTGACTTCTTACAGTACGAAGTAAAAGTTGAAAGTCTTCTGGATATCTTTCAGTCGAGATTTCAAGAGTTCACAATATAGGAGGATTATGTTGCCCTCTTCTAAATCCGTTCGTATTCCCTGATGCCAAGCTCTGTCAATTACAGCAAAACCTTCAGCACGAAGTAATTGATTTGAAATGCAATTTGCACTGGATGTAAATTTCTGGGGCTGCCTGCTTCACCTTCAGCTGTTTATATGATTTCTTTCTGGCGATTATTGCCTGTCGAAAATTTGAACACTTGCTTCATTCGCCCAGAGATATATTTGTCGCTGTCGTTCGACTTACAGATGCGAGCAGTCATTTTCCGCAATGACCGTTAAAAAAAAAAAACAAGCAACGTTCCATACTCACCGACACTACCTAGCTGCACTTATAAATTTTGGGCACGACAGATTTGTGCACAGACATCGATAAACTAGCATTTCTTGAACTTTTAAAAATTTAACTTGGTTTTTACAAAACGATTCAAATTTTTTAAAATTTAATTTTAAAATAACGATTTTAAAAAAAAATGAAAAATTTATTGAAATGAAAGTTTGTTTTTTTAAACAAAAAGAAAGGGTGAAGTATTGCACGACTTTTAAATTTTAAGTTTTTTACAAAAAAAAGGGAAAGGTTTTTTAAAAAGGGGGAATAGGGGCCAACGGACTTTATAATTTTATAACTTTGGGGCCCCCGGGGTTTCTACCAAAAATATGTGTTCCCCTTTTTAAAAAACTTGGGGGAAAACACTTGGGCCAAACAAAGGACATCTTGAAAGGGAAAGAACCTTTCCCTAAATTTAACCCCGGGAAGCCTTTTTCCATTTCGAGAGACTTGGGGGGTTCATTTAAACCCTTTTGCGGGTTCCCTTGTTTGACTTGGGCCGGGGGAAAAATTTTTCCCTTAGGGGGCTTAAAGCAAAATGTACGGTTTTTGCAAGGGGGTTTTAACCGGTTTCCCCAACTCCGAACTCCCCCGGGCCCAAGCCGGGTTGGTTTTTCCTTAACTTTCATTGAGGCGTCAAAATTTTTGGGGTTTGGAATTTCTCCTTTTAAATTTCCGAAAAATTCATCCCATTTTCGGGGAAACACAATCCTTCCCACGTTTCCCAGTTTCGTGGAAATTAAACAGTAGGGGTTGGGTTTTTTAAAATGTTTTAATACAAAAGTATAAAAAACAATCGTAAAATTTTCACCATACTGTGGAAATTTTTGAAAACTTTGTAATTTTGTGGTTTAATTTTGTTTCCAAAAATTCTTAAGTTGAATCTTCTTTCCAAATTTCCAGAAAGAAATTATTCTTTTTAATTATGGGAAACGGGGGGAAATCCATTTAAGTTTTTTTACTTTAATTATGAAAATTTTAATAAGAAAATTTCTTTTAATGTTTTTAGCAACAATAATATTAAGAAACTTCTATACTTAAGTAATAATAAAATTCTACTGTAAGTTATGCAAACATTATATAATGTAAACTCTATACTTTAAGTTATGCAAACATTAGTTAGTTCCAACTTCACGGCAACGGGTCGTCCCCATTATGCTCCGTTCCTGTGTCAGTGACTATCACACAAAATGCTCCTCACTGCCCAATGTGAAAAGTGGATGGGGGCTTGCGTGGTCTCGAGGTATGGTGTCCGCCTCGAGTGCTGGAGGTCCCGGGTTCAAGCCCAGGTGATGGACCGGGATTTTTTCACGTGGATTCTAGTAATAAAATTTCCCCTGGTCTCTGGTAGTGAGAATCGGGACGCCCGTGTGTATTGTTGCGCACGAAAAAAAATCCCTTGGCAGTTGGAAATCGAAAAAGAGTAGCCTAACGGCGCTGCTCCGGGCAAAATTTCGAGTTAAAAATCTACCCAAGAGTATTTCAGGATCCTCGCCGGTGCTACGGAGTTCGTGCACTGAGCTGAGTTTCTCCAACTCAGGTTTGAGTTAGGAGGAGAACGGAGCACTTATGGGTTGCACCCGTGTGCCGTGATGTTGATCCATCGACTAAACTAGACTAAACTAAACTAAAAGTGGATGCGAAAAGTGGAACAGACAGGAGTCTCGGCAAGCCAACTGCCCACACAGGTACACTGTGCATAATGCCTCAGCCATAATGCTAACACAAAAAGTCCCCCTTGAAAAAGACAGTTCATCGTCGTTGGAATCGGCAGTCGCCAGAAAGTCTACATTGACCCGGGTTTCATCCCACATGGCTCGGTCTCTTTCCGCAGGACGACCCGCGAAAGCACCTCACAAAGCACGACCTCCGTAGCTCTATCCACAACTCGCAAGAGTCTCCTGAAAAATGCACTCGTGGCCCGAAAAGGCAAACCAGTCAATTCAGCGACAGCCGGCCATTGTTCGAACATGCAGACTTCATTGACCCGGGTTTCATCCCACGTGGCTCGGTCTCTTTCCGCAGGGCGACCCGCCCCCCGGAAAGCCCTACAAATCCCCGGAATCCGAAAGGCCCAACGGACCGAAACTCCCAGGAGTTCCGGGGACAAAGGGCATTTTTTTTTTTTGATCCAAAAGGGAAACCGGTCCTTTTAAAGGGAGCCTTTTCCCAAACATCCATTCCGGGCAGTTACCGGCCCCCGGGGTAAAAGCATTCTATGCGAATCTCAAAGCTCACAGTGTCACCCACGCACTCACTCAGTAGCATGGCGACGGAACCATGTACTACCAGTCCAACACGAGGAAACTGCGATTGCAAACCGTAGCCACAAGCATAAACACGCAACAGGCCTTAACGGTTCAATGCCTAACCGCCATGGTTATATACTGTAAGTTACAGAGACTTCTACACTAAAAGTTATATATAGATTTTAAACTGTAATTGATAGTCCTTCTGTTTGTCAATTATGCAGACATTCTACAATAAGTTCTCCATGGTTGTAAATTTAGTAACTCAATATGAATTTTTGGATTCAGTTCCGCTGTGTGTGTAAGCCTGGTTACCGGGGAAACGGAAAGGATTGTGTATCGGCTGATCCGTGCATTCTATATAATGGAAGCTGCAATCAACAAGTGAGTACAATAGATCTTAGAACATTTGTTGAGTATATGAAACTTATGTATGATTATAAGTAAAAGGTATGAGCTGTAACTTACATATCATTATGATTAGTAATTGTGTAGTTAATACTCATTTATCTTAGTAAACAAGTGTAATGTTTAATTATAAATTGAGGTTAGCATGGCGGAATGGATTAGAACGCTAATTCTTAAACACCCGGTGTCTGATGAAAAAGGTAGGGGGCCTCCCCCTGGTCAGTTGGACTAAAATGTTGACTTCTCGAGAGACAAGTACCTCAGAAGTCGCAGTGTTCGCCTTAGTGGCGGGGCATACTGGTAATAGGGAAAACTCCACGCGCACTTATGGACTGAATGGTTCGATGTGCAATGAGGATGATCTGTCGGCTAATAACTAACTAACTAACTAACTAACTAATAAACGATAATTTTGAAGTCATTGAAGAACTTCTAGGACTTGAATCGATGCATGCAATTACAAAGTGATTGATCTGTTTGAAACTCTGAAGTTGTGTGTAGAGAAAAACAAAAATAGAATGTGTATGGGTAGACTACGCTTGGGTTCAAAGCGTTGGAACGCAAAATAATAATAATAATAATAATAATAATAATAATAAAAATTTGAGAAGAAGAAGAAGAAGAAGAAGAAGAAGAAGAAGAAGAAGAAGAAGAAGAAGAAAGGAAGAAGTGAAATTAAGGTCACAAAGAAGAAGAAAGAAATACTACATGGTAACAAGTACAAGTGGGACGATTCGCAACCCGTGACATTTGTCTTGGAATTATCATGCCAGTATATCAAAGATGTCTTTGTGGAGATGTCAACAAGATAAGTCACTGGGAAAAGTCACAATTGTATAGCAAAATGGAAAACATAACGACCAAACAAATTTAAAAAAAAATAAAAATAAATAATCACCTTTCAATTGCAGTGAAGATGGAATGCCGCAATGTTATGTGGTGTTTGCACGTGAGAATTTTAAATAAATAAACAAGGTGAACAACTTTGAACTCAAGCGTTGTCCATACGCGTGCAGAGCACTGATTTTTGTGTGTGTATTAGCTATCCCTATTACCATTGCCGTTCGCCATCAGGCAAAGCCACGCCGACATCAGCGGTACTTGTAATTTACTTCCCCAAATGATGGACGAGAAGACAACATTTTAGTTCTACTGACCAGTGTAGGGGTTGAACCCTCTACCTCAGCATCAGTACACCGGATGTTTAAGAACGAACCATCCTATCCTTTCGACCACGCTAAATCGCTCATAGCAAGGTAATTTTCGGGGTGGCCGTGAAGATGGTATCCAGAATCCCAAGAGAAATAGGATGCACCCCTCCTTTCCTCCGCTAGCCTATGGGCTCTGCAGAGTGCGATGCCATGAACGGGGTGTGAGAAAGGAACATGGCAACAATGACGAGCGTAGGCACGTAGCAAGTGTCCGCGAGGAATCGACAGAGGCAATGGCCAGGGAAGAATCTGGCTTCCCACGGCCACAGGTGCCAGAATTTGTATGAGGGCACGCAGCGCCGGGTGCACAAGGCTCTCCTCCCCGAGGGAAGGGTGGTTTTGGAGCAGATATTTCGCAGGTATGGAACACGGAACAACGCAAAGACAACGCAATCGACAGAAAGTAGGGCGGGAGAAAGACACCTGGAGTCATGACCCGAGCGGACCATCCCCCAGAGTGTCAAGAAGACGAAGGGTTGAAACGTTCTGAGAAGCGGGCCCATTTCTGACGATCATAAGTCCATGTCGTGGTTTGATCTACGGCGGAGTTTGTATCCTGGGACACATTTAGGCAAGGCGGAGTACCTGTTTAGTTTCTTCTCTGTCCACTCAACAGGGTGACGTGAACCAGGCGAGCAGAGGTGGATTGAGCTTGCCAGCATGGCACAGATAGTTGTTGAATAGTGTATCAAGTGCGCCAAGGTAGACAGATGATCTCTTAAAAGCGTCAAGAGTTCGGTCAAAAGAGTCACTAAGGAAAGCATGGCAAACTACATACTTTACAGATGCTTGGAAATCTATAGTAGTCAATGAAATTATCCATCCATCATGTGCCATACCGATAAGCATGGGCGGTCATGTTCTGCCATCTCACTCGATCACCAGAGTGTGGATCAGCTCCGTGTTCTGTCTCGACCATGTCCACGTGGCCAAGCCATCCAGGTATTTAACTTCTCGGTCTTCCCATTGGTCTCTTCTCTTCGATCTTGCCAGTTGTCACCAAGTTCTCCAATTCATTTCTTCTCATAACATGCCCAAAATATTTGACTGTCTACGTCTATGTCTCTAATCAGTTTACGATCTTCATTTGTTTCTTGAAAGCACTTGTTCATCTGGTTTTTCTAGTCTGTCCATGGTATTCTTTGCATTTTCCTCAGAAACCACTTTTCTACAGCCATCAGATGTTTTTCAGCTTGACTGCTTATTGTCCACGCTTCACATCCATACATAAAATTATGGAGAACGTAAAATAGTTGGTCTTGTAAAACTGAGTTGAGTTGAGTCGAATTTGGTTGAGTTGAGTCAAAAAGCGACATCATGGCACTTGTGACATTTCCATACGTGCTCCATCTTCATCTTCAACAACCAGCAAAGAGTGCCAAAAACTAATTCTACCAGCAGCATTCTGATTATGTGTCCGTCTGGATTTCAGCGGAGTCCTTTTTTTTCCAATTATATTCGCCCCATTTTTCTTTTGTTTTAAATTTTATTTACAATGACATATCCACTGAAACTCATGTTTACTTTCATGGTAATGGAAGATGACATTCTGGAAGCTTACTCTTGGATACTTGCATAAATGCAGTTCAAAGGCTCTGAGATGACAGCATAAAACCACAACAGAGCCCTCGAGTCAAATATACCATTCCTATTAAGATTTAAAATTTTAAAAAGACTTATGATAGTGTCCATAGGAATAGTCTATGGAATGCTATGCAGGAATTTGGAATACCAAGGAAGTTAATCAACATGACCAGACTATGCATGGAAGATACTTATAATATAGTAAAATATAAAGGCAGGAAATCAGACCCCTTCCAAATAACATCTGGCTTGAAACAGGGTGATGCACTATCGCCGCTACTCTTCAATCTGGCTCTAGAGAAAGTTGTAAGGAAGATAAAGGAGGAATGTGATATTTGGGGGAACATCCAAGCTGCTTGGTTATGCAGATGATATAGATATTATAGGGCAAAGTGAACAAAAACATTGGAAAAATTGACTCACTTAAAGGAAAAATCCCAACAGATGGGGCTGGTTATCGACCAAGATAAGACAGAATATATGGTAATTTCAAGAGACGGAATGGCTAAAAACTCTGGCCACATTTTTTTTTCCGCGTTTCCATCCTGTTTCAGGATATTGCGGTCAACACCAGCATCTTTCAGCTGTATGTTGATTCCTAGGCTAGATTACGCTCATCAGCACGCCACGACTTTCTGAGCGACCGGCTCCATACTCTCATGTCACTTTTGCGATTCGAACCACTGCTAATTCTCGTCGCGTCACGTGACGAGAATATTCGGGGTTAGCGGAGAAAGCTGCTAACTCCTCGGCCATGGAGCCGGCTCTGGCCACACATATAAATAGATAATATGACCATTAAAAGAACGGAAACATACAAATACCTGGGTACAATCTTCAACTGCTCCAACATCATAAGGGAATAAATACAAACTAGAATCAACTCTGGAAATAAGATATACTATGCACTACAACATCTACTAAAATCAAAGGCGCTATCTCGTAACACCAAAACACAATATACAAAACACTGATCAGACCAGTTGTGCTGTATGGCTCTGAAACCTGGAGTACAACGAAAGGAGACGAAGCCTTGTTACAAACCTTTGAGAACAAAGTTTTAAGACGCATCTTTGGACCCATTAGGGATACACAAAGTGGAGAGTGGAAAAGAAGAAGTAACAAAGACATTGATGATCTGTTTAAGTCCCGCTAATCACTGGTATCATGAAGGCTAATAGACTACAATGGCTGGGGCATATAGAAAGAATGGAAGATAATAGGGAAACAAAACTCGCTTACACTCAGGAAATAAATGACCGTAGACCCCGAGGTAGACCAAGAAGACGGTGGAGAGATAATACTAGTACAGACCTACAAGCACTTGGAATCAACGACTGGCAAGAGAAGGTCCACCAGAGAGACGAATGGAGACGGATTGTATTTGCAGCAAAGAACCTCAATGGCTCGGAAAGCTGAAGAAGAAGAAGAAGAATTAAGATTAACAATATCCTTGGAAGAGGCATTTTTCCCATAGGAGATGATTCTTTAATGGAGCCCAAAAACCGTCAAGAGTCTGCAAACAATACTTTCATAATCATTTAAAAACATAACTGTCCAGGCAACAACAGTGGCTTCGGTTTTGACTGTTTCATACTTAGATCTCTGCCTCTCGAGGAATGCGGAATGTTGATTCAGGAAGACATTTTCTAATAAATGAATTAACTGCTGCCAGCTGCTCTGTATATTTTTTTAAGTACCGATTGGCGATTCAGTACTAGAGTATGGCACAGTGATTCTCAACCTTTATTGGCCCATGCACCCCTTAACCACATGGTCAGAATATCATTCCCCATTTCGATTTTCCTCCCTATAAATCCCCCCCCCTTTTTTTTTACACAGTATACGTAAAAAGGGAAGCTAAATTTAATAACACATACTAGAACAAGTCTAGACGTCTACATAAAACGTGATTTGCGGGTCTACTTACGTTATAAAACAAATTTCAGAAGGGCGAGAAGTACAGAACTGTAAAGTATGGAGGGAAAAACAATATCAAGTAATCGGTTCTGTATTAACGCGATCTTGAAATAATCTTAATTCCCCCCTGGAAACCCTAAAATTCCCCACCCCTGGGGGGAAATTTTCCACCGGTTGACACCACTGGTCTATCGCAATCCGCCCAATGTGCCGTAAGGCTTGTAAAAATGTCCTTTACTTGCTGAAGCATTGCGTGTGTGTAACCGCTCAGAAACCAGGCTTCAATGCCCATGTTTGGATACTCAGATTAGGAGAATTAACGGCTGCCGGTCGTTCAGTGTGTTGTTGGGAAATAATGCAACCATCAATCCACGCATTAGCATTTGCCAGTAAACTTTGTCCAGCACTCACAGACTTAATGGAGGGAACTCTGAGGTCTCCGAGTCAGTAGACCACAATGTCAGAAACACTGACAGTAAAAGCTGTGCAGTTTACAAGAGATTTATCATATTTGGATGTTGCGTACCTACGTGTCTGTTTCTGACATTGCTGGATGTTGCTTCAGTAAAAAATGTGCTCATCTACAGGTTTCGGTTGTTTTTTTTGGGCCTCTAATTCAGACTTTTTAATGCGTAGATTATTTGTGTTTCTACTATAGGAAGGTGTAAATCGTTTGAATTCAAGTGATCAAGCGCTTTCTAATGTAAGTTGAAGTTGTTACAGATACTCTGGTTACACCTACTGTTAAAAACACTGTCGTTACATACATTGTCTCAGATGTTGTGTTTACATGTATTGTCTTAGTTTAGTTTAGTCGATGGATCAACATCACGGCACACGGGTGTAACCCATCAGTTCTCCGTTCTTCTTCTAACTCAAGCCCGAGTCCGGAGAAACTCAGCTCAGTGAACGGACTCCGAAGCACCGGCGAGGATCCTTAAATACTTTGGGTAGATTTTTAACTCGAAAGTTTGCCGGGCAGCGCCGTTAGGCTACTCTTTTTCGATTTTCCCAAATGCCAAGGGATTTTTTTGCGCAATAATACACACGGGCGTCAGATCTCACTACCCAAAGACCAGGGGAAATTTTATTACTAGAAGTCCACGTGACAAAATCACGGTCCTCACCGGGGCTTGAACCGGGACCTCTAGTACTCGAGGCGGACACCATACCTCGAGACCATTTAGCCCCCCCCCCCCCCCCCCCAAAGTATTGTCTCAAACATTGTGTACATTTATGTATTGTCTTACACATTCTAGTGTAGTAATCTCGGGATCCTCATTAGTGCTAATGGATTGTGCACTGGGCGGAGATTCTTCAATGCTGACATGGAAACTGTAGAAGATCACAAAATTAATGGCTTGTTTATATAATTTAGTATGATCCTTGAACCTAACTCAATGAAGCAGGATCTTTGAACTCAAGGCAATTAAGCATGATCCATGAACTAAACTCAACAAAGTATGACCCTAGAACTCAACTCAACGAAGCATGATATTTAAACTCAACTCAATGAATCATAAGCCTTGACCTCAACTTAATGAAGCATGATCCTTGATCCCAACTCAACCAAGCATGACATTTGAACTCACCCCAGGGAAAGCAACTCAGGCAGTTATCAGTTAACAGATATCAGTTATCAGTTGGGGTATCTTCATTGCACTCCGGACAGGTCCATAGTGCTCAGATCCTCCTCCACAGCATTATGCATCAGCGTTCCGGTGGCTAATAGTGCCAGTTCTGTGTTAGGTTGACGAGGCACCTCGTTTTCCCGATGTACCTCTCGCGTCTGGCCGTGCCAATTCTTACTTCCCAAGTCTTTCATTCTGGAGAGCGATGTGGATTCACTGACTTCAAAGTCCTCTCTTCTCGACATATCTTTAAGGACGTTAATAACATCGGCACGATCCATGGGCTGGCCATCTACAGGGGGTGCAGAGCAGCCAGTTTATCAGCTCGTTCATTTCCCTCGAACTCCGCATGTCCCGGGACGAAGATGAAGGTGACTTTACGGACAACAGACTTCCGCAGCGACTCAGTCCACTGTCTACGTACAGATCCAGCTTCGACCTTCCGAATCATGCTCATGAATCACTTAGTACACACACGTTGGTATAATGCTGTGATTCCAGCCATATGAAAGCCTGTGTAACTGCCATCACCTCCATCGTCATGCTGCTCGTGGTCATAGAGTGGGCACCACTGGATTCTTGAACGGTTCGGCCCACTGAACGGGCTGTAAATGCCCACGCACTTCTCTGCTGCTTTACAACAGATCCATCTGTATAGATGAGCACTTCGGGGCTATCTGAGTGTTCATAGATGAGCGCGTTGACCTCTGCATTGACAGCGGCAGGGTTCTGCTCTCTGCACCGTCTGTCGAGTGTGATAATGCAGGAGAAAGTGCACTTAAAAGCTGGAGGCACCGGCACCCATTCCTTGCCGGGTTGATACTGGTAAGACTGCAGACCTGTCTGACGACATCTTCCGCCCGACCCATCCATGATTTGCCCCTCTTTAGCCTGTCACACTTTTCTCTGAATATAGCGTCATGCAGAGGGTGCTGCTCATCTGCACTTATTTTTAAGTATGCACGAGCTCTCAGATCTTGATCCTGTGTTCCATTGTCGGGAAGTCAAGGAGGTATCTCCATTGCTACACAGCTGGTGTCTCTCGTGCAGCCCAAAATGATGCGCATGGCTTCGTTTTGTACCTTTTCAAGTCTTCCAATCTGTGTAGGGCTGACAGTGAGGATGGCCAGGGCATACTCGATGCATGAAAGCACCAGTCCTTGGAACAGACGTATTAGTAGTCGTTGCTCGATATTGGCAGTCGCCATGACTCTCATTGCTGACAAACCTTTTCGAGCTTTCGTTATGACATAATCGACATGATCTCTGAAGGACAGGCTACGATCAAGCCTCACGCCAAGATATGTTATTGACTGGGTTCTACTCAAACTGGTCCCATCCATTCTTACTGCCGGCAGGTCTGTTTTCACAATATGGTTGTTTAGTGAGAACCGGGTAGCTATAGCAGCCTTATGTTTCACTGTCGTGTACGTTATCTCTTTGCCTCTGTGGGATTGTTCATTGCTACTCCAGTTAGACTTTTTCTAATGTTTATTTTCAAATTGCGATTTTTGAAAACAGCTCCTGGAAAGTCTAATACTTACATTTATTTTGTTTCGAATATAGAAAGAGGAATATATTCTGGAATTTAGTGATCATCCGGATTTCATGTAAGTTAAATTTGTCACAGATCTTGTTTATGTTACATATATTGTCACAGACATTGTGTTTCAGTGTGTGTCTTCCACTGTAGCATTTGGGTGATACGGTAACATAATGGTTAAAAACTTGCCTAAAGTTGGTTAACCGAGCAGTGTAAGAAATTTTATTTTTCCTATCATATCCTATTTACAGGACATCGCTGTCAACACCAGAATTTTACTGCTGTTGTTGGTGTCTTGGCAAGTTTTACGTTCAGTACTTTGCCATTGCTTCCTGAACTACCGGCTCCCATACCAACACGTTAAAACCCCAGCTCGACATGGTCTGTTGCCAAATCGATCACCGCCGCGTTTCGAATGTGTGGTAAGCGGCTCACGAATCGCGTTCGGAAGCCTTTAGGCCCCAGAGACAAGAAATGGTTACGGGACCAAATTCGCATTAGCTTGAACTTTTAATAAATGCCCAGGGATCTTGGGTCCACCTAGCCTAAAACGTATATTAGAAAATGTCTCATCTCATCTCATCTCATCATGTTCCTCTTTACCTTGCGGTGTCGAGGTGAAGTATAAACTTCGTGAGAGTGCCCGATTATGGGCTTCATATATCGATATTCCCATGGACTCTGCTATTCCCTCCGTCCAACGTTTACGTGGTCGGCCTCTTCCTCTGTTTCCATCTTGTCTGTACATCATTGCTTGTTGTGGTATGCTGTTGACTGGTAACCTACTTGCATGGCCAAACCATTTGACTTGCTGCTTTCTAATAAATCTAGTGCTGCTTTAACCCCCACTTTAGTCCTGATTTCTTCATTTCTGATCTTATCTCTTCTTGATACAGTTGAGTATTCTTCTCAGGAATCTCATTTCTGTTGTGTGATTTTTCTTTTCTCTTTTCTGTCATTGTCCAGGTTTGGCATTGGTAAGCATAGAGTTGGTAGGAAGATTGTGTTGTAAAGTGCTTTCTTAGTAGTTATTGATACATGTTTGTTCTTTAGTATTGGTGCCATTTGTCCAATGAGTTGGTTTGCCTTATTGCATCTATTTTCGATCTCGTCTTCTGATCTGCCTATTTGATGATATTATACTTCCTAGGTACTTGAAACTCTTTACTTGTTTCAAGGGATGTTCGTTTAGGTGAATTGTTGTGTTTGTTCTTCTTTAGTTATAGTCATTACCTCTGTTTTGCTTGTGCTAATTTCATGTTATGTTCCCTACACATTTCGTTTAGACTATTCATGTGGTCTTGTAATTCAGCTTCTGATTTTGCTATTAGTGCTTGGTCGTCCGCAAACAGGAGTTCTCTAATGGTTAGATTTGCAGATGGTTCTTCTTCTGTGTTCTCGTCATGCGGTAGTTCTTGCTGTCTCTGCTTGGCTGGTTTCTTACATATGTTGTCTATATATGTTATGAACAAGAGAGGGGACAGGACACAACCTTGTCGTACTCCAGATCTTATGGTGAAGGGTTCTGAGTGTCCTCCAGTTGCTCTCACTATGCATTCAGCTGTTTGTATAAACTTCTACATAGGTTTGTCTAGATGTGTACTCACTCCATATTGTTTAAGGATTTGCCACAACTTGTTTCTATCTACTCTATCGAATGCCTTTTTTTGGTCGACAAAGGCTAAGTAGAGTGTTTCATTGAATTCGATTGATTTTTCTATCAGTTGTCTAAGAGCAAAAATGGCATCTGGCATCCTTTGTGTTTCCTAAATCCAAGTTGCGTTTCGCTTAGCCGGGGTCCTAAAGTAGTTCGTAATCTTTTTTCAAGAATTTTGCAAAATATTTTTCCCCGTGTGACTCAACAGTGAAATGCCTCTGTATTGCGTGCATTTTCTTTTGCTGCCTTTGTTTTTTTCCAAATTGGGATAATTATGGCGTTTCCCCCGTCTCGTGGTGTCTGTGTTCTACCCAAACATGATTGAATAGTCTATGTAGCCAAGCTGTTCCTACTTCTCTTGCTGCTTTAATTAGTTCATTTGGTATTTCATCCTGTCCCTGTGATTTGTTCAATGGGGCTAATCTGATGGCTTCTATAAATTTTCTTTTTAAAATGTCTGGTTCTAGTACTTCTTAGTTTTTCTACGAGCAGTATTAAGATCCCCTGCCGGCTTACAAGGCCAAATAGCAGGTTTAGGACAGTAATCTGACCACTAGGAGTCCATCCCCTATGGCGAGAAAATGTCAATGGTAGTAAAATCAGCCTTCATGAACTGACCGCATCACCTACTGAGTGCCGATTGGTGCATAAACATTTGAGTGTAGCAATACGCCCAGTGTGCCTTAAAGCGTGTAAAGTAGTCCTTTACTTACTGGCTGACCTTAACACTTGTGTAACCTTTCAGAAACCAGGTTTAACGCCCATATTTAGCCAATCTATATGGCGATATGGTGGCTATGACCTAGATAATAGGAATAAGATGAGAGACCTGACAGATTAATAGCATGGGCAGAATACAATGAAATGGTTAATAGGTAACACTTGGTTTAAACAACATCCTCGACGATTATGTTCGTGGAAAAGCCATGGAAATATTATTCGCAATCGAATTGATTGAATAATGATTCCAAAGAGATTCAGAAGCAGTTTAGAAGGAGACAAAAGGATACCAGGAGCTGATAGATATGATGGCCATGTGCCAGTAATAGAAAAGATGAGGTTAAGACTAAATTCCATGAAGAAAACCCCAAAGAACATCAAGTTAGACCTAGTATTACTTAAAACAGACAAAGAAATTAGAGAAAGGTTCAATGTTATTGTAAATAACAGATATAATGCCATGGAGATGATGCAGACTATTGATGAATCAATCCAACAGACATCAAAATAAATAATTCCACCTAATTGCAAAAAAAAAAAAAAAAAAAATGGATGACAGATGAAATTCTGCAGATGATTACGAAGAAGAAAGAAAAATCAAGATAAAGAAGAATATAATAGAATACATAAATAAATAGTAAATAAATGCAAAGTGGCTAAAGAAGTATGGCTGAATCAACAGTGCATGGAAATTGAGAAAAACTATGGAAAAGAGGGTATATATGGCCCCTCACACCCGCCGACAGCCACATGATAGAGTTTTGAGGTATTTTATAACGACAGCTGCCCCACGACTAACTCGCCTCCTCTCAGTGACTACCTCCTGTGTTGGTCCACGGCTGCATATTCAGCATATTCACACCTCTAGACAAAACCTCTAGACACAACCTCTAGACAAAACCTCTAGACAAAATATCTAGAGACCACTAACACTTACACATGGTTTGTTTCCAACACAGGAAGATGACCACAGTTGGAGAACACATGCGCAAGCGTTGTCTCATGTAAGTTAAAGTTGTCATAGGCAGTGTGGTTATTTATAATGTCTCAGACACTTGTTACATGTATTGTCTCAAACATTGTGATCATATGAATGTCTCAGCCATTGTGTTTACACGTATTGTCTCAGACAATGTGTTTATGTTATTGTCTCAGACATTGTCAGGCTGCAGAGTGTCTCACACATTATGGCTACATTTATTGTCTCAGACATTGTGTGGTTACATGTATTGTCTCAGACAGTGTGTGATTACATGTAAAATCTCTGATATTGTGGTCACATGTATTGTCTCAGACATTGTATGGTTACATGTATTGTCTCAGATATTGTGTAGTTACATGTATTGTCTCAGATATTGTGTGGTTACAAGTATTGTCTCAGACATTGTGTGGTTACATGTATTGTCTCAGATATTGTATGGTCACATGTATTGTCTCAGACATTGTGTGGTTACATGTATTGTCTCAGACATTGTGTGGTTACATGTATTGTCTCAGATATTGTGTGGTTACATGTATTGTCTCAGATATTGTGTGGTTACATGTATTGTCTAAGACATTGTGTGGTTACATGTATTGTCCCAGACATTGTGTGGTTACATTTAATGTCTCAGACATTGTGTGGTTACATGTAAAATCTCAGATATTATGGTTGCATGTATTGTATCAGATATTGTGTGGTTACATGTATTGTCTCAGAAATTGTGTGCTTACATGTAGTGTCTCAGACATTGTGTAGTTACGTGTATTGTCTCAGATATTGTGGTTACATGTATTGTCTTAGATATTGTGTGGTTACATGTATTGTCTCAGAAATTGTGTGCTTACATGTAGTGTCTCAGACATTGTGTGGTTACATGTATTGTCTTAGATATTATGTGGTTACATGTATTGTCTCAGACATTGTGTAGTTACGTGTATTGTCTCAGATATTGTGGTTACATGTATTGTCTTAGATAGTGTGTGGTTACATGTATTGTCTCAGAAATTGTGTGCTTACATGTAGTGTCTCAGACATTGTGTGGTTACATGTAATGTCTTAGATATTATGTGGTTACTTGTATTGTCTCAGACATTGTGTAGTTACGTGTATTGTCTCAGATATTGTGGTTACATGTATTGTCTTAGATATTGTGTGGTTACATGTATTGTCTTAGATATTGTGTGGTTACATGTAGTGTCTCAGATATTGTGTGGTTACATGTATTGTCTCAGATTGTGGTTACATTTAATGTTTCACACATTGTGGCTGCATGCATGATTCTATTAAACACATAAGCATGAGAAGACAAACAATGGTAGTGGTTATTTAACGTGAAAACAAACACTGGAAAACATTGTTTTCACGGAAAGGATCTGCGGCAAAAGAGACAGAAGCGAGGCAGGAGACATAATGCTGGATTGTGTCAAAGAGATATACCATCAAGAGAATTGATCGAGCATTCCAAGTGCCAAGATCTGGCAATGGAGAGACAAGCATGTCCAGGTCAAATGATGATGATGAAACCAAATAGGCCATAGCTCAGATCAATTTTGGAAGCATACACACATAATACCGGATCTGTGGCAAAAGGGTTACGGACGCAATTCGTAACAGCTGTTGGCGATTTGGTAGCAAACCGCTTTGCGTTAGTATTTCATACAATTTAATGAGTGCCGGTCGTTCAGAAATCAATGGCAAATTACTGAACGTGAACTTGCTAAGAAATCACAAACAGCTAACAAATACTAGGGTTGACTGCAACGTCCTGTAAAGGATATGCAACTGATGTTAACCCACGCGATGACTATTTATCACATACTCCAGATATTCATGAAAATAGGATGTTTGGTAATACTACAGAATTCACGCACCATAAATCATATCATGGTTACATGCTGGCACACTTCTCTGCACATGTGAAGTTCTCGTGTACTGACCTTGCACGCCCCACTGGTCGCTGAGTTTGGAGAGCGGTGGAGCAGCTCTGCAGAAGTCCGTTGGAAATAGTACTTTGGTCTCTCCATACACCTGACTCCGATGGATAGAAATAGTACTTTGGTCTCTACATAAACCTCACTCCGATAGATGGAAATAGCACTTTGGTCTCTCCACAAACCTGACTTCGATAGATGGAAATAGTACTTTGGTCTCTCCATACACCTGACTCCGATGGATGGAAATAGTACTTTGGTCTCTACATAAACCTCACTCCAATAGATGGAAATAACACTTTGGTCTCTCCACAAACCTGACTCCGATAGTGGTAAGCCCTTTTATAGCTCATATTATCCGAATGTCAAGGCATCGAATTCAAGGTTAAACCTTAGTCTTCTATAGAATTCACTACCAAATCAAATTCTGCATAATTCACAAACCAATCAAATTCTTTAGGATTCACCAATTAGTCAAATTCTATAGTATTCACCAACATTCTACCAATCAACGGGGAGACACTTGGATATTTATGGAGTTATCTTTGTGTAATAAAGATGATCGTTTACACGCGAAATCTAAGATATAACCAAATTATTACAACAGATGAAATTAATCATTCTTAATCTATTTATTTGTGCAAACGAAGCCTGCCATAGCTGGTGTGACTGCCGCAGTAGTCGTCGTACTTGGGGCACTATTTGCCATTGTCATCTACAAGAGATGGAAGCGTTTGCCCAGGCAGCCATCAACCGTAAGTCATGCTGTTTTACATAATCTCGTTTATTTCTCACATGTGCCTGCTGGCTCAGCGATCGTGTTTGAATCCTCTCCGTGGAATCTCCGTGGCAAAGGAGTTATGCTGCTTGTTTTGTGCAGCGAAGGTTGCGGGTTCGATTCCGGGCTACAACATTCAGTTGACAAATGCAATTTTCTCGGAGACTACTGGTGGTCGTGGCTGGAGCTACGGAGTTCGTGCTCTGGGTGACGCTTTTGTCAGGCTGCCTTGCGGAAAGAGATTACGCCATATGGAATCAAACACAGTGGAAGGATGTCAAACCTCTTGCAAAACCATCACCAAGGCCAGACTTTTTTTTTTTTTAAATTCAGCAGACCGTACAGTCGACCCAGCCTAAAATGAGCAACATAAAATTTTCTGTAAAGAAAAGACAGCCGATGTGATTTTGAACATATAACTTTAATGCTCCAATACGCAATAAGACAAGAGACTAAGCAAGATATTGTATCCAATTTTATAAGAAAACGCCGTTGGAACTACATCGGCCATGTACTCAGAATGGACAAGACAAGACTCCCCTACCAAGCCCTCATATGGTCACCAGTAGGGAAAAGAAAACGGGGAAGACCAAGAGAGACCCTGCGTAGAACCATCATCAGAGAAGGCTCATTCAACGGCCAAGTGAACATTCAAGATCTACAACAGGTAGCAGCGAACCGCCAGACATGGAGAGCCATGACTTCTGCCCTATTCGCCGCCTTAGGCTCAAGAGGAAAGACTAACTAACTAATGTAATGCTGATCAGCCTATTAAAGTATGGGGGATAACACCATAAGCTCAGGGAGACGTGCTTGTGAAGTAGCTAGCATGCAGGCCTGGTGGTACATGTTCACATCCCATCGAGGGGGTTTTAAAAACATTTGACCTGAGCTCGCAGGATGGTCCTAAAGTGGCTACCAGGAAGTGTTATGAGAGATAAAAGCAGCCTGTGTGATGCTTTCCATATCTCTCTTTGAGTGCTAGTTGGTCAGTACAACTGTGGCTAGTCTAATATCCTCAATACGCCCCTTCATCGTGTGCCATGCCGTCGATGTGGGCTGTCATCTTTCGCCATCTTACATGATAAGCAATAAATTAATCACCGAAACACGAGAAGTAGATTGTGAGCTTTACTAGAACACGATTACAAGTAACACGATGGACGTTGCAGCCAAAACCTTCGTCAGCACAGAATAAACACGATCAGCAGAGTCGTGGATCAGTCTCGTGTTCTGTTCTTGTCTCGACCATGTCATGTGGTCAAGCCACCCAGATATTTATTTTTCTGCCTTCCCCTTGTTCTTTCCCCCCTCAGTTTTGCCAGTTATCACCAACTTGTTTATTTATTCTCATTTATTCTCGTGTCCAAATAAATCTACTTTCTTTTATTAGTTTACGGTTTTCATCAGCTTCTTGTAGGACTTGCTCATTGGTTTTTCTGTCTGTTTATGGTATTCTTTGAATTTTCCGGACATTTACAGCGCAAATTGGCCTTATCAGTCACATTCGCTGCCGCCATAGGTAAAAGTTGTTATGCCATTTTAAAGCACAAACTATCGTCTGTCAAGACGGCTAGATGCCAATGTGTGAATTTTTCTCATAAGCCACATTTTCTCTGCTATCATACTTTTGTCAGTTGGTCTGCTCATTAACCACGTTTCACACCCATAGAAAAGTATAGGTTCCATGAGTTTGATCACAGTTTAGCGTTACATGCACTGTTGCAATGTTTTACTGCAGGTTTATATCACAAATAAATGACACATATAACATGGTTCGGTAATTATTGCTTTTGTGCTCTCAGGAATGATTATATGTCTTATCTGATTCAGTGCCAAACAAAATGTATGTTTGGACCACACATGGTACATAATCACATAAACCAGTATTACAATCCCAGAATCAGCAGCATAAGTACTTGATACAGGAAGGAAAGCAAACAACTATGGGCCACACGTGACGTGCTGAGGTACGAAATGGCTAACACAGACAATCTCCGAAAGAGGATCCTAACCACCACTGCAATATTATCAAGCAGCGGATCCTTTGCAGAATATCACTGTTATCGTGGTACACCTAACAGCCCTTCTATCACTGGCCATGTCTTCCGCCTCATGCGCCCTCGTGTCCAAGGCGTCTGCAATGTCCTGTGTCCATCTTCGTGCCTGTCGACCCCTGCCTCTTCTACCAGAAACCAGGCCTTCCATCCCTGTTCTCCCCCAGCCACTGTGATGTTTAATGTGGCCAAAGTATTTTAGTTTCCAATACACGATTATATTTAAATGATTTTTGACTGCTGTCTATGATTCCGTTCAGTAGTTTGCCATTGCTTACTGAACGACTGGCACTCATACCTTTGTATGAGAAACCAACGCAAGGCGGTACGATTCAAGCTCGTCTGCTGCTGAGTTTCGAACGCAGAATACGGGATTACGAATAGCAGAGCCGGTAACAGATAAAAGAGGACAGACAAATCAAGACACAATATACCTATACTTCCAAGAGTACTTCTACGTCCCAGAATACAACAGAAAATCTATCAATGAATATAATACACAGAATATTGTTTTCCACAGAACCTAGACTGCAACTTCAAATACACACAGATCGGCAGAGATGAAACCGAAGACTTTATGACTATGAGCATCCCAGAAAATATAATATACCAACCATCTGTTTAACAAACAAAATCCTCAGCAACAATCTACGCCCAGTCAAGAGAAACAAAGTATAGAGCAAGAGATGGGAGTCACCAGGATGTTGCTTCTGTGGACACGGAATAGGTTGTTTATTTTGTTCTTCTTTTGTTCTGTTCTTCTTCTTGTGTCCTCTATTTCCCTACCGGGGTATGTCCTCAACCAACTCACCCCAAACCCTCCTATCTTTAACTACCCTATAGCTTTGTTCGTGCCCTTCCCATGTTTATAATTTCTGGTTCAACTTCTCTTCTCCGTGAGTTTGTGTGTTTTCCACTATTTCTTTTGCCCTGTGTGTTCCAGAATAATGCTTTTCTAGTTATGCTATCCTCGAGTTTTTTCTGTGTATGGGCGATCCAGCGCCAGAGTATTTTGTTCACCTCTTGTCTCATTGGTATTTCTTGTACTAGAATAGCTTACAAGTGGTTGCAGATGTAATAACTGCCGGACTCTCCTTCGGGAGACCCTGGTTCCATCCCTCGGTAAGGCGTGGGATTTTTTTTCTGTCGGGGAAACAAAATCAAAACCTGCACAATTCGCGGCGACTGCACTAGCCAGGCGGCCTTAATTCCCCAGGCTCAAAGACCCCTCTGCCATACACCGCAAGGTACTATATTGGCAGTAAATGACAGTTTATATATATACCAATATATCCAACCAATATATATATATATATATATATATATATATATATATATATATATATATAATTATATATATATATAATAATATATATATATATATATATATTGGTTGGATATATTGGTATATTACGTAAATTGGTCTATAGATATATTGTGGAATCATCCATCAAGTGTGAATTGGTCTATAGACATAGGAGGGAATCATTGTCAGAAGTCGGGGTGCCCCACCGGCTAGATGAAAGTCTTATTCACTGGCGAGCAACCCCAAAGAGTCAGAAACTGACTAGGGACAAAATCTATATGGCTGAACTATAGATTAGGCCCATGAATATCCAACGTACAGCTCTAAGTGGCTCGTTACAAAATTGAAATGAATTGAGCTGAATATTCGCCAAGGAATAGGAAAGAGAAGGTTAGCTAAGATAGACTTTTAAGTCTGAATTAAAGTTTAAGGACAACTATCCTAGTACAGGTTTTTCTCCCTGACTGCTCCTTTCCTTGGTGTGTAAGTGAACCCCCACCAATGTACACACATAACATGTATGCACAATTGGAAAAAAATATAATGACAGAACTATGAGTTACAATACTACAACATTTATTTGCTAATCATAATAATAGACATCGGATGATTGTCAATATGAGGATGATAAAATCATATAACATATTGTGATGAGAAACCTTACGTAACTTTACTTGTTACTTCATCTATCTGGACCTGTGGTCCAGATCCCCACTCTCCAGTAGACTCAAAAAAGAGAACAGCTTGCCGGTATTCTGACGATCCTGTCAGTCCTGACACTCCTAGTCAGTAGTCTCTAGTCTTGAGATCTATAACATAGGTGCTCCTTGTGAGAGCTTGAAAGAAAATCAAGAATGTGTTATATCTAGTTCTACATTAGCGCAATCCTAATTAAAACATATCATAACACAAACATATACAATGACCAGTCTGGCCAAGTTTATCTTCCAGCTCTACAGCGTTCTCCCTCCTCCGTCTCCCTACTGTCTTTAGTCTGGGACGGGCTTTTCAATTGTCTCACACGCCTGTAATTATTACATTTCTGCCGCCCCATGTCCATGTCGCTAATACAGAAATTCTGTCGTACAGCCGCTCCGTCCAAAGTTGGGTTAGCAGCTCACAGGGTCGGTAAGGGTATTATAACAATGCATGATCATCCGGGCTTGCAAGCCGTGACCAGTAGCTGTGCCAGGTTTCCATGCATTACCGTGGACGCACGCCCACAATACACTGAGAAAGTTTAGCACCATATACCCCATAACACTTGTGGGTAATGTCTGTACCATTACACCTCTGCTTCCCACACAATCGTTGGCCAATGTGCCAATGCGCAGACAATAGCATAACACTTCATATTGGTAGGTTTGCATATGACAAATCAATATATCAAACATCCAATACACATAAACATATTGATTAAACTAGACATATTATGATACTTTAACATCATAGCATAATGCACTAGTTAGTTTATGAAATTACACATACATACATACAACATATCCGTAAACATTATATTACTTCAAGATGGACATCTAATGATACTCAACATAATAGCATCAGGCATTATTAATGAGTACTAATATTGTATAGCTACAAAATGAGATATACAACAAGTCTAATTGAAGTTACCACTTAGTTACTGCTGTTGTAAGAATTAAATAAATAGTCAGTTGACTATATTCTGTACAACAAATGCACACACCAAAAAGGAGACTAGTCTAGTTTAGAAAGAGATGGCAAGCATCTGCTACGACACCTCAAGTATATCTAGACAAGACCTGCCTTCCATAAGTTTCTACTTCTCAGAAGAGTAACACTTAAAGCACAATGATATTGAACACAGAACTTAGAAAGAACACTCAAGTAACCTACGACAATGATAGTTCTTGAAATAACCTAGATCAGATATAGACTGAAAATCGGTCCATCCTTCTAAGAGACTAAGAGACTTACTAAGGGACTAGTTACTAAGAAATCCTTCCTAGAAGCCAACATAATAATCATGCATATGACTACAAACATTGAGCTGGCTGCCTACCTGTTCTGAAGTCAGACTTAATCTAACATAAAACAGGCTAGGGACCCTTATTTAAGCTGAGTCAAGCAGACAGTATTATCTCCTTGGCATTCCCGTCATAAATTCTTCTTATCTCCTCCTGACAGTAATTGCAATTAACTCCAAGTCTGTCCAGTCATAAAAATTCTTTCTGCATGCACACTATCCTTCACACCTGTGGGTCTGACCATTATTAGCCCGAGTCTTATCAGTGATTTCACACCTTGCACCTCTGCTTATCAGGTGTCATGTCAAAGTAGCAATTAGGTTCTCATGGTCAGCTGCCAGTTTACAACCCTGTTGGTAAACCAGGTTTGCATGCGTCATGCCTGGTTGGTGTTAATTACCATTCAGTCCCCTGAGTCTGCCCTCCAGTCTGGCTGGATTGATAACCTCTGGGGGTGACCGGGACTGGTGTCAAATTAACTTCCCAACTAGAAAGCCATTCCTGGTGGTTTGTTTACTTGCAGGTTTTGCAAGCTTACGTCAAGACAATATAGCCTTGAATATAGAGAAAACGGTTTTGTTCGTCTGTTGATCCTCTACATGGCCCATCAAAAGTGAACCGAAAATTGTTCTGGGAAGTAAAGGCTGCCAATTCGTGACAATCATCCATCAAGTGTAAATTGGTCTATAGATATATGGTGGAATCATCCATCAAGTGTGAATTGGTCTGTAGACATAGGGGAGAATGATCCATCAAGTGTAAAATAGTCTATAGATATATGGTGGAATCATCCATCAAGTGTGAATTCGTCTATAGACATATGGGGGAATCATCCACCAAGTGTGAATTGGTCTATAGACACATGGGGGAATCATCCAACAAGTGTAAATTGGTTTATAGACATATAGTGGAATCATCCATCAAGTGTGAATTGCTCTATAGAGATACGGGGGAATCATCCATCAAGTGTTAATTGGTCTACAGGCATATGGTGGAATCATCCATGAAGTGTGAATTGGTCTGTAGACATATGGTGGAATCATCCATCAAGTGTGAATTGGTCTGTAGACATATTGGGCTAGCACCATATACCTAGTAGGTCTCTAGGCGTGTACACGGATATTTTACTTGTTAACTTTAGGTTGCACTGCAATCACTCCTGGTATTTTTATGTTACAATCACACATACCCCAACTTTATTTATATTACAAATTTTAATTACTAGTTTGACTTCAGTTCACACCGCATACTTTACCCTGCTACCCTGCTTTGCATTTATTTGCACTGTGTTTCTCTAAAGTTTCCCATCTGATTTCTTTAAAGTGTCATGATTTTTTGGCATTAGTTATTGTTTTAAATTGGAGAATCATGTGATATAGATGCTTGTAAGTAGAGAAACAAGGACTAGGATGTTGTTACACTCAGTGTGATGTAGATATTCACTACTTGTTTGTTATTTTTCTGTGATATTCTACTGTTGAGACCATGTTTTTCTTGTGCCACAAACGAGGTGAATGCATTTAGTTGTGTGTCGAAGCTTGGGTGATTTAAGAGCTCAATTATTATTTTAATTAATATATTACTTTTTTTGTAGTAGCAACAGCAGCAGCATATGGAATGGGAAGCACACAATTCAGCAGTAGTAGATGTGAAGCTGGTTGTTCTGGAGGAACAAGTCATAGACAAACGAGAATAAGATAGACAATGAGATAAACATAAAGATTCATTCATTCATTCATTCACTCACTCACTCACTCATTCATTCATTCATTCAGTAGCATGTCCTTTGCAACCTTGCTCCTAAATCAACCTTACGGAAAAATTCTCCGACATTAACAAGTCCCACATCCAATACACCATCTCTCATTTTCATTGTTTTACTTATTGATATTCCATCAACTGTAAGCTTTGTTGATTTATTAAATAAAATGTATACAATAATAGTCAGGGATGTCTTAAGTATATCACATATAAGCCATGTCACTTTTTTAACTCATTCAGTGCCAAACAAATGGTAGGTTTGGGCCAAACAAACATGGATGGCGGAAAATGGGAAGTATGGGTGTGTCACTTTAAAGTTGTTAACATGGTAGCAGACATGTTGTGTGATAACGACAACGCAATGGCAACATTTCGGCGATATATAAATCCATGGCTTAAGACATCAAGCGTCCATCTTCGTTGTGGTCGACACTTGTCTATTTTTGTTTTTTCAGTAACCGTGCCTGCCATTATTGTTCTTTCTAAACCACTATGTTGCTCTGTGTGGCCACAGTATTTCAGTTTCTGACACATGAGCCTGTTCGTGGGTCAGGTTTATATATAAGATATATGTTCACATCTTTCTATCTTGTAGCAATGTCCTACCGTGGGACTTTGTTTGTATTTTTTGTGCTTTTGAGCTGTTTTTTGTTAATTATATGTCAGTCTTTACTGATAAATCTCAGTTTTAGCTTAGTTAGCAAGAGAAATTGTGCTGGGTGGATTGAAACGGTGGCATGGAGGAATAAATCCGAATATCATCGGCAGAGCTGGTCCAGAATACCAAAGACTGAGATCTGTGGAAAGACATGAATGCCTACACCAGTTGCATGGCACTTGAAGATGTTGAGCTTAGCTACAGACAGTACTATCATTGATGCTTTACTTACACTATTGTAATGTTTTTACTGCACATGCATTCCACAAATAAATTATACTTATAACATGGTTCGATAATTATTGCTTTTGTGCTATCAGGAATGATTAAATGTCTTAACTGATTCAGTGACAAACAAAAAGGTAAGTTTGGACCAAATCAGATGAACAAGTACGAGTATTATAATGAAAATGTCCATTCAGTGAGCATTAAAATTGGGGAAGATACATGAAACAAAACAAATAACACTATGACCCTAGTTTGGCGATATATCGTCCTTCTGTCCAAATACAATGAATGAATCTCTAAAGAATGAGAAGTAGACCAGTGGTTCTCAACCTTTTTTGGCCCGTGCCCCCTTCACCATATTTTTAGAACATTATTCCCCCTCCCCTCACCATATTTTTAGAACGTTATTTCCCCCCTTTCGTATTTCCTCCCTAAAAATTTTCCCCAGTGTACGTAATAATTTAAGCTAAATTCAATAGCACATACTAAAACAAGTCTAGACATCTACATAAAATCGGATCTACTTATGTTATAAAATGAATTTCAGAAGGGTGATACGTACAGAACCGTAAAGTATGAACGGAAAAACAATATGAAGTAATCGTTTCTTGTAGTAACGCAATGTAAAAATGATCTTAATCCCCACCCCCCCCCCCTGGAAACCCTAAAATTCCCCCCTGGGGGGGGGGGGGGGAATTCCCCACCGGTTGAGAACCACTGAAGTAGACGGTAAATGTCACTATACAGAAGATGATCACATGTAACAAAATGGCTGTTTGTGGTCAAAGCCTTCGTCAGTACAATCACACACTGACACAACTACTACATGAACAACACTCATCATCATCAAGTGCCATGCCATCTGACGTAGGTCTTCATGTCTTTCTACATATCTCGGTCTTTGGTGTTCTGGATCAATTCTGCTGCTGATACTCCTCCATACCACCGTCTCAATCCATCCAGCATCATTTCTCTTAGTCAGCCGCTGCCTCTTTTCCCTTCAATCGTTCCAGTCTTCACAATGTTCTCCAATGCTTTTCTTCTCATCACATGACCAAAGAAAGCTGTTTGTCTCATTCTTATTGTTGAATATAATGTTCTAGTTTCATTAGAATCTTTAAGGCAATTGTTGTTAGGTACTCTGGCAGTCCAAGGAATTCGCAACATTCATCTAAGGAACCACATCTCTGTTGCTTCCAAGTTCTTCCTAATTTATTCATTTACATTCCAATATTCACTTGTATACAGCAAAGTAGGTAGTATATAGAACTTTAGCACTCTCTTTCTTACGTTCAAAGATCGTGATTTATTGCATAAGATACTTTTCATGTTCTGAAATGCAGATTTTGCTTTAACTATTCTGCTCTTAATCACCGTTGTGCACTGGAACTTCACATCTGCTGATAAGGAAGCTTCCGGAATCTTAAATCTGGATATTTTGGGTATGTGTGGTTGACACACAGCCATTACATCTAGGAAGGCTCAAGTGGCTCCGCTGTCTGAACCTTGTCATCATATCTAGGAAGGCGAAAGTGGTTCCACTGTCCAAGCCATGTCATCACATCTGGGAAGGCTAAAGTGGCTCTGCTGTCCGAGCCATGTCATTGTTCGTGGACATAAAATAGTCAATTGGCTGGCCTCCAGAGAAAACAAAAGAAGTACTAATAAGTACTTAAGTCCAGAAGGTCGACTTCATTACACTGTTGGGTCTCTGCAAAACCCATGCCACTTTCCAAAACACATCGTACAAAATACAAACTCAAAATTTCGGCCATGACCCACAGGAGTCTCCAGGAAAATTATACTCGTGGTTTGAGCGACACAGTCCAATGAACTCACCCATGACCTTCATAATGCAAGCAGATGGTTCGGCCACTTCATTATAGAGGAAATTTCTGAGCCCTGTTTGGGAGGAGGACCTGTCATCTGCATATCTGAGCCCTTTTTGAGAGGAAGACCTGTAATCTGCATATCTGAGATCTGTTTGAGAGGAGGAGCTGCAATCTGCATATCTGAAATCTGTTTGAGAGGAGGACTGTGTCACCTGCATATCTAGAATTGGATTTCCACCAATTATGAGTGAATCAAAGCTGTCAAAGATAGTTAATTATAAACAGAGACCAAGAAATCAGTGCTTGAAAATGTATTGTTTTTAGTGGCACAAAGATATTTACAGAAATTTGCAATCAACCCCAGCATAGTTCAGCAGTGTGCCTGTGCTTTATGAATGGCCACTGCATCAAGATTAAAACTAAGTGATCTTCTTCCAAATCATCAGCGCTGAATTTTGAAACTCATGACTAGGTGTGACAGGGAATTATGAAATAGTTGCACCATCCCCTGACCCACAACACTATTAACAACATAAATAAACTAAAATAAACAATTGTTGATATTTTGTGCACACTGATAAAAAATATAGACTTTAATAAAAAGCATTTGATATTTTATTGTGCTCACTGATGAAAAAGTACAGACCTAAAAAAAGTTGTTGATATTTTATTGTGCACACTGATGAAAAATTAGACTATAATAAACAACATTTGGTATTTTGTTGTGCACACCTTGAAAATTACAGACTAAATTAAACAGTAGTTGAAGATTTATAGTACATATTAACCTCCATTTGGAAATTTGGAACTGTGTTTATTGATTTCAAGAAAGCATTTGATATGATAGACCATGTTATTTTAATTAAGAAACTTGAGACAATGAAAATTGGTCCTAATGTAGTCACTCTAATATCATCTTTTCTATCGGACAGAAAGCAAGTAGTATCACATAATAAATCGCTGTCTCAAACCACTACATTCAATATTGGAGTACCACAAGGCTCTATTCTTGGCCCTCTATTATTTGCCATATATATTAACGATCTACCTTTGCATCTTTTATCGTCCTGCGATCTATTTGCAGACGACTGTACAGTGTACACAAACGCTGAAAACTGTATTTTACTGGAGTCGTCTTTACAACAAGAATTAAATAATGTAGTTAGGTGGAGCTATTCAAACCGTATGCAAATTAATATCACTAAAACAAAATCAATGTTATTAACAACCAGACAAAGACTTCAAACTCTAAGCTCACACACATCACTTCAACTTCACATCGATAACATGCCAGTAGAAAGTGTAATTGAGCACAAAACATTAGGCATAATCATTGATAGAAACCTAACCTTTAATTCCCACGTTCAAGCGCTCATTAAACAAACAGCTAAAAAAGTCTACCAACTCGCCAAAATTAAAAACTTCCTTGATGAGGACACAAGGAAACTATTCTATACTTCTCATATTCAGACACACTTTGACTACTGCTCTACAATCTGGGACGGTTGTTCTAATTCAAACACCAAGCGACTTTACTCACTCCAGAAACGGGCCATGAGTCTAATTTATAGCAAACATTTATCTGACAATCCCAGCCTGTATAAACGCCTTCAGTTACTACCACTCCGCAAACGCCTGCTTTTCAATAAAGCTAAACTAATTCACAAAATCTTGCATCGGAATGCCCCAAATTACCTTTGGCCATTGTTTAAATATAATGCTAGACACAGTAAACGTTTAAATATATTACACATTCCGAAGCCTAGGATTGACTTATACAAAACAAGCTTAACGTACTCTGCAGCTCAGCTGTGGAACAATCTTCCACAAGAAATAAAAGACATCACCAATCCTTATTCATATAATCGCAAATTACTCGAACACTATCTCAGTACGGATTACCTTCCCCCATAATAATAGTGATAATAATAATAATAACAAAACCCTAGTATAACAGCCAGTCCCCTTTTGGTAGGCCAGTATATTCCACATGGCTAATAAGTGTCTGACCATTATCTAATGTTACTGTGTCATGTAGTTTTGATGTTCGCATTTTGCCAATGATTTTATAATGCATAAGTTTTATATTGTTGCTGTTCTCTGTTAGCCTTGAATGATGTGTGAATGAAATAATGTATGGAAGAGAGTGATAGAAGGGCAGAATGTTAGACGGGCCTGCGTGCCCAATTCTTAACCCTTTGAAAATAAAGTTTGTTCGTTCGTTCGTTCGTTCGTTCGTTCGACACAAATAAACAGTCATGATTTTTTTATTGTACACACTAATGGCAAATATAGATTGGAGCAAACAGTACAGGGCTGTTTATTCTCCAATATAACGGTACAAATAGACTAAAGTAAACAGATTTTAAGCTATATCTTATTCTAAACTTCTTTATCTATATAAATTGTGTTCCGACAACTGCTTTTACGAGCAAAGTCTATTAGCTCCTGATTCCTCCCATGCCCATGGATACATTCTCAAAGCAGCTCTCTAGAAGTGCTATCCTATATATATATATATATATATATATATATATATATATATATATATATATATATATATATATATATATATAAGTAATGTCAGTCAAGGACCCTTGCACAAGCCAGAAGACTTGTGGGTATATGATGCTAGACTCATATTTGTTTAGATCAATTGGGGCCCAAACGTGTGTTGTGGTCAATATTACCCTGGCTGCTTTCACTTCTCAAGACATTTCCTGGTGCCTATTCTAAGCTGGGTCAACCTGGGAGACCAGGTCATTTATAAATCTCTGCCTTGATGTGAATTTAAACCCAGGGCCAACAGGCAAGTGTCCAGCCACTACACTACAAGGGACCCAATCAATCAAGTGTCCAGCCACTACACTACAAGGGACTCAATCAATCAAGTGTCCAGCCACTACACTACAAGGGACTCAATCAATCAAGTGCTGTTAACACAATCAAGGTTTGCAGCAATGATTCTCCAACGCCTTCTGTCTCTCGCTTCAGCTGTACACTTAAACCATCTTTTTATACCATCGTTCCGTTTGCATAATTTTTTTTTATCTTCCTGCTTGTCTGATTTGATTTTGTTTCTCCATCTACTACTACGACTGCTACTGCTACCACAACTATACTAGTGCTATTACTACTATGACTATTACTGCTACTATACTGCTACTATACTAATGTTGCTACTACTATTACTGCTATTACAACTACTATACTAGTGCTATTACTACTATGACTGCTGCTGCTATTACTGCTACTATACTAATGTTGCTACTACTGCTGTTACTACTATTACTGCTATTACAACTACTATACTAGTGCTATTACTACTACTGCTATTACTACTGGGAGTGAGACAGAGATGTGTTTTGTCACTGGATCTCTTCTCCCTCTATAGCGAAGTAATAATGAGAGAAATCAAAGAAAAGCCAGGAATAATATTTGGAGGTTATAATATAAATAATATACACTATGCAGATGACACAGTATTGATAGCGGATAATGCAACAGATCTACAAAAATTGTTGGACATTGTAGTAACAGAGAGTGCAAAGAAAGGACTCTCCTTGAACATCAAGAAAACATTAACAATGGTGATATCAAAGAAACAGGTGACACCCAAAAGTGAAAAAGAGATAGAAAGGAAAATTCTTCACCAAGTGGATAGTTTTAAATATCTATAGACATTTATAACATCAGATGGAAGATGCACAACAGAGATTAAGAGCAGAATAGGGCAAGCAAAGGCTGCATTAAAAAAATTAAGAATATCTTATGCAATAAGTCGCTATCATTGAATGTAAGAAAGAGAGTGCTAAAGAGCTATATAGAACCTGTTTTGCTGTATGGCTGTGAATCTTGGAATATAAATGAACAAATTAGGAAGAGATTGGAAGCAACAGAGATGTGGTTCCTTAGATGAATGTTGTGAATTCCTTGGACTGCCAAAGTAACAACGATGAATGCCTTAAAGAGGCTGGCAAAACTAGAACATTATATACAACAATAAGAAAGAGACAGTTTTTTTTTTGGTCATGTGATGAGAAGAGAGGCACTGGAGAGCATCGTGACAACTGGAAAGATCGAGGGGAAGAGAGGCACAGGCAGACCAAGAGAAATGATGCTGGATGGTTGCAACGATGGCATGGAGGAATGTCAACGGCAGAGTTGATCCAGAAAACCAAAGACCGAGATCTGTGGAGAGTCATGAACACCTACGCCAGTCGGCTCAGCACTTGATGATGATACTAGTGCTACTACTAATATTATTACGATTGCTGCAACAACTACTACTATACTAGTGCTACTACTACTGCTACTATTAATACTGCTGCAACTACTATGCTAGTGCTACTACCACAACTACTACTACTACTATAACTTGTGATACTACCACTACTACTACTATACTAGTGCTATTACTGCTACTATTACTACTGCTGCAACTACTACTACTATACAAGTGCTACTACCACTACACTGCAATTACTACTATTACTACTGCTGCAACTACTACTACTGTACTTGTGCTACTCCATCCATCCATCATGCACCATGCCAATAAGCGTGGGCGGTCATGATTCGCTATTTCACAAGATCACCAGAGTCATGGATCAGTTCAGTGTTCTTGTCTCGACCATACTGTTGCAACTTCTATTACTATGCAAGTGCTACCACCACTGCGACTACTACAATTGCTGCTGCTGCTGCTGCTACTATTACTACTACTACCACTACTACCACCACCACAACTGCTGCTACTATTACTGCTATAATTACATTAAATAATATATTACTAATGAAAATAATAATACTGCATTAATTACTGGAAAATACACACAAATAAGTTTATTCACATCATTTATGGCACAAGAAGGACCTTTTAAGTCAGCTGTAGAATATCACAGGAAAATATCAAACAACAATTGAAAATTGAATATCAACATTACACTGAGGTTAACACCTGCTTGCATGATTTTCTACTTACAAACATCAATACAATTATTAAATTAAAACAAAAGATTAATTATATAAATTCATGGGACTTTTTAAAAACGTGGTTGGAATAGTTTAAAGAAACAACGTGCAAATGTAAAACAGGATAAAATGTGTGGGGTGAATTAAAGTCAAACTATTAATTTAAAAAAAGTAATATAAATAAAGTTGGAGTATGTGTCATTGTAACACATCAAAATAACATGACTGATTAGAGTTTAAAATAAAATACATTAAAATCAGAAGATGATGGTGAACATGAATATAATGAAGAAGTTTTGTCAGAATTTGTCATCAAACAACACAGATGTCACAGCATTAAGGACACGCTCATATGTGCTCCATCTCCTCAGAAAATAAAGAAGCATATGGATAAATACAGCACCAGTGGGAATATAATACAGAAAATAAAATATTAAGAAGAAAAGTTTACAGAAAGTTAGACAATGAAACAGACAAGAAAAATGTGTAAATATAATTAACTCTTAATGGACAAGTGTTATTTTTGTGAGCATGAGCAGGTCCCTGTTTAGTGCTGTTTTGTAGCTTTGAGTTGTTTTTTGAAGTTTGCAGATGTCTATGATTTGATTTTCAAACTGCATTGATACAATATCATTATTGCATATTGAAACAATGTGGTATTGTATATTGTATACAATAATAATTATAAAGAAACCATTTTTAAAATATAACCAGGAGAAAAATGAAACAAATAGTTTCTCAAAGTTCCTAACATAAATAACTTTCTTTCCATTACCTATCCACAATAATGGCTCTCCAGTCTTTAGAGTTAAATAAAATATTTCCATTAATTGTTCAGTAAATAGTAAAGGACCCCCTTTACATGACTTTAAATATATTGGGAAAATGGTGCTAGACCCATAGTTTTTTTTTTTTTTCTTAAATACCAATCGGGCACTAAGTGGTTGATGCGATCTGAACCATTACACCACTAATTGGTGCCTGCACTATACACAAGGCTGTCCCATCTACTTGCCTGGAAATATTCCGATACCCATTTAGGAACCTAGGTCAGTTAAAAATATCATTGCCTAGAAGGAGATTCAACTAAATGATCACTGGTCTAGCAGGCAAGTGTGTTGACCACTGGATTACGGGGGTATCCCTTTCAGGGTTAAACTGGATTACCAGGGTTCTGTAAAGAGTTAAACTGAATTACTGGGCCTCCCTTTAAGTGTTACACTTGATTACCGGGGCTCCTTTTAAGGGTTAAACTGGATTACTGGAGTGACCTTTAGGGGTTAAATTGGATTACAAGGGCTCCCTTTAAGGGTTAAACTGGATTACTGGGGCTCCCTTTGTAAGGGTTAAACTGGATTACAGAGGCTCCCTTTAAGGGTTAAACTGGATTATCAGGGCTCCCTTTAAGGGTTAAACTGGATTACAGGGGCTCCCTTTAAGGGTTAAACTGGATAATCAGGGCTCCCTTTAAGAGTTAAACAGAACAGTAAATATATTGGAAATTGATTGAGGCTCACATAATATAACAATGTACATACAGTATCACAGATTTAACAACAGAAAACAACACAAAGGTGGGATCACAGAGTAGACAATGTAAAACATTAAGAATGAAAGCTGTAACATGTGAAAAGATCAGAAGGTCTGGAAAAGATATCTATGGATAGAGGAAACAGAGAAGAAGTAATCCAAAGTATAGATGGATTAAAGATGTGATAATTTACACATGTTAGCAGCGGAGAGAGGTCATATTTATTTTATGATAGAGAGGAATTTTAAAAGGCTGAATTGGGGAACAAGTTCTGTGCAGGACAAACACTGTATGATTACATAGGTAGGTAGGTAGGTAGGTAGGTAGATAGGTCATTAGGCAGGCAGGCAGGCAGGCATGCAGGCAGACAGGTAGGTAGGTAGGTAGGTTGGTAGGTAGGGTGTGTCTAAATATAATGAAATTGAAAAATTGGTTTAAAACCTGGCAGCAGTAAAGACACATCTCTAACATCGACATAAGATTCCTACGTTGTGTTACGTGCAGAATAAAAACTTAATATAGAGTTTTGTAGATCAGTTATTAAAACAGTATTAAAAGATCCGGGGACAACATCCAGAAAGATGTTACTGAACATTCTGGTCATTAAACAGGGGGTTATTAAACTCAGCATTATCTGGCATGCTCACAGGGTCTCCACTGTCATCCGTGGTGATCTTTGTGAACGCGATGTTGCATTGCGGGTTCTGTGGAGTAAAATAGTGTCTTTGTATTATATTCATTTATAGCTTTCCTTTTCTACTCTACGTTATAGATATACCTGTGGGTTTAGAGGTATATTATGATCTTGATTTATATGTCTTCTTCTATCTCTGATTCTCATTACCAAATAGCAGGTCATTTGCGGAATACTGGAGTTTTAAATTTGTTCCAGCAATGAAGGCAATGTCATCAGCAAATCGCAGATTGCACAGAATTCGAGCACCAATCAAAATAGGTGTTTTGTATTCGTGCTGGCGCTCTGGCGAAGGGTTTACAAACACATTTCATAATCCTACATACCACGTTTCTAAACATAGCTGCTGCCGATTTGGAAGCAGACCCCTTGTATTGGTTTCCATCCAATGTTATGAATGTTGATCGTTCAGAAAGCAATGGCAAACTACCGAACACTTTTGTGTCAGGAATCACAAAAAGCCAAAATAAATGCTGGAGTTGACTGCTACATCCTGTACAGGATATGCAACTAAAATATAAATATTTATATTAATTAAGGGTCTGCTGTATAATGGGTTCTAGATATATGTTAACAAGCACTGGAGACGAGATACATCCTTGTTGAACTCCTACTTTTTATTAGAAAAACTGGCCTATGTCACTGTTTGCAAGGATATCACAGCTCGCACCTGTATATAGTGCTTCAATGATTTCTGTGATTGTATCAAAAGTGATTTTCTCATTATTTGTCATAAGACTTCATACAAGATTCAATCAAAGGCCTTAGTGAAATCTATAAAGTTATGGTGTAAATGGTAGTGATGTTGTAGATGTTTTTTTTTTTTTCAGCACTCTAATATTAAGAGGATATGAAGACAGGAACTGGTCACTCCATCTAGTGTGCTGTGACCTGAATATGAGAAGGCCCAACATCCCACACCTCAATGGTCGTACCAGCTAAGGCACTGCCTTGACCTTTCACTTCAATATTGAACATTTGCTCTGAGATATTTCCTTCTGGTCAACAATCAAAGGGGGAAAGCTGGCCAAGTGGCTAAGAACACCAGGTTCTCCTTCGGGAGACCAGGGTTTGAATCCTCGATAAGGTGTGGATTTTTTTTCTGTCGGGGACAAAAAGAAAATCCTAACCTGCACAGTTCATGGGGACTGCACTAGCCAGGCGGCCTTAATCCCTCAGTCTCAAGACCCCCCCCCCCCCCCCCCCCCCCCCCCCGTCCTACACACTGCAAGGTACTACAGGCAGTAGATGACAGTTTGACAGATGGGTGATGCGGTCAATATCACACCACCAATCTTTACTTCGCAGAACAGTTTTGTAGGTTGGGTCAATGTGGAAGGACAGGCCAATTTAAACAAATAAAATCCCCATTTTGATGTGGATTCAAACACGTTTCAACTGGGCTGTGAGGCAAATGTGTAAAATACATGACATTAAGAGAGAATTTGACTTACTGTTGGTGATCGCCTGCAAATATGGGGCCATTTCTTGTAAATGACAATGGCAACTAGTGCCACAAGTACCACAATGACTGCCGTAGTCACACCAGCTATAACTTTATTTGTCTGAATGAATAAATAAATAGTTTCAGAACACAACTTTCAAATAAAGTTCAACAATGATTGCCCTTTCCTGTAAATTAGTTACTCTTGCAATTCAAGATATGTGCAACATTTGCAACATTTATCTCAGAATCCACATTTCTGCTACTTCTAAGCTCTTTCTAATTTGTTTGTTCATTTTCCATGATTCACTGCCATAGAGCAGAACAGGTTCTATATAATATTTCAGTATGCATTTCTTGACAGGGCATTGCTGACGCCGACTCTGACTAGCGACAACGAAAAACTACTGGCGAAAATGAAGGAGATCCAGCAAAACATCAAGCAGGAAGTGGAACATATGGCACTGATAAAGAAGGAGAACGAAGAAATCCTACAAACCATTAAATCAGAGCGAGAACTACAGAAAGCTGAAATGGAACTTCTCCAAAATAAAACAACAGAAGCCATACAAGAAATTACAGAGAAACCGCAAGATGAAAACCTAGAGACCGTTCCTGAACCGCAAGCTAATACCGCCAGCAGCCCAACCACGACACCTGAAACAGTCAAAGGGAAGCCAATATTCCACCAGACATCTGAAGAAAACTGAGATGATCACCCTGACGACGGCAGAAAGGACGCCCATATATCACCAATATTTACCGAGGAAGAAATCGCAGAGATGAACAGGGATCATGAACTCAGGTGCAAGGAATACTGAAGGCGCATGGAAGAAAAAGAAAAGAAGTACAAGAAACACAAGGGAAAACCAATGCCCTACCATACCTATAAAGAATGCCCAGACTTAAACACGGATGACGTACACCTATAGGCATACTATATAGATGAGGGAGAAATCGTCCAATGGCTGACCATGGAGGAAGAGATCGAAAGGCAACAAAACCTCAAACTCAAAAGAGAACAAAGGTGCATAGAAGAAAATGAAAACATCAACAAGCTTCTATGGGTAATACACAAAAACAGGAGGCAAAAAGACCAAAGAGTCCTTATAAGGACTGCAACCAGAAGAGCCAGAAACTACCACTAACAAAAGAAACTCCTCCAGGAGACGGGCACAAAGGACAGCCATCACCAACCCCCCAGCTGACGTCACAGACACAAACCAACATAACCAGTCCGAGATAGGACTCACTCTTAAGAGCGCACAAGACAAGAATCAGGGTGAATGAACCCACAAAAACCACAGCTCTCAAAATAACCACCACTGAGGAAGCAGGTTAGACGAGACCGAATTTGGAATTTTTTTTTCGAGAATTGGAATTGGAATTTCTTGACATTCAGTTAAAGTTGCATTTAACATATGATATTTCCTATCTTCTGAAAAGTAGCTATTTCTTCACTTTATCCATTCCTAATCTCTATCACAGATCTTCCATCTGATTTCTTGCCTGGTCCAAATATTTGAATTTATTGACTTCACTTTGATGGTTATTGTGATCAAAGAAACATATGATTTTGTGTATTCATGATTTTAATCAATGTGACAAAACAGACGTGGTTGCGGCCTTGTGGGAGGACGTGAACACCGCGGAGGAGCAGATGGATCACCATAGTCTGGTAAGAATGAGGCACCGAGGTGTGACGAGGGGATCTGGCCGACGATCGACGCTCAGAGGAAAGGCGAGACGGACATATAATCAGATTGCTACTGGAACTATTAGTGTTGGAACTCTTCGCTGGCTGCTGATGATGGGGACTTAAGGGAAAGTCCCGAATGCTGTGATGTCGGTTCCTAAATCAATCAATCTTACCCATTTGACCATGCTTACCTCTAACTGTGAGCCACTTCTAGTGGATACATGAACACACCCACCCTGCTTGAAGTGGCTTCTACTGGCACCTGGCCATCTTTACAGACCATAGTGTTACACTGTACTTCAAAAAAGTACGAAGGACATTTCACTCGGACGTTTTTGCGTTATGCCTGATTTATTTGCACCCGTAGGCCAGCACATCTGACTTCAGCGGGCGCTTTTACGGGTTTGCCTTCCCGGGGTTTCGAGGGACGTTAGACTCTTACTGTTGTGGTGTTGCCCACATCTCAGCTAGTCAAGGTAGATCGGTCAAAAACATCATGGTCAGCCCTCAAGTCAAGGCAGGGGCAGACCATGAGCATTCCCCACTATCCATAATTGCAGAGCCGGCACATATTGCTCTGAGACTGGGCTCACTTGAGGAATTGCCATATCATGCTCATTCTTCTTCTTCAGCGTTCCGAGCCATTGAGGTTCTTTGCAGCAGATACAATCCTTCTCAATTCATCTCTCTGGTGGACCTTCTCTTGCCAGTTATTGATTCCAAGTGCTTGTAGGTCTGTATATGTATTATCTCTCCACCGCCTTCTTGGTCTACCTCGGGGTCTACGGTCATTTATTTCCTGAGTGTAAGCGAGTTTTGTTTCCCTATTATCTTCCATTCTTTCTATATACCCCAGCCATTGTAGTTGCTGCTTTAATTCCTCAATTCTATATATTAGGCATTTCATTAGCCACAGACCGCTCCCCGCACAGACCAGGAACGGTCAGTCTGATGACTTCGGACTTCCACGCAATGGATTCTCTAGCCAAGCATTCCATTTCGTGTTAATGAGACGTTTTTCTGCCTTAGTCTGCAGTCGATATCCACTCTGCAGTTTTTCAGTTCGGACTTCCACGCAATGGACTCGCTAGCCAAGCATTCAATTTCGTGTTTATGAGACGTTTTTCCACCTTTGTCTATGCTCACTCCATGAGTATAGATACAGTCATTCATCGTAACCAATACATGCCACTGAGGTGCTTTTCCCATCTTTTTGTAATGCTCTCAAGGTAGGCTACATGTGCTGCCGGCTCAGCCCCTTACCTCCTTACAGCAGATAGTGGATAACGTTCAGGCTCTCTCATCCGGGGATCCCTCAAATCCCCCAGCTGAGAGCCAAATAGTATCTGTACTAAGCATGTAGCGTGCTCAGCATCTCACCTCCAGTCCGAGGCAGGTGAGTATCAACCTGGCTCTCACATCTGAAGGTTCATGGCTTAGAGGCATTCAGCCACTTCCCTCAGCTGAGAGCCTTAAAGTATGTGTCTGGACCAAAAATGTGTGGCATCGTGCGCCTGATTTAGACTTTGACTGCAATCCTCAGTCTACCTGCAGAGCAACAGGTTGTGTTTCTCTTAGTCTGGTCCCTATCCCAAGGCATGTCCAACTTGTAGTTGTCCTTCTGTTGGCAAAGCTCTTGGGATCATTGGGATATGCAAGCCCTCCAACCGCAGCAAGATGGAGACACATTGGGGGGGGGTGGGGGGGGGGGGGGGGTGTCATAAAATGTGAGATAATTATCCTGCGCATCACTCCTATTCTGTGCTCTGGAGGCAGCGATGATATACATGATAAAGTTTGATGTAGTTGTATTGAACGCGCTGCTACCCTCTTTGATTGTTCTCCCCAAGTTTTGTGCTGTGTAAGCCCATGACCACCTTGAGCCATGTTCCATGGATCCAACTGTGTAGATGATGATGTCTTCTGAACATAAATGTTGTTCAATCAATTCCTTTATCTCAGTGTTGACTGATGCAAGCAAGTGTTATAGTGTATACTAGCACTTGTAGCTTTAAATAATTAATATAGAGTATATTAGCACTTGGTCAATCTCAGTTTGAAACTATGAATGTAGAGTATATTAGCACTTGGTCAATCTCAGTTTGAAACTATGAATGTAGAGTATATTAGCACTTGGTCAATCTCAGTTTGAAACTATGAATGTAGAGTATATTAGCACTTGGTCAATCTGAGTTTGAAACTATTAATGTAGAGTATATTAGCACTTGGTCAATCTGAGTTTTAAACTATTAATGTAGAGTATATTAGCACTTGGTCAATCTGAGTTTTAAACTATTAATGTAGAGTATATTAGCACTTGGTCAATCTCAGTTTTAAATGATTAATGTAGAGTATATTAGAACTTGGTCAATCACAGTTTTAAGCTATTAATGTAGAGTATTGATTTATTTGTTTGTTTCAGGATTTAAGATTTAAAGATTGAGCACAACCCACAACTGGTCCGGTCAAGGATATGCACTTCTGATGAATTCAAACGAGAGTGAAACTCGAGTCTAGTGCTTCCAAATTGACGTGGACAAGGCCTTAGGTTCATACCAGAATATGATCGACGTTACCAGTTGTGGATTGTGCTCAATCTTTAAATCTTAAATTCCGAAACAAACAAATAAATCAATTCAATTATTGCTCGCTGGACTTTAGGTGGCCTGGTGTGCCTTACCAGTGAGAAGACCTGATCATTCGGGGCCACATCGATTGACGGATGTCAGTCGTGGCGATCGGGCAAATTTTGAGCTACAGCCTACGATGGGTGACGTGATATTCTAGTATGATAATTTGGTTACGTCTAGCATGTGCCGCGTGGTCTAGTGGTTACACACCCGCGTCACACGACAGTGATCCGGGGTTTGTTTCTGGGTCCGGTCAAGGATATGCACTACTGATGAGCTCAAACGAGAGCGAAACTCGAGTCTAGTGCTTCCAAACTGATGTGGACATGGCCTTAGGTTCGTACCGGAACATCATCGGCGTTGCCAGTTGTGGGTTGTGCTCAATCTTTAAATGTAGAGTATATTAGCATTTGCTCAATCACAGCAATAAACTATTAATGTAGGGTATATTAGCACTAGTATATTAGCACGAAAGACTATTGATCTTACCAACAGTTCAGATGAGACCAAATTGAACAGCTACGTTCTTGAAAAAGTCAACAGCTTCACATACCTAGGAAGCAAAATGACATCCACAGGGGACTCAACACCAGAAATATCATCTAGAATCGCACTGGCATCTAGTGCTTTCAATAAACTGTCAAACATCTGGAAGTCAAAGACACTCAGCAAACACACAAAACTTAAAATCTTCAACTCTTGTGTGATTCCAGTGTTAACGTATGGATGTGAAAGTTGGAAATCAACGGTAGCTTTAGATAAAAAATTAGACAATTTTGAGAACAAATGTCTTAGAAGACTTCTAAACATCCACTGGACAGACTTCAGAACCAATTCGCAAATAAGACAAGAGACTAAGCAAGATACAGTATCCAATTTCATAAGAAGACGCCGTTGGAACTACATCGGCCATGTACTCAGAATGGACAAGACAAGACTCCCCTACCAAGCCCTCATATGGTCACCGGTAGGGAAAAGAAAACGGGGAAGACCAAGAGAGACCCTGCGTAGAACCATCATTAGAGAAGGCTCATTCAATGGCCAAGTAAATATCCAAGATCTACAACAGATAGCAGCGAACCGCCAGGCATGGAGAGACAGGACTTCTGCCCTATGCGCCGCCTTAGGCTCAAGAGGAAAGACTAACTAATATTAGCACTTGGTCAATCATAGCTTTAAACTATTAATGTAGAGTATATTAGCACTGTCGGCTTCGTGGCTTAGAGGTTATGACTTTTCTCCGTAATCTCGTATACTCTCGTGGGTAACGTGATGACGGTAAGAATCAGCAGTGGTTCGAATCGCATCTGCAACTTACGGGATATGTGAGCTGGCTGCTGAGAAAGCAATGGCAAACTACTGAGCGTAATCTTGCCAAGAAATCAACATACAGCTGAAAGATGCTGGTGTTGACAGTGATGTCCTGTAAAGGATATGCAAAAAAAAAACAAAAAAAAAAATATTAGCACTTGGTCAATAACAATTTAAACTATTAATGTAGAGTATATTAGCCCTTAGTGAATCTCAGTTGTAAACTATTATTGTAGAGTATATTAGCCCTTAGTGAATCTCAGTTGTAAACTATTATTGTAGAGTATATTAGCCCTTAGTGAATCTCAGTTGTAAACTATTATTGTAGAGTATATTAGCCCTCAGTGAGTCTCAGTTGTAAACTATTATTGTAGAGTATATTAGCCCTCAGTGAGTCTCAGTTGTAAACTATTATTGTAGAGTATATTAGCCCTCAGTGAGTCTCAGTTGTAAACTATTATTGTAGAGTATATTAGCACTTGGTCAATCACAGGATTAAACTATTAATATAGAATATATATTAGCACTTGAATGAATGAAGACATGTCACTTATTATGTGGTTTGAAGATTAGAAGATTGAGCAAATGTGGATGTCAAAGAAACCTCACCTGCAGAGCTTCATAGAACATCTGATATTCAGGCTTCGAGTGTAAAAGATCACTCAATGATGGCTCCCGGTCATCAGGTATAAATGGCTCCAACACCTGCAAACATTTAAACATTTTTGTGTATGCATGTGTGTCTCAGTTCAGTATTTATGGGGGGGAAATAAAATTTTGGCCTTGTTCAACCTGCTTCTTCAGCATAGGTTATATATGAGATCCAT
>JACEFZ010002438.1:0-5000 GCA_014155875.1 Cepaea nemoralis | reverse complement strand
CAACATATTGTTTGTGGCTTCTGTGTTTTAGTTACAACACTGTCTGCCGATGTATACATGTTGGCAAATGATTTAATTAAATGTCTACTGAATTTGAAAATCACGAAAAATTCAGTGCAGTCAATCTGGCACATGTTGCTCAAGATTATAACCTTCAGTTCCTTCCACAATCACTCAATCACGTGCCATCTCCACAATGAAGGTTGGCTGCAACGGATCTCCAACACTGTCTGTCTCCCACCTTGATTGTACATTCTGTCAGACTGTTGTTTGTTCATCTCATGATGTTATCTTCCCACTTGTATCATTGTCTACCTCTTGCTTGCTCACCTTCAACCTTACTGTTCAGTATGGTTTTTATAAGAGTGTTATCTCTTTAACGTGGTGAAATATTTCTCTTGCCTCTTATTTATTTCATCAACTCTCTTTTCATTCCCAATTTTTCTATAACCTCTGTATTTGATTGTTTTTGTTTCCATAAAATACGACATATCCTTCTGTATATTCACATCTACAGGGCCTCTATTTTGACTTTCTAATTGCGTTTTCATTATCCAGGCTTCCCAGCCACATAGTAGTGTTGAATATTTATAAGATTTGCCAATTCTCATTTGTAATGAGAACAATGTGCGTTTGTAGAAGGAAATGTATAGTTTCTTCCTACACTACGATAAATAGATACACAGACTCTGGCCTGCCCCATTCAAAACTGCAATACGTTAACAAAATAATTCATGATATAACCTTCTGACCTGATTTGTGTTCACAATGCGCAATGAGTATCCATCGTAGAGGGTTGGGTATCTTCTCATGACACCATCCAATGCCATCATGTCATCGGTGGTATAGCCATTGTAGATGGTGTGAAATCTATCAGACGAAAATGCAATATGATGCTCAGGTTTATAATATTCCATCTTCTTGATTTATTATTTGGCTTTATAAAAGTTAATTACTTTGGTTCATCATGACTGTTTTCTACTTGAAATATCTCCATAGTAGTCACAGCATGTTTGTCTACTGCTGTAAATGTTCAGGGGTCGAATCCTCATGAAGTGCCTGGATCAAGCAAGTTTACACAGACAAGTGTGTCATTAATATCATCCTCATTAATCATCCATCATGTCTTCCCTACATTATTCCTCTCTGTTTCTAATTCTCATCTCTGTGTGCTTTTAGATCCCCCTCTTTATTTTTTGTCCTGCTGGTTCCAGAGACAGAACTTGCTAGTTTTTACTGTTAACTGGTTTCCTCAGTCTGTCTAATATTCAGTACCTGTAGCTTTTCACTACTTCTTGTTATTTTGTTCTCTCATAAACTTCACAATACATGGTACTGGGGACACACCTCCTGACTTATAGTTAGTCAGTCGACAGATCATCCTCATTGCACATCAAACCATTCAGTCCATAAGTGCTCGGATCCCCTCCTCAGCAAATCCTGCGGTCGGTAGCGACTAACAACACCAGTTCTGTGTTGGTTTATCAATCTTCTTTGGCTATCAATCTTCTTTGGCTTCCTGTGTAGTGTAGGTAGGCACATACTCTGCAAATTGGTATTCTGTCTTCAATGGTTGGAAAATCAAGAAGGTAGTGCATCGCCCTGCATGCTGTATCTCTTCATTGGCACCTTGCCGTCTTGACAGACGATAGTTTGTGCTTTAAAAAGGCATAATAACTTTTACCTATGGCGGTAGCGAGTGTGACTGATAAGGCCAATTTGCGCTGTAAATGTCCGTTCACAGTGGGTGCATGTGAACACGTGGTCATTTCCACCATCATGCACCATCTTACGTCTCAAACGCTTGGTGTGTGACTTTTCTGCAATAATTTTCTCCTTTGTCTTTATTCCATTTCTGATATTTGCCCTCCATGCAACACGTTCAGCGGCAACTTGCTCCCAATGTGCATTATCAATGCCTGTATCAATCATGTCCCGCTTACACACATCTTTGTATCGTAGTAGAGGCCGACCCTGAGATCTCTTACCCATCTGTAATTCACCAAAAAAGATATCCTTTGGTATTCTACCATCATCCATCCTCCTAAGATGTCCTATCCATCTAAGTCTACGAAGACTGAGCATGGAATAAACTGTCACACAACCTGATCTTTCCAATACTTCAGTATTTGTGATTTTGTCTTGCCACTTAATACCAAGAATTCTTCGCAGACACCGCATATGAAAGCTGTTTAAGTTGTTCTCTTGGTGTGAGTAAGTTGTCCAGGTTTCACTGCCATAGAGAAGAGTACTAAGGACACAGGCTTGATAGACAAGGACTTTTGTTTTGGCAGTAAGCTTCCTGTTCTCCCAGACTCTTTTTCTTAACCTGTTCATTGTTGTTGCTGCCTTACCAATCCGGATGTTGATTTCCTGATCTAGGGATAATTTGCTATTTACCACTGATCCTAGATATGTAAAATGGTCTACTATCTCTAGTTCGGCGTCGTCAATAAAGATTGATGGTACCCCATGTGCACCTTGTGACATAATCTGTGTCTTCTTTTTGCTAATTGTTAAACCAAATTCAGAACAAGCATTGGAGAATGCAGATAGTAGACATTGCAATTCTTCCTCAGAGTGGGTCGTAACTGCAGCATCATCTGCAAAAAGCAACTCTCTGATCAGTACCCTCCTAATTTTGGTCTTAGCCTTCAATCTCTGAGCATTGTAGAGGCCGCCATCTGAGCGTGAGTGAATGTATATACCACCATCCTGATCATGAAATGCATATTTCAGTAGAAGTGAAAAGTATATTCCAAAGAGGGTGGGAGCTAGTACACAACCTTGCTTAACTCCACTCTTGATTTCAAATTCTTCAGAAGTTGCACCATCAAACTTGATTATACCCTTCATGCCTGTGTGGAACGATTCCACAATGGACAGAAGAGTTGGTGGGCAGCCAATCTTCTTTAGTGCCTTGAACAGACCCTCACGACTGACCAAATCAAATGCCTTTGTGAGGTCGATGAAGGCAATAAACAGTGGTTGATTCTGTTCACGGCATTTTTCTTGCATTTGTCGCAATGAGAATATCATATCAGTGGTAGACCGGTTCTGTCGAAAGCCACACTGTGATTCGGGGTAGACTTGATCTCCTAGGACTTGAAGTCTGCGCAGAACAATTCTGGCAAATACTTTTCCAACAATACACAGAAGTGAGATACCCCTATAGTTGTTGCAGTCGCTCCGATCGCCCTTGTTCTTGTACAGTGTTATGATGCTTGAATCTTTGAAATCCTGTGGGACTTGTCCTTCACGCCAGCATAGCTCTATTAGCTGGTGGATCTGTATAGTGAGTGTGTCTTGCCCACTCCTGATAACCTCTATTGGAATCCCATCCTTACCTGGAGCCTTGCCAGATGCAAGTTCATTTATAGCACACTTAACTTCTGTTATGGTGGGAAGTGTGTCCAGGTGGTCAAGAGTTGGTAGAGCCTCTATGGCGTTGAGGGCATCATCCGCTAGTTTGGTCTCACTTGAGTAAAGCTCCAAATAGTGCTCTACCCATCTGTCCATCTGCTGTTTCTTATCAGTGATGATTTCTCCAGTCAAGGTTTTCAATGGTGCACTTCTTTTGATCACTGGACCGCAGGCTTTCTTTATTCCTTCATACATGCTTCTTATGTCTCCCTTATCACTTGCGATTTGAATGGACTCACATAACTTGATCCAATAATCATTTGCACACTGCCTGGCAGCCTTTTGCACATCCTTCCTAGCTTGCCTAAGCTCACTCAGAGTGTTACGCGTTGGTCTTTCCTTGTTTCTTAAGAGAGCTTTCTTCTTCTTATCAATCAAGGGCTGCAGAGTCTCGCTGTTGGCCGCAAACCAGTCCTGCCTCTTATGATCCACAGTGCCGTAAACCCCTACGGCAGTTTTATAAAGAGTTTCCTTAATTTGACCCCACTTTTCATTTACTGTACAATTTTCTGGTGTATCAGTGAAAGCGTCTTCAAGTTGCTGTTGAAACTGAAAGCACTTTTCAGGATCATGAGTGTTAATAATATTAATCCTGAGGCTAGATTTGTGATTAGCTGTGTAGATTCTCTTTGGTCTCAGTCTAACCCTTGCAACAACCAAAGAATGATCCGTATCACAGTCAGCACTGTGGTAACTACGAGTCAATGATATATGGTTCAGATGTTGTCTCCGTGTGATGATGAAGTCCAGCTGGTGCCAATGGCCGGATCTTGGATGTTTCCATGTGACCTTATGCATCTCTTTTGTTTTAAAAAAGGAGTTTGTAATACATAGGTCATTACTGGTGCAATGCTCCAGCAGCCTTTGCCCATTTCCATTCATGCGACCGATGTTGTATTTTCCAAGGCACACTGGCCATGAACTCGAGTCCTTGCCCACACGAGCATTGAAATCACCGAGCATATAAATGTAGTCAGATTTTGGAACTGCCTTGATCACGGAGTCTAACTCCTCATAGAACGAATCCTTCACATCATCAGAGGAATCGAGTGTCGGTGCATATGCAGTAATAATGGTGGCAAACCCACAAGAGGTTGCCAAGCGCAGGGATAATAGTCTTTCATTTCCTCCTGCTGGAATTTCAATCATTCCCAGTAGCGAATTCTTCACTGCAAAGCCCACACCGTGTTGCCTTTTTTCTGCCTGCCCTCTACCCTTCCAGAAAAAGGTGTAGTTGTTTTCCCTGAGTGACCCTTCCTCAGCGAGGCGAGTCTCCTGCAGGCCAGCAATATCAATGTTTAGACGATTGAGTTCGGCATCAATCACAGCCGTTTTTCTCACATCGTCAATATTGGTCAAGTCAGTGGAAAATCCTGGACACATGGTTCTCACGTTCCAGGTTGCAAGCCGTAGCTTGAGGTTTCTATTTTTATTTTTGTTTGTACCTGGTGCATTGGTTTTACAGCCTGCGATTCAGATTTTGTCCTAGCCCCAAGCACCCATTGAAGCAGGCAGGCTGTGGCGGATCAGCACCCAATTGGCTGGGGGCTGCCCAGCTTGAGGCGGGCGGTAGGCTG
>JACEFZ010002437.1:0-216722 GCA_014155875.1 Cepaea nemoralis | reverse complement strand
AGAGATTTCAGGGTCGGCCTCTAGTACGATACAAAGATGTGTGTAAGCGGGACATGATTGATACAGGCATTGATAATGCACATTGGGAGCAATTCGCCGCTGAACATGTTGCATGGAGGGCAAACATCGGAAATGGAATAAAGACAAAGGAGAACATTATTACAGATAAGTCACACGCCGAGCGTATGAGTCGTAAGATGGTGCATGATGGTGGAAATGACCACGTGTTCACATGCACCCACTGTGGACGAACATTTACAGTGAGAATTGGCCTTATCAGTCACATTCGCCATCGCCATGGTTAATAGTTATTATGCCTTGTTGAAGCACAAACTTTCGTCTGTCACGACGACAAGGTGCTGATGATGTTGATGTGATGATGATGATGATGATGATTGAAAGAAACGTGAACATGCCTCCTGTGATCCAATTTTTCGTAGAATATCCTTTGGTAGTTTATAATCATGGCAGTATTTGCCATATCTTTTCATTTTATATATAATAGTCAAAACAGCTGTCAAACTATTGATGCTCAGACTGTTCCGCAATTTTGATTTTATAACTCCCATCTGACTGAAAATACGCTCCACGTCCGCATTAAAATTAGGTAACATGAGCACATTTAAAGCTAAATCTACAAGATCTTGGAAAGGATGTTCACCGGTGGCATCCCTGTATGAGGCTATTTCTGCCCACAATCCAAGTGTGTCAGAGGTCTGTGTTTTTCCCCAGGAATAGCAATCTTTGAACTAATAGAATCAGTGAGTTGGACAAGATCCCTGAGTAGTTTTGTTGGATTCTGTATATCTGCTTCGAATTTCTTATTCACACTTTGAACTTCTCCGAGAATATGCTTGAGAAATATGAGATACACATAGTTTTTCATGTCGCTAAACATAGAATTTAGATGTTTACTCCCTCGCTTCAGTTCAAATTCGGCTTTTTAGTGTTCTCAAAATGAGTTTTAATGTAATTTTTACCCACCCCAAAAAAGCACCAAAAGGAACCCCCAAAATATTGTGAAGCACCAAATTCGCGCGGCCGCGCTAATTGTAACATTGTGGCACTAAATAACTTGAAAAAGGACTAACTTTTGTGCTAAAACCGTCAAAATGACAACACTGCCTTCCCGCCTTGTTTGTCAACTTTGTATTATGAGATTTGGCCTTTAACATACCAGACAAAAACTTTATTGGAATTGCTGAAAAATGATAAAACATTTGATGAAATATCGAGGCGATATAGAAATATTACTTATATAATTTTCAAATATTTAAAATAAAGCCATCAAGTTTACACAAACTTTAAAATAATTTTAAATTATTATCAATTTATTTATGAGGAAAATAATTGAGACCAATAACTATGACAATTTTACTTTAAAATGTTAAGACAAATACTAAATTTTTTAAACGATATAATATATTTATGATGATTTGCATAGTGTCCCTTGAAGCTCAGTAATGTTGTTATGACCCTTGTTGTTTGTCCATCAAGAATGATGATGACCATTCATTTCATCCAGTGGGGTTGAAGGTGTGGAGCCGTGGGTTCTAAGATGGCTGATAAGGCCTATTTTGGCTCGAAATGTTCTTTGACAATGTGGACAAAGAATGCTTGACGTCTCTGGAGGAGGATTTCCTGCAGTAGTTTTTCTGTCCTGCCTTTTCTTCACAGCTCTTGCAGTCCTGGTTGCCTCACATATAACTGCACCTTTGCGCAATGATGCACGCCACGAATTTCGGTCTCTGGCTGCAGCCTCCCAGGTGTCATGATGAATTCCAAAAGCATTCAGTGAAATTTTCAGAGTGTCTTTAAAACGTTTCCTCTGGCCACCTTGGGAGCGTTTACCACAACGCAGTTCGCTGTAAAAAATTCGTTTAGGGAGCCTGTGATCTGGCATGCGAGTCAAGTGACCAGCCCAGCGAATCTGATTCTTCATCAGTAGAGTGTGGATACTGGGTATGGATGCTCTTTCTAGGACTTCAGTGTCTGGAATCTTGTCTTGCCATTTAATCTTCAGTAGCTTCCTTAGGCAGACTGTGTGGAAGTGGTTTAATTTCCTAGCGTGTCGCTGATAAACAGTCCAGGTTTCACAAGCATATAGCAGTGTGGATAATACAACTGCTTTGTAGACTTTTAGCTTTGTTTGCAGGCTTATTCCAGTTCTGTCCCATACATTCTTGTACAGTCTGCCAAAGGCTGCACTGGCCTTGGAGATTCTTGCATTCACTTCGTCATCGATTGTGGCAGCTTGTGACACGGTGCTGCCAAGATAGGTAAATTTGTCCACAACACTTAGTCTATGATCATTCACTTTGATATTCGGCACAGTGTGATTATTCCCTGGAGCTGGCTGGTACATAACTACAGTCTTCTCCAAGTTGATATTGAGCCCAAAGTTGGCACAGGCATGTGAGAAAGCTGAAACATTATGTTGCATGTCCGCCTCTGAGTTGGCGTATAGAGCGCAATCATCAGCAAACAGGAGCTCTCTGACTGTGCCACTGTCAATTTTGGTTTTAGCTTTCAGCCTTCTGAGATTGAATAACTTTCCATCCATACGGTAGTTGATGTCTATTCCAATGTCGTCGTTCTCGAAGGCATTCATCAACATGGCTGAAAACATGAGGCTGAACAGTGTTGGTGCCAGGACACATCCTTGCTTCACTCCATTGGTGACAGGAAAGGGTTCAGACAGCTCACCATTTTCCTGTACTCTTGCCTGCATGCCGTCATGAAATAGCCGCACTATTTGGACAAACTTTCGTGGACAACCATATTTTGCCATAATCTTCCACAGTCCTTCTCTGCTGACTGTATCAAAAGCCTTGGTAAGGTCAATGAAAGTGGAGAACATTTCGCAGTTCTGTTCCTGACATTTCTCTTGCAGCTGCCTTGCAGCGAAAATCATGTCAACAGTTCCACGTTCTTTTCTGAAGCCACATTGACTCTCAGGAAGAAGACCTTGATCGAGATGGGCTGTGAGGCGATTGAGAAGAATTCTGGCGAGTATCTTCCCTGCAATTGAAAGCAAGGAGATGTCCTCGGTGGTTGTCACAGGATTGGCGGTTTCCTTTACGTTTGTAAAGGTGGACTATTGACGCGTCCTTAAAATCTTGTGGCATGGTCTCGTTCATCCATATGTTTGTGAAGACTCGGTGAAGCTGCTCTGTTAGGACCGGCCCACCTGCCTTGTATATCTCTGCTGGGATGGAGTCAGGACCAGGTGCCTTGCCGCTGGAGAGTTGCTGGATGGCTTTGTTTATTTCCACTATGGTTGGCAGGTCATCAAGAGTCTCATTGGTGGGAACTTGAGGAAGGCAATTGATGGTTTCATCATCGAAGAAGGAAGTTGCATTTAAGATTTTGCTGAAATGCTCTGCCCAGCGTTGGAGGATTTCTTTCTTATCGGTGACCAATGTTCCCCCGTCTGCACTGAGGAGGGGAACTATGCCTGGTGATGAAGGACCATAGACCGCTTTCAGTGAGTCGTAGAAGTTTTTCATATCGTGTCTGTCAGCAAAGCCCTGAATTTCATCAGCTTTGCTGCTCAGCCAGGAGTCCCGCATGTGCCGAAGTTTCTGCTGCACTACTCTCTGAATGTTCTTGAAAGCATCTTTTTTTTGATGTTGACTTTGGGTCATTCAAATGTGCCTTGAGGAGAAGATGTTTCTCGGCCAGCAATTGGTTGATGTCTTCGGAATTTTCATCAAACCAGTCTTTATGCTTTCGGGGGGCTGGACCCAGGATTTCCATAGCAGTGTTGTAAATCGTGTCCTTTAGGGCTCTCCATTCTGTTTCTGTATCCTGTTTTGCTTCAGCATTGGGCTTGAGGCGGTCTTCCAGCATATTTTCAAACGACTGCTGCATTTTCTTGCTGTTTAGGCGGGTGACATTTAGCTTTGTTTGCATTTTTGCCCCTTGAGGACGCCGTGGTGGCCTGATGTGGATGTTCATTTTCGAGACAATGAGACGATGGTCTGTCCAACATTCGGCACCACACATGGATTTTGTCACTCGAACGTCTTGTCTGTCACTCCTCCTGACGATTACATAGTCAATGAGGTGCCAGTGTTTCGAGCGAGGGTGCATCCACGATGTCCTATTTCTCATGGGGAGACGGAAAATTGTGTTCGTAATCAGGAGATCATGTTCGGCACATGTCTGAAGGAGGCGGAGTCCATTGGTGTTACAATTTCCGACTCCATGCTTTCCAATAATGCCACTCCAAGAGGTGGTGTCCGTGCCTACTCTGGCATTGAAATCCCCAAGGAGTATAAGTTTGTCTCCTTTGGGAACAGATGTTAATACATTGTGCAGGTCCTCATAGAACTTATTCTTGACATCATCTTCGTTGGTCATAGTTGGTGCGTAGACACTCACAATGGTTGCGTGCTTCCTTCCATTCAGCAGAGGCAACTTCATGGTCATGAGCCTGTCGTTTACAGCCTTTGGAAATCCAGCTAATTTGCCGACCAGGGCCGACTTAATGGCAAATCCCACACCGGATTGGCGTCTTTCCTCGCTTTTCCTTCCACTCCAGAAAAATGTGTAGCCGGCACCAATTTCACAGATTTGGCCTTCTTCTGCAAGTCGTGTCTCGCTCAAGGCTGCAATATCGATGTTGTACCTGCCCAGCTCTCTCCCAATCAGTGCTGTTCGTCTCTCTGGACCTGACGCGCCGTCTCTGTCAAGTAGGGTGCGTACATTCCAAGTTCCAATTGTTAAGGGAATATGGTTTACTCTTTTAGCTTTGCTTGTTTTATCTTTCTTTGTATGTCGACCGCAGTTTAGAGTACCCACCAACCGCGGCTAGCTGGTTAGGTAGTGATGAAGCAGACAATGTTTAGGGCACCTTTTCTAGCCCCTTCCTCATGCTATGGAGGTGAGCAGTGTGTTCCTATAGAGGGCTGCTCAGTCGCTCAGGGGGCTGCCGAATCCCACTGCTGCTCCGGTCAGTAGAAGACGACCATATGGCCTGAGCCGCCTGTGTGCAGGTCTGCGACTACGGCTGCCAGCGTACCCACGCCTGCCGATTTGCCGCTCGCCCATCGCCACAGGGCTTGAAGGTGATATGTGACGTTGGATGAAGAATGACCCTTACCATTATTTTAATTACATGTCTTCAGATTAATGTGGTTTCGTACAAAACAGTATGTATTTATTTACAAGGTGCATTGTGTGTTTTCCTTTACATTTGCAAATACAACAAGACACCAGATGTCAACTACAGCAAGAATCTCTAAATGTCTCTGTAATGACCGCATACTATTTGTTATTACGGAACGACAAATGTAGCCATTATTCATATCTATAAATTGTTGTTCCAAATTGCAATTCCAAAGAAAACTTAGTGTATCCCTTAGAATTGCAGATTTGGATTCTTCAATTCAATAGATGGACGGAAATTAATGTGTAAACATGTTGAATGTTTTATATGATATAAGGTTTTCATACGGAATTGTCCAAAGTTCATAGATTATTTTTAATTTTTAATTTTTTTTTTTTCAATAAGGGTTCACGGTTACCCAGGGGGTCAGAGCCATCCCATCGGGTTCCATGTCCCAGTGTGCCATTCGGATGATCGCCTCTGCATGTGGCCCTGGTAAGATCAAATGCAGATACTACACATTGATTATAGCCAAATGGCCGAGAAGTCATATCCATTCTTTTATAAAGATATATGGTCTGAAACTGACCCATCATATTTTTGTTTTCCAGAATGAAATAATAATAACAATATTAAAAAACCGCGATAATTGCATGAATCATATGTTAAGTAAAGAACATAACAATTTAGTGGAACACAGATGTAAAGAAAGCTGTAAAAGACAAAAAGGAAAAATAAAAAGTGGTCGAAGAGCAAACAGGAATGCGATTACATAGAATATAGAATAGCTAGAAGACATGTGAATAGAATAGTAAAGAGAGAAAAACAAAAAGACTGGGAGGAGTATGGATAAACTCTAAACAAAAACTACAAGGAGGCAACAAGAAACTTCTATAAAAAGATAAGTGCACTGAGAACCAGAGGAGAACCCTTTGACCCACTTGAAATAATTAACAGTGAAAATGGAGAACCAATAAGTGAGCAAAAACAAATCCTAATAAGATGGAAACAGTACTTCGAACAACTTCTCAACATCCCATCAGATGTCACAGGAATTCAAGAAACCGACACGGGTGCCACCGAAGAACTAGAACCAGTCATACTGAAAGAGAAAATTATAGAAGCCATCAGATTAGCCCCATTGAAGAAATCACCAGGACAAGATGAAATACCAAATGAACTAATTAAAGCAGCAAGATAAGTATGAACAGCATGGTTACATAGACTATTCAACCATGTTTGGGTCGAACAATAGACACCACAAGACTGGGGAAACGCCATAATTGTTCCAATTTGGAAAAAAACAAAGGCAGCAAAAGAGATTGCACACAATACTGGGGCATTTGACTGTTGAGTCACACAGGGAAAATATTTTGCAAAATTCTTGAGATAAGATTACGAACTATTATAGAACCCCAGATAAGCGAAACACAATTTGGATTTAGCTTCACTTACTATTTTCACTGTCCCATCTAATGGAACGTTGGTGAATAGGGAGGCTATATCCATGGATGCCATGTGTTTATTATTTATGTCCATAGTATCCAATAATTCCACCAGTTCGAATGTATCTCTAAGTAGCTTTGGATCAAACGACTGTCGTACTGGCTTTAAAATTTCAGCTAGCCATCTCGCCATCCGGTGTTGTGCAGAGTTAACCATAAACAGGATCGGTCTTAGCGGGATGCCAGGCTTGTGAAGTTTGAGTAGACCGTACTTTTGAGAAGTTTGGGAGCCATGTGATGTGAGCATTTTTGCAGTGGCCTCACTGATAATCCCTCATTTACAAGTGACTGGATCTCTTTACTCATTTTTGCATCCAGGTCCTCCGACTTGTCTACTGTTTGATCTAACATGAATTTAGATTCATCCCATAATATGACTTCCATTTTACTCTGTAGTCTGACATGTCCATTAATACTGCACCACTTTCTTTGTCTGGTTTCAGTAATACAAGCGTTTTGTTAGCCTTTAATGCTTTTAATGCAGTTAGGTTACAGACCAGGATTATTGAACACATTCCAAACTGGGTTGACAAGAAACTACACACAAGCGATGGAATCATGGGAAGTGTGACACACCACAATTATAAACTTCCGGCGTCGTCTATTGCACGTCATGTCTTGGAAACCGATCATGTCATTGATAGAGACAGCGCTTTTCGTGTGTTGTTTCATTCACAAAATAGTCGTTTGTTAAAGTTTGCAGAAGCGATAATGATCCATCTTTTTTTTTTTTTTTTTTTTTTTTTTTTTTTGACATATCCTTTACAGGACATCGCTGTCAACACCAGCATCTTTAAGCTGTATGTTGATTTCTTGGCAAGATTACGCTCAGTAGTTTGCCATTGCTTTCTGAGCGGCCGGCTCACATACCCCGTAAGTTACCGATGCGATTCGAACCACTGCTGATTCTCACCGTCATCACGTTACCGACGAGAGTATACGAGATTACGGAGAAAAGTCATAAGCTCTAAGCCACGAAGCCGGCAATGATCCATCTGCACAAGCCAATTTTGTGCAAACAGAAAGACATGATAGTCAATTTAAAATTACCATGGTAAACAACTGATATTACTGTGTGAACATGTGTATATTTCAACTTGAACGATGAATATAATTATTTTATTCTACGTTGTGTGATATGTGCAGTAAGTACCTGACGAGATGCAGCGAAATGTGCCAGGCAATAAATCGTAATATATATGGTTTGTGCCTTCGTTATTCAAAAGTTTAAATATTTAAATTTAAAGTCAGCCTGTCTCTTTCTATCTCTAGGAGCTCTTGTGATATGTCTATCTCAAGGCCTGTTAAGGAGAACTTTGTAAATTGTCATACACGGCTTTCGGTGCCTCTGTTGACAGTTGAAATTACCACCTAGTTGAAACCTCGAACCTATACAGGTCGATGATTCCCTTAGAAGGCACACCACCTTGACCAGTTAAGGCACTAACAATAAATGGTGATGTTGAGTTAGCAGATGTCCCAGAACCAATAATCGAGCAAACTATAGTACCAGTCTGGTGTGGTTGCTTGAATACGTAGCCGTCCCTTGAAACGGCAAGTGTAGTAATATTGCGATACATATCGAGAACTTTAAATTTGGCCTGTTTCAGACCGGACAAAAATTCTTAACCAAAGAAGCCCTTGGAGAATGCAATCAATAAGAGAATACATTGAATGTATAATCGAGGAAAATTAAAATACTCAGTTATAAAATTCTCAAATATCTAAAAGAAAGACCTTATTTATACAAAACTTTTGAAAACTATTTAAAATTATTATCACATTATTCATATATCATTTATGTGTGGATAATTTCTATAACAATTTTGTAAAAAGACTAGATAAGTACTACAATTATTTACATCACCTAATGTATTTATGCTGCATTTAGTAATGTCCCTTGAAATACTATTAAGTTGTTATGTCTCTTTCGACTATTTTAATTACATGTCTACCGTTTAACTGATTGACAGCCAGAAACCGATACATCAGCTTGGTATAAACTGCGTTGTTTGCATCATTTCTCTAATTTTCCGCAATTCTTAGTGCCTTGAAATGACCATTTACACACGTAAGAAAGCGCCCATCGACCAGTGTCAGACAAGATGCGCGGATTCATTGCTTTTTTTAGGACAAAACGAGTGTTTTAGTAGTTTGTTTTGATTATTTAAGAAATGACAACAGCTTCTGGTTCACAACCGCATAGATTTTCATAAGATTAGCGTTTTAAACAATTTTAGATTATAGTTATTTTGATTTAAAGGACTTTGTGAAAGATTATAAAACTAATACCACCTGTAGTATTTAATTAAATTATTTAGCAGACGGTAATATGGAAAACAACACTAACAGCGAAGGTTCGTCGTCATATGATGCTCTAACGGCCACACTTTTACCCCTATGTTTGCTTTGCCTATCATAAATTGGAGTATTTAAATAATTAAATTGAAAATAATAATAATTATAACTAACTAGAAAATATTGTAAATATTGTTTCTCAATACATCTCTGCTCCGTTTTTCCGGACTTTTTCCATTTTGTGTAAAAATGAATTGCTTCAAAATATGATGGTTTTATTGTGTTTTATTGGTGTTATGGAGCAGATATTTGTGAAGACAAGTGAATTTATCATTATTCAGTGAAATTCATTGGATTATCATCAGCGATTGAGAAGTAGTGCCTTGGTAAGAGGAATTTTTAAAATATTTGTCATCATGCCTTTACTCCCCTTACAAAATCCAAATCTGAGAGTACAAAATTTAAGTCTCCTGCAAGGATAACATTTTGTCCTCTGTATGTTTGTGTAAGAAGGGTGTCTAATTCTTGTTTGTAAAAAAAAATAAGCTGATGATTGTAATTTGGTGGTGCGTGTGTTTACTTCAATCAATCAATCAATCATGTGCTATGCCGGTAAGCGTGGGTGGTCATGACAAGCCATTTCACTCGATCACCAGAGTCGTGGATCAGCTCAGTGTTCCTGTCTCTTCCATACCATGTGACCAAGCCATCCAGGTGTTTTCCTCTAGGTCTTCCTCTTGGTCTGTTCTCTTCGATCTTGCCAGTTGTCATTAAGTTCTCCAATCCATTTCTTCTCATAACATGTCCAAAAAATTTTGACTGTCTACGTCTAATTTCTCTAATCAATTTACGATTGTCATTTGTCTCCTGTAGTACTTGGTCATTGGTTTTTCTGTCTGTCCAAGGTATTCTTTGCATTTTCCTCAGAAACCACATTTCTGCAGCCATCAGATGTTTTTCGGCGTGACTGCACATTGTCCAAGTTTCACATCCATACAAAAGAACATGCTCTATGTATCCTCTCAACACTCTTTTTCTCGTTTCAATTGACATCTTTTTATTGGTCAGAATGTTTTTCATCTTGCTAAAGGCTACTTTCGCCATGGCGATTCTTGTTCTAATCACTTCAAGACATCTCCCATCAGATGTTACGACTGTTCCGAGATAATTGTACCGATTCACTTGTTGAAGAATATTCTCATTTACTTGTATATTACATTGTAGTACTTCGTTCTTCCTAGTGACGACCAATTTAATTCCAACCCCAGCTGTTCACTGTGTACAACAACTGCGTCTACTAATTGTTGTAGATCTTGTGCATTGTCTGCAATCAATACTGTATCATCTGCATATCTAATGTTATTGATGTTTCATCCTCCAATGCTGATTCTATTTATATCTACTACATTTCTGAAACTATGGTATATGCATGAATAGTATTTCCTACCTGTATTATAAGCAATGGCAAACTACTGAGCGTAATCTTGTCAAGAAATCAACGACAGCGGTAAAATGCTGGTGTTGACAGCGATGTCCTGTAAAGATGCAGATTAGTCGCTGATCATCCGTGTGTGTTGTAATAATATCCCACCTGTCTGATATCTGCAGTATAGTTGTACCTGACCCGATTTTGTGTAGCCTAAACTAAAGCATGAATGTCTGAGAAATAGCTGTGTGGTTATTTACTGTGCCAAAGTGTTTAAATATGTGTTTGTTTCTTGTAGTTCTATAAAGTCTGGTTTGTGTTTGCGTATGGGTGTGATGATGTGTTGTAACTTTTTACCTATACCAAAATAATTTATATATAATTACGTCACTGTCATTAAAAACTCTCATTTACTGCCTATATTACCTTGCTGTGTAGGACAGGGGGTACTGAGCCTGAGGAATTAAGGCCGCATGGCTAGTGGAGTCGCCGCGAACTGTGCAGGTTAGAATTTTCATTTTGCCCTGGAAATAAAAAAAAACTCCACACCTTACCGAGGATTCAAACCCGGGTCTTCCAAATGAGAGCCCGGAATTCTAGCCACTAGGCCAGCCGATCCCCTAATTAAATCACTATTCATTGTAATTTTGGTTAAAAACACACAAATGGGATATAATTATTAGATAATTCGTACACAAAGTTGTTTCCCACGATCGATACGTCTAGGCGAGCAAGTTTTCCAGTAACAAATGTTTATGCAAGAGGATCTTCTAGATCAGTGGTTCTCAACCGGTGGGGAATTTCCCCCCCCCCCCCTTCCAAGGGGGAATTTTAGGGTTTCCAGGGGAGGGGGGAATGACGATCATTTCAAGATCGCGTTAATACAAGAACCGATTACTTGATATTGTTTTTCCCTTCATACTTTACAGTTATGCACGTCTCATCCTTCTAAAATTCATTTTATAAAGTACTAGATGACCCGGCCCGGCTTCGCCCAGGCCCTGGCGGCGATCTATCTATCTATCTGTCTGTCTGTCTGTCTGACATGGCTTCGCCCAGCCCCTGGAGGGGAGCATCTCATTTAATTCATATAAGTAGTCATATAAGCTCCCGTTCCCGACTATCTGTCTGTCTGTCTGTCTATCTGTCTGTCTGTCTCTCTGACCCGACCCGGCTTCACCCAGTCCCTGGTGGGGAGCATCTCATTTATTTAATTCATATAAGTAGTCATATAAGCTCCCGTTCCCGACTATCTGTCTGTCTGTCTATCTGTCTGTCCGACCCGGCCCGACTTCGCCCAGGCCCTGGTGGGGAGCATCTCATTTAATTCATATAAGTAGTCATATAAGTTCGCGATCTGTCTGTCTGTCTGTCTGTCTGTCTGTCTGTCTGTCTGTCTGTCTGTCTGTCTGTCTGTCTGTCTATGTTCGGCCCGTTCCCGTTAAAAATATAGATAGAATAGAAGAATAGATAGATTGATAGTAGAAAATATGATTGGAAGAGATCTATCAAAAGTAAACTTGTAGTCATATAAGCTCCCGTTCCCGACTATCTATCTGTCTGTATGTCTGTCTATCTGTCTGTCTGACCCGGCCCGGCTTCACCCAGTCCCTGCTGGGGAGCATCTCATTTAATTCATATAAGTAGTCATATAAGTTCCCGTTCCCGACTGTCTGTCTGTCTGTCTGTCTGTCTGTCTGTCTGTCTGACCCGGCCCGGCTTCGCCCAGGCCCTGGCATGGATCTGTCTGTCTGTCTGTCTGTCTGTCTATCTATGTATCTATCTATAGCCAGGGGACTTAAGATATAACAATGCTACAAAAAGTTATGTCCCTTGTTTTATATTTTCTTATGTTCAGTCATGTAATTACAAAATTAAATTTTAGTAAGGTAATAGCTGATAGCTGATAGATAAAACTATGACAGTTGGTTGCACTGGAATTAGAAGAAGTGTAGAAAATTTCATCTCAATCGGATGGACCGTTCGCGAACGCATAAAGAACGGACCCACATACATACATATACACATCGCCTTTTATATATATAGAAGTAGACCCACAAATCACGTTTTATGTGGATGTCTAGACCTGTTTTAACATATTTACCTTCCATTTTTACGTATACTGTGTAGGCGTGGGGGATTTTTAGGTAGTAAATATGAAAGGGGGGGATGACATTCTTAAAATATGGTGAAGGGGGGCACGGGCCAAATTTTTGATAGGAAGGGGGGGGGGATGACGTTCTGAAATTATGGTGAAGGGGGGCACGGGCCAAAAAAGGTTGAGAAGTTGAGAACCACTGTTCTAGATCATCGTTCTTATCACTTGTGTCGGTGTCTACAAAAAGACTGGTATGCTGGATGTGTCTTCTTTATCGTGTATCTGTTTCTCTTCTTTAGCTGGGACAATGACGACATACAAATCCAGGCGGTCAGAGTTTAATCCGGTCTACCATTCGTGTTGGTTAATGTTTATGCCCGTCTGGGGATTCCCAGAAGTGGCGGCGTTTAAGTAACATATTAGGTCATGAAGAAAATGTCAATTTCTGTGGCGATTTCAACGCTAAAGGCAGATCATGGGGAAATGTTTCCTCCAACACTCAGGGGGAGGGGTTCGAGACTGCACTTGAAACCATTGACCTTGTTTGTATCAACAGTGGCTGTGTCACCAGGACAGATAGCCGCTCATGAGATGAGGGCAGTGCTCTTGATCTGGCGCTGGTTTCTCCTTCACTCACTACAGTGTGTAGATGGGGTGTCCTAGGGTACCACGGCAGCGACCACCACCCTTGCAGCATATTGGTGGAGAAAGGCAGAACCAGGCAGCACAAGTCAACGGTCAAGACTCCAGTATTACAGTACAGGAAAAAATGTGGTGAGTAAAATAAGGTGCGACAAGCGCAGAAAGTTTCAGGGCAGGAATAACAGCTGAGCAGCCACCTTGGTGGAATTTTGAGATGGAGAAGACCTGGATGGATAAGCGTAGTGCGGTAAGGAAATGGCAAAATGCCAAGAAGAACAGAGTTGCCAATCCTGGTCCCTGCATGCATTTAGAAAGAGAGATGCACACAAAAGTAAGCTATTTCATAAAACTGGTTATGGTGGTTAGAGGTGAAAAATGGGCAGAGGTATGTCAAAGAGCAAGCACAGACAAGTCACTGAAATTGTTCTGTCTACTACATAAATAGTATAGGGAGTGCTAGCATCAAGGAGGAGTGGTTACACAGCTATCTGGTTCCCTTGCCGAAGCCTGGCAAAGACCAAACACAAAATCAGGGATATCGAGTAATCACCATGCATAATACAATAGACAAGCTGCTGGAGAAGTTAATTGCCAGAACAATATCAAGCCAGCTAGAGAAGCAAGGTGTTTTCCCACCTACCCTGGGCGAGCCGTCCCAAAAGATAAACCTAGACCAACGCAGCAGTTTCTGTCCATGATGTTTATGAAGTTCCACTCAGGCATTGAAACCTTTACTGCAGCGATTGATATTGAGGACGCGTATAACAGAGTACCATTGGATTTTCTAATACTTTAGCTTCTTGAACTCAAGATAAGTCCGTTCCTCCTTAGTTGGATCGTTGCAACCCTCTTCCAACGGAAAGTAGTTTTTAGATGTGGCAGCTGGACATCGGAACCAACAACAATATATCCTGGCCTACCACAGGGATCACCATTATCTCCGGTGCTGTTCAACGCCTACACAGTGAGAATCACCAACGAGCAGATCACTGGACCGGGGAGGAGATTCTCATATGCCGACGATGTTTTAGTGTATCGTCAGGGTAAGGATAGAGATCAGGTTGCAAACCGAACTCAATCGCGTAAGTACTTTGTGTGCTGAAGATGGGGCAATGGTCAACTCAACAAAGGCAACAGTGACATGGTTCTCTTTGAATAATCATATTATCAACACCCCAACACCAACTGTTAATCTGTGTTCAGAGACTGTGGAAAGAACGCAGGCAATGAATTACCTGGGGATACGTTTTGATCAAAGCACATAGACCAGGTGATAACAAAGGCCAAGCGGGGTTTGGCTGCGATACGGATGATAGCGGCAGCAAACTGTGAGCATCGCCATTTATGCCTCCTATGTGAGGGGCTGGTCATGTCAGTTTTAGAGTATGCGATGGCAATCCTGAACCTCAGCCGTAAGCAGATAGAAAGGATGGATATGATACAAAACGAAGCCATGTGCATTTTTCTGGGATGTAGAAGAGATACAGCATGCAGGGCTATGCGATACCTTTTGATTTTCCAACCATTGAAGACAGATTACAAATTTGCAGAGCACGTGCCTACCTCAGAGTTAACGCAAACACACAACTTCCACTGCATAGTGAAATTAGGAAGGTGAAGGGCAGCAGGTTAAAAAGAGGAAGGTCGTTGATGGGGCAAGCCGAAGTCATTCTTCAACAGGTATGTTCACTAGAGGACTTAGAACCTGGCGTGGAGTGGGTACAAGTGCCAACAAATTTCTGTACGTCCTTTTCAGTTTGTATCCAACTAGACAGAAAATGCAGACCAGAAAATCCGGCTGCTGTGGAGGCGGGAGTACAAGCGTTGATTTTCGAGAATTCTTTAGCTGTCATCTACACAGATGGGTCGATCGTCCGACATGTGAGAAGCTCTTGGGCCTTCACGTCGCGGGCTGGAGGGAGAATTGTGAAGGACGACTGGTGCTTTTGTTGAGACCACTAGTAGCCTGACTATGGAAGTCATGGCAGTAAGTAAAGCAATAACATGGCTCGAGACACAGACATTCAATAGGACATGTCTTCTTAGCGACTCAGTGAGCATGCTCAAGAGGATAGAGATGGGGTGATTCGATGAGAGTGGTTGCTGTCTCTGGAGCGGTCTCGGCTGAAAAAGATTAGTTTCACCTTCGTGTCAGGGCACGCGGGAGTACAAGGACATGAGCGGGCTGACATGCTCGTAGATAAGGCTAAGGTGGAGGGCGAACGCGCCATGGACCAGGCTGACATTCTGAATGCTCTACGAGAAGTAAGACTTGTGCGAGAACCAAGTGATGACTGCGAATCTACAACCATGGTCAGACTTCGAGAACAGCAAATCAAAAGAAGGGTGGCCAAACAAGAACACTACGCAGGAAGCCAAAGAAGATTGATAAACCAACACAGAACTGGTGTCGTTAGCCGCTACACGCTACGGGATTTGCTGAGGAGGGGATCCGAGCACTTATGGACTGAATTGTTCGATGTGCAATGAGGATGATTTGTCGACTAACTAACTAACTAACTAACTAGTGTAATTACCTGCACATTACTTGTTGATGTTGATGGTGGAGTAATCATTTGCTCTCATGCAAACTAACATCTTTGAATAGAAACTCTTTCATACTCCAAGTGCTTGCTTGCTTGCTTGCTTGTGTTCGTTGGCTTGAGCTCCAACGCAAAGTCCTGTATGTCGGATGAAGGCATCCTGTTGTCCAACATCAGTGTGATGTCATACAGGACCTGAGTTTTGCGTGAGTATCCGTTGTCCCATGTCTGGCTTATTGGTGTGCAGACTGGTGGTTCCTCGCCGAGCAGGCAGATACTCTCCGACTTTGGAGGAATCAGCGATCCTACTGACTTTAGCCAGGACCCCGAAAGGACCTGTTGCCCAGGACGCTCGACGAGGACGCGTCAATAGGTCTTGGCCAGTATATAACCCGGCCCTGGTGCCTTGGAAACACCTCTGCGTCCCATACTCCAAGTATTCTCATTCACTTTTGTTTTCTGAAAATGTACAACTTATATGTCATTCATCATGTACCATGCCGATAAGTGTGGGCGGTCATGATTCGTCATCTCACTCGATCACCAGAGTCATGGATCAGCTCAATGTTCTTGTCTCCACCACACCACGTGGTAAAGCCACCCAGGTATTTACTTCTCTGCCTACCCCTTGTTCTCTTCCCCTCGATCTTGCCAGTTGTCATCTAGTTCTCCAATTTATTTCTTCTCATACAGTGATCAAAATATTGTGACACGTCTAATTTCTCTAATCAGTGTACGATTTTCATTTGTTTCTTATAGGTCATTGGTTTTTCTGTCTGTCCGTGACATTCTTTACATTTTCCTCAGAAACCACAACTATCGGATGTCTTTCATCTTGTCTGCTCATTGTCCACGCTTCGCATTCATACAAAAGTACAGGTTCTATGTAGCACCTCAACACTCTTTATCTCGTTTCAATTGACACCTTTCTATTGGTCAGTATATTTTTCAACTTCCAAACAGCTACCTTCGCTTTGGTGATCCTTTTCTAATCTCTTCAAGGCATCTCCCACCAGATGTTATGACTGTTCCGAAATAATTGTACCGATTCTCTTGTTCAAGAATATTCCCACTTATATATTACATTTTAGTTTCTCCTTCTTCCTAGTGTGTGCAACAACTGCTTTTACTAAATGTGGCAGATCCTGTTTATTGTCAGCAATCAATACTGTATCATCCGCATATCTAACGTTATTAATGTTACGTCCTCCAATGATGATCCCTTTAATATCTTCTGCATTTCTGAAAGTATTTTTACTGTACAGGAGAAATTGATCTGGAGACATTACACATCCCTGTCTCACACCCACCTCTATTATTAGACTGATATTGACCTACTCCATTATCAATCTTTATGTCAGCTTGTTGTTTCTGTGACAAGATCGCCTTGGGTAGTGAGAGTTAACCACACCCGAGGTGTCTCTAGCACTCCCGTGTTTTCTAACCCCAGGGGTTGGACAGGCAGACACACAATTTACTCTGTGGTTGACCTCGTATTAGTTAATTATGTCTACAAGCCCCTCCAGATTCTAGACCCCCACTAACTACCTACTCCCGTGGAACAATGAACACTGAGGCATCGTCCGAGACCACACTCAATAATTATACAAAGAGTAAGTCAACAAACACAAAATTTATTCTACCCTTGAGAATACAGAACTGAAATGAACATCCTGATAGAATAATCTATTTACACAAATAGAGGATAGAGTAGAGACAGAATCAGAGATATGGTTAATTCATCATAAGGCTGAGAAGTATATGTCCCGTCCAGTTGCTCCGCCACTCACCCGGCTTCCTTCCAGTGAGATGACTAGAACCTTGGAGACCACTCCGTCCCCAGAGCTTGGATCGACAACAAGAGAGTTACCCCTGGACCTCACTCACTGGACCAACTGCAACTTCATCACTTCCTAATGAGTCACTGCTAAGTTAATAAACAGTTCTCTGTACACAGCCTAGCTTGGAGACAATCCTCCTGGACTTGACCCCAGTTACTCTTGAATTCAATGAATGTATGTAGCCATTGACCAATCTAATGGTCCCTCAGACATACTTTACCCTGGTGGATAATAAGTCAATGACCAATCTAATGGTCCCAAAGTCAAGCCAATGACCAATCTAATGGTACCTCAATCATAGTACATTAACCCCTGGTCGGGTAATCAGACAATAACCAATCTAATGGTCCCTCAATCATAGTACATTACCCCTGGTCGGGTAATAAGATAGTTCTGCCGATAAGTCACTGAGTCCTATGAGAAAACACAGTTCAGTTTCTAAACTAAGTACCTCATTTAGATTACACTTATATTTCATCCGGAGATAACCTTGTTCAGTTTGGACAGTAATTAGTTGTCCGCTACCTGATAACACTGGTAAGAAGTTTCTTATACGTAAGCTGGTGTAGGTCTCATCATGACCTGCCACTAAAGCCGCCGTAGGAACAGTCCCAGTTATAGATCAATTTTTCCGTCGTTTAGGCGGAACCTCACTAGACGTATACCGTCTGGTGTCTTGTAGCATTGAGCATGATTGCTCAGGTAGATGAACTTCTTCTTGCTGAAATAGAGTATCTTCAAAATCAGAAAAACAACACAAACCATCACATCCCACACGTGCACTTTTTGGGCACCGGAATCACTGGATGCTAACATTCCCTCATGATGATTCCTCCTGGCACATGGTGTGGTTTAGTCAGGCGAGGTAAGTATAGGATTCTACCCTTCGCTGTGTTACACGAAGTGGTTTCCGGCAAACGACAAGTATAGTTGACTGGTTCCTCAACAGGCAAACTCCTGAAAGGAAGATCGACCGGTGAGAGTATTCTGGCCCAAACATTGGTCCACATGCATCCCACCACTGACTACTCAACCCTCAGTCATGCTACTTAGTTATGCAAATAACTAAAGCATTATCTCTATATTGAGAGTAGTAAAGCATGGGGCTCCAGTCAATGTCAGCTGGCCTCATAGAACAGCCCGTCAAACAGAGTAGGAAATCAGAATGACGAGTCTGATCGTATGTCTCACCTATCCCTAATCATCTACCAATTGTCGCTAACTTCACTAGCTATAGTAATCAGTTATCATAGTTCTAAAATTAACAGAACTAAACATTAAGGTGAAGAGTCCCTGGACTCGTTCCTCTCATTGGACATGTTCAATAATAAACATAATACTGATCACTGTACCATCCCTCGGGATATAGGAATAATACATGAACACATCAAGTATTTACACACCTATTTGCTGGTGGGACATCCTGCCCACCCTACAGCAACTCTTCTTATCAGACTCTTCCCTAGAGTCAAGAAGCCTTCTTGGTAAAACATGTTCCCCACATGTTCCAAGGGTTATGTTCCAGCTCTGCCCTCCCAAGTGGATTAGCCTTGGCCCGGACCGAACTTCATAGCTGGCCTGGTCTGCCAGCACCATACTTTCATAACTTGCTTTCCAATCCCCCATATCCCACATGCCCCCGTGTCTCATGCAACCTCCTTTTGTCCTTCCATACCACTAGAACCTCAGCAATCCTTCGCACTTGTGCAAGTAGGAAAGAACAGGACAGTAAGACAAGAATTTAGAACACATATGTACATCACGACGGTACGCATTGTTATCACGCGTCGACCCACTCGGCGTTTGGTATCGCTCCAAGAAGTATCACATAACATGACTTAATATATATACATAAGGCCACATCATATGTATTCATATATATATATATATATATATATATATATATATATATATATATATATATATATATATATATATATATATATATATATATATATATATATCATCAATGAAGACTTACCTTCACACAGAATTCCAGTGTTCCACACAATGAATTCACTATTAAGTTAACACACAATAGTTACATCATTCATGTGGCTAAGAACTAAGTTCTCTCGTTACTTAGGAACTAAGCACAATACTGTCTGAATCTCCACCTACCAACTTACCTTGCTATCTAACAGTTCTTCCTTGCTTCAGCTAACTGACTGACATAAGTCTAGGTTCATATCATGCACTATTAACTATGTTCTATTCTAAAAACAAGACATAGTATATGCAACGATTTGCAACACACGGTAAATACTAAGTTTGAACACAAATCGCCAATATCACAAGCCTACATTCCAACAGGTGATTTCAACTACACACGCTGGTAAACAAACGCTACCACACGGCCTAGGCTTCAGCGGCGTTATCGATCGGTTTTCTCATTAGTTAGGCAAAGAGCCCCGCATATTAAATGAGGTTAGAACGATTGCGTTTTGTGAACAATTACAAAGTTAAATGAATTAACCAAATAGATACCTGAATACTTTTAACCAGCCTCCAGTCAGCTACAAGAACTGTTCAACGGCACATCTGCCTCATTGCGATAACAGTCAGCTGTAATGTGGATGAGGTGAGACGCAAAACAAATGGCTCAACACAGCCCTGCGTCTTCTCTCTGGGAGAGTCATGAAGTGAATGCCGATTCTAGCCGCATTTCCCCAATCGTGCAAACTCATGCGCACGAGGATCGAGTGCTTCCTTGGGAAAAGTCAACTTCTCGGGCAACATTCATTCCCCGCCTAGAATTTCTAGATCTCTCTGCACGGGAATTCGCTGAAGCACCCGGCAACCCGGTACAGTCAAATACCGGTAATTCGAGATGATTCTAGATGGAAAATTCCTATCGGCTTCCCTCAGTCTATTTATAACTGGGAAAGTCCCCGATGACACGCCAAAATAGTGCGGGATCCCGACGACAACAGACAGATGATCGCGGTTTCGTCACATAGGCCCCCACTTTAAGAGGATCGACCCCGTCGTTCCACTTTTACGCAGAAGCTGTCTATGTCGTTCTTTCTTCCTTTCTTAGAGACCGGATGGCGGGTGAGGAAGTCTAACCCGTCAATATTTCATAGGATACTTTTACCACCTTTGGTGGGGAGACAAGCTATTCAGTATCACGGGTGATCAACGCCTACTCCGCTACTGCGATCGGGCATCTCGCAGTGTCTTGCGGACCAGAGCTCCCGTCTCGATCTGATTTAAAGATCGCTCCTGCAAGAGTTTACTGGACTTCTGCAACTCCAGCTTCCCCTTTCGAGGACCCAGCTGGACTGCAGTCGGTCGGTTGAGGAACCAGAGGTCTGTGTACGCTCCGACACAACCCACCTCTTCCGACCACGGTTCTCCTTGTAGCTAGCACTGCGCGTGTTCCTTTGGCCGGTCATGTTCCCCCGAGCACCGGGCTGAACCGAAGAAGGTACCTGCACATACATATAGGACTTCCTAGGTGTGACAGGCTTTCCGCTACCTGACCTGAACCCCGAACCGTACTTTCAGCGAATCTTTGCGCCCTTGGGTGTGTAGACTTACCATCGGGCTTCCCCTCATAGCGCATGAGGAGACTGGAATGGAAAGTAGAAGACTTTCCCAGGATCGCCACTCCATAGTGCTTGTGGAGCCCCACTTTATCCACTAGGAATGGGCCCTGCCACCCGATTTCGAATTCGTTCCCCTCGATTGGGAGTAGTACTAGAACTCGGTCTCCAACCGCTAAGGATAACTTCGACTTCGTCCATGTTTCTGGTGTGCATTTACAGCACTCAGGATAAGACCTGATATATCTGCGCACGTCGCCTGTCATTCCCGGCCACCAATAGTACCGGGAAAGACACTTACCGGTTGCCCCTACAGTCAGATGTCCGGTTGGGGACCTGACATGTACCGGTCGCAGCAGATTAGCTCTAAAGCTCTCAGGAACCAACTTACGTTCCTTCTGCCGCTTCTCTGTTCCGGTCTGAATTAACTGTGACCGGTTGCCAGAGCTGAACTCACCCTGAGTTAACGGGCTCAAATCGTTGGACAACCTGTTTGAACAAGGACACAGCGTCGCATCCTTGCTCCGAGCAGTACTCATTACATCCGGGTGAGTTTTCCGGAGACTTACCTCTTCTAGACCCTCTTCCTCTGTGGATCTGACCTGCCTAGACTTATGGATGCTAGGGTGTTCTGGTTCGCCCAGAAACACGTACTTCCGCCCAAGAATCAGGGGATAGAGAGGATCAGGTACTACTGCCGCCTGAATGCGTCCAGTAGCGTACTTGCTCTGAAACTCCACATTGGCAATCGGGCAACGTAACGCTACAGCACTCCTACTGGCTGGCTGTATCTCCGTTATCTCCCCGGTGAGTTGCTCTGGGCCTGTCAGGTGGGATGCAATTATAGCAGGAAATTGCAATCCTGTGTCGTAGAGGCACATCACCTGCTGCCCGTTCACTTCTACACTCTCAACCACTGGAGGTCTTCTAGGTTCATCATTCCCACCAACTGACTTCACTTTCCTGCATGGTCTATCCCTAACCTCTGCAAGACAAGCAAAGTGAAAGTCCTTCGGTTTACTCTTGCACGCACTCGTATTGTGAGTGCTGGACTTGCAGAATTTGCACCACCATTCACTCCTCTTCCTCTTTGGAGAGTTAGGTGGGCTATTCTTACCTTGGTTGATGTTAGAGGTCTTCTCTAAAGAGTTTACCTGTTTACTGGGTTCCACAGAACCTTTGGTCTTCTTTGCCTTACTTGACTTACCTTGATCCTGATCTTTCGATCTCGGATCAGTTGGACTGTTGTCTCCAGTCTCGCCATAGACTTCAACGTATCTTTCGGCTAACTTGGTGACTATATCTAATCTCTCAGCCCCATTCTCACCTAAGAAGTTTCGCAAGGGTTTCGACATTTGCATTCGCATCTGATCTACAACCATCAACTCACGCAAACTTTCATAATCCTCGTTAAATCCGGTCAAGGTCATCCATTTAAGAAGGTATGAGTTTAATCTCACACTGTATGCTGAAAACAGTTCACCAGGTTCCCGCTTTGAAGTTTTAAACTTCCGTCGGTATGAGTGCGCGGTGATCTCAAATCTCTTCAAAAGAGCCGCTTTCAATGCCGGGTAATCATTCTGCAAACCCAGTGGCAAGCGTGCATACACTTCATAACCGGCGCCTCAGAGTCCCTGTGAGAGTTTCAAACACCATTTCTGTTTGTCTAACCCCATTGCAATAGACATGGCTTCATACTTCTCTAAGTACTGGTCTATCCCTTCTTTCTCTGGTTCGAACGGCTGTATAGGCCACTTCATAGCCTGGTAGTCACGTCTACTGGTTGACTCTGAGCTAGGAGGTACACCTCCTTCCACAGCTCCATCAGTTAAACCAGAAGCAGACGCTTGGGCCTCAAATAGCTTCATTCGATACTCATGGTCACGTCTTTCTCTGTCGGCTTCTAACTCAAGCCGTTTCATCTCGCTATCAGCAGCTATCTTCTTTTCCTCTAGAGCCACTTTACTGGCTTCCAGTTCTCTTTCTGCTCTCCTCCTCTCGCTTTCCTCTTGGCAAAAATTTCTTTCAACCTCTTGCACATAGGATTTCAATGCATCTCTATCTAGACCTAACTTACGCCCAGTTGCCTGAACTTTGGTTAAGTCTAACTCTTGGGTAAACATGTTGACTATTGGAGGTGGGTACTCAAGTATGTGAGTGTGAAGCAATACAATTAATCTCAAACTAATAATATCACCTAAACACCACAACACAAATGTCTGTCAGACAGATATGAGATAGGTAGAAGTAGTAGAATCTTATGTAGACATACAGTAGAGGATAAGGACAAAGTCAGTACCATTAAGAGAGGTTCCTACAACACACAGAGAGCTTGGAATAATCCCGAACGAGCCCCCACTCTGTATTTGGAGTGTGACAAGATCGCCTTGGGTAGTGAGAGTTAACCACACCCGAGGTGTCTCTAGCACTCCCGTGTATTCTAACCTCAGGGGTTGGAAAGGTAGATACACCGATTACTCTTTGGTTGACCTCGTATTAGTTAATTATGTCTACAAGCCCCTCCAGATTCTAGACCCCCACTAACTACCTACTCCCGTGGAACAATGAACACTGAGGCATCGTCCGAGACCACACTCATTAATTATACAAAGAGTAAGTCTACAAACACAAAGTTTATTCTACCCTTGAGAATACAGAACTGAAATGAACATCCTGATAGAATAATCTATTTACACAAATAGAGGATAGAGTAGAGACAGAATCAGAGATATGGTTAATTCATCATAAGGCTGAGAAGTAGATTGGATGCAGATGTCCCGTCCAGTTGCTTCGCCACTAACCCGGCTTCCTTCCAGTGAGATGACTAGAACCTTGGAGACCACTCCGTCCCCCAGAGCTTGGATCGACAACAAGAGAGTTACCCCTGGACCTCACTCACTGGACCAACTGCAACTTCATCACTTCCTAATGAGTCACTGCTAAGTTAATAAACAGTTCTCTGTACACAGCCTAGCTTGGAGACAATCCTCCTGGACTTGACCCCAGTTACTCTTGAATTCAATGAATGTATGTAGCCATTGACCAATCTAATGGTCCCTCAGACATACATTACCCTGGTTGGATAATAAGTCAATGAACAATCTAATGATCCCAAAGTCAAGCCAATGACCAATCTAATGGTCCCTAAATCATAGTACATTAACCCCTGGTAGGGTAATCAGACAATAACCAATCTAATGGTCCCTCAATCATAGTACATTACCCCTGGTCGGGTAATAAGATAGTTCTGCCGATAAGTCACTGAGTCCTACGAGAAAACATAGTTCAGTTTCTAAACTAAGTACCTCATTTAGATTACACTTATATTTCATCCGGAGATAACCTTGTTCAGTTTGGACAATAATTAGTTGTCCGCTACCTGATAACACTGGTAAGAAGTTTCTTATACGTAAGCTGGTGTAGGTCTCATCATGACCTCCTACTAAAGCCGCCGTAGGAACAGTCCCAGTTATAGATCAATTTTTCCGTCGTTTAGGCTGAACCTCACTAGACGTATACCGTCTGGTGTCTTGTAGCATTGAGCATGATTGCTCAGGTAGATGAACTTCTCCTTGCTGAAATAGAGTATCTTCTAAGTCAGAAAAGCAACACAAACCATCACATCCCACACGTGCACTTTCAGGGCACCGGAATCACTGGATGCTAACATTCCCTCATGATGATTCTTCCTGGCACATGGTGTGGTTTAGTCAGGCGAGGTAAGTATAGGATTCTACCCTTCGCTGTGTTACACGAAGTGGTTTCCGGCAAACGACAAGTATAGTTGACTGGTTCCTCAACAGGCAAACTCCTGAAAGGAAGATCGACCGGTGAGAGTATTCTGGCCCAAACATTGGTCCACATGCATCCCACCACTGACTACTCAACCCTCAGTCATGCTACTTAGTTATGCAAATAACTAAAGCATTATCTCTATATTGAGAGTAGTAAAGCATGGGGCTCCAGTCAATGTCAGCTGGCCTCATAGAACAGCCCGTCAAACAGAGTAGGAAATCAGAATGACGAGTCTGATCGTATGTCTCACCTATCGCTAATCATCTACCAATTGTCGCTAACGTCACTAGCTATAGTAATCAGTTATCATAGTTCTAAAATTAACAGCACTCCTTCGCACTTGTGCAAGTAGGAAAGAACAGGACAGTAAGACAAGAATTTAGAAGAATATATATATATCATCAATGAAGACTTACCTTCACACAGAATTCTAGTGTTCCACACAATGAATTCACTATTAAGTTAACACACAATAGTTACATCAATTCATGGTGGCTAAGAACTAAGTTCTCTCGTTACTTAGTAACTAAGCACAATTCTGTCTGAATCTGCACCTACCAACTTACCTTGCTATCTTAACAGTTCTCCTTGCTTCAGCAACTGACTGACATAAGTCTAGGTTCATATCATGCACCTATTAACTATGTTCTATTCTAAAACAGCAACCTAGTATATGCAACGATTGGCAACACACGGTAAATACTAGTTGAACACAAATCGCCAATATCACAAGCCTACATTGCCAGCCGGTCCTTCCACTACACACGCTGGTAAACAAACGCTAGCACACACGGCCTAAGTTTCAGCGGCGTTATCGATCGGTTCCGCATTAGTAATGCAAAACCACCCACATATTTAATGAGGTTAGAACGATTGCGTTTTGTGAACAATTACAAAGTTAAATGAATTAACCAAGTAGATACCTGAATACTTTGAACCAGCCTCCAGTCAGCTACCAGAACTGTTCAACGGCACATCTGCCTCATTGCGATAACAGTCAGCTGGAACGTGGATGAGGTGAGACGCAAAACAAATGGCTCAACACAGCCCTGCGTCTTCTCTCTGGGAGAGTCATGAAGTGAATGGCTATTCTAGCCGCGTTTCCCCAATCGTGAAAACTCATGCGCACGAGAAGCAAGTGTTCCTTGGGAAAAGTCAACTTCTCGGGCAACATTCATTCCCCGCCTAGAATTTCTAGATCTCTCTGCACGGGAATTCGCTGAAGCACCCGGCAACCCGGTACAGTCAAATACCGGTAATTCGAGATGATTCTAGATGGAAAATTCTTATCGGATTCCCTCAGTCTATTTATAACTGGGAAAGTCCCCGATGACACGCCAAAATAGTGCGGGATCCCGACGACAACAGACAGATGATCGCGGTTTCGTCACAGTTTCCAATATATATTGTTACAAGTCTAAGGTCTTTCCCATCACTTTGTAGATCTTCAAGCATGCTTATCGTGTCGACATGTCTTAGTTTATCAAAAGCCTTTGTGTAGTCAATAAGCAAAGATGTAAGTCTTTGTTTACTTCTATAGAACGTTCAATTAATGTTCTCTCCATATACACAGCATTAATTGTACCTTTGCCTTCTACAAACCCACAATGTTCTTTTCCTATTTCGGGTTTTAATATCTTCCTAACTATTTGCATGGTAATTCTTAACAAAATGTTGATGATGCAGCTCATTATACTAATTATATTTGATTATATTATATGCACTTATGGGTTACACTCGTGTGCCGTGATGTTAATCCGTCGACTAAGCAAACTATTTACCTAAGCAAACTAAGCAAGCAAACTTACCTGTTATACTAATTGTTAGATGTTGATCACATTCCACGGATCCTGATTTCTTTGGGATAGCAATAAATATAGAATTACATAATTCAGGAGGTATATCGCCAGTGTCATATATTGTGTTCAGCAGTCTGGTGACGTGGTCTATTCCATATTCTTCTAAGGCATTTATCATTTATGGTGTGATGCTGTGTGAACTGAGGATCTTGTCAGTTTTCATATTATTAAGATAATTATGAACCTCTATCTTTAAAATTGATGGCCTTTCATTATTAAGTGAGCACCTACAACACTATCCATATAGTATACATCGCAACAAGCATCCCACTTTACAAAGTAAAATGCAAAACATGTATATATGGCGTACGCTTGAGCGAGCACAAAGAGAGAGAGAGAGAGAGAGAGAGAGAGAGAGAGAGAGAGAGAGAGAGAGAGAGAGAGAGAGAGAGAGAGAGAGAGAGAGAGAGAGAACAAACCTAAAGAAAGACTGAAGCTAGCTGCGATGGGTAACAAACCAAAATTTTGCATGGTTTGTTGCAGCCCCTTTTCTGCGACTTGGTCCTCGCTTCCTTCCAGCCCCGTTTGTAAACTTTGTATTATGACAGTGGTTCTCAACCGGTGGGGAATTCCCCCCCCCCCCCCAGGGGGAATTTGAGGGTTTCCATGGGGAAGGAATGAAGACATTGTCAAATTGGCTTCAGGACCACACAAAACGTGATCGGGATATTAAGCGTACTCGTGACGTTAACTCCCCCGATTATTTCAAGATCGCGTTAATACAAGAACCGATTACTTGATATTGTTTTCCCTCCATAATATACAGTTCTTTTCCTTCTACCTAGCCTCTATGATTTAGGTTGCCGTATTTTACCAGAGATTTTATTTGCGGTAACTTACGTTTTTTTGTTATTGCTTCTCCGTTTTAATGAGATTTAGAGTACTCATCATGTTAAATTTCCCGATTATTTCAAGATCGCATTAAAACAGAAACCGACTACCGAGATCCCTCCATTGTTTACGGGGCATTGCAGTCAACACCAGCGATGTACTGTAAATAGGATATGCAATATAATTGTGTGTGTGTGTGTGTACGTATATATGTGCGTGTGGGTGTGTATACACGTCTGTGGGTGTTTATGTGTGTTGATCTTGACTTTATCGTTTTATATGTATAGAATCTGAAGCCCAAGATGAGTGTCAAGAAACGAAAGTATGACCTATCTTATTTGAATTATGGATTCACAAATATCGTCACCAACGGAGAAGAACGATCTCAGTGTGTTATTTGTAGTAAAATTTGTCAAATGATTCTATGAAACCGACACAGTTGAGGAATCATTTGTTGAATGTTCATCCTCAATACAAGGACAAGGACAAAACCTATTTTGAACGTCTTGGGAATGCTGTCAAAAGGATGAGACTGGATTTAACAGGGGTATTCCAAGAAACAAACCAAAAGGTTACTGAAGCTTCCTATGTCGTAGCACTGGAGATAGCGAAGCAGAAAAAAACCACATACAATCGGGGAATCTTTGATTAAACCTTGTTGTCTCAAGATGGTGGAAATTGTGTTGGGAAATGAATCAGAGAAAAAACTTGCAGCGGTTTCACTATCAAACGACACTGTTCAAAGGAGGATCAGCGATATGGCCAATGACATCAAGGATCAAGTTGTGCAAGAGATCAAGTCTGCAGCATTTGGGCTCTATTCAATTCAAATTGATGAATCGACTGATGTGGCATCGTGTTCTCAGTTGATAGTGTTTGCAAGGTATGTGCATTCAGGATCATTTAAAGAAGAACTTCTTTTTTGTTCTCCTCTTGAAACAACTACCATGGCCTCTAATATTTTGGAAAAGGTTTCATCTTTCCTTGAATCAGAACATCTTTTATGGGGTAATGTGTGTGGGTGCTGTACAGATGGAGCACCAGCTATGTTGGGGACCAAATCAGGATTTCAAGTTAGTGTGAAGAAACGTGCCCCAAAAGTGAAAGGCATTCATTGCATGATCCATCGTCAAGCACTGGCCTCCAAACACTTCCAGATCCTTTGGGGAAGGTTTTGGATCAAACCGTTCAGATAGTGAATTTTATCAAAGGAGAAGCTCTCAACTCACGGCTTTTTAAGCAGTTATGCGTTGACATGAATACAGGCCACCATTTGCTTCTTTTCCACACAAATGTTCGATGGCTGTCAAGAGGAAATGTAACTGCGCGAGTATATGAGCTGAGAGACGAGCTCAAATTATTTTTTGAAGTTCAGGGTAAGATGGACTTTTTCGCCTGGCTGGATGATGAGGAATGGATCATGCGCCTTGCCTATTTAGTTGATATTTTTGAGCAGTTGAATAAACTCAATCTTCAGATGCAAGGAAGGAATACAAATATCATACAATTTGTGGATGCCTTGAGAGCTTTTATGAGCAAGCTGGAAAACTGGAAAAGAAAAGTCAATATGACAAATGTTGCGTATTTCAGAATTGCTGCGGGAAAAACAATCAGTGTTCTCATTGATTACAGTTTTCATTTAAATTACGAACCTACAATATCCAGGTTTTGTAATGATCGTTTTGTTTGATGAAGCACAATTTTCTGGCATCCTGGTGTCGTATATTAAGCTACAATTCTTTGACGTTTTAACTGTTTGTTTATTGTAGTATGATTAATGTGGTGTTTTAATAAAATATTGCGAATGTAAAAATGCTTCTATTTAAGTTTTAATATCCATCAGCATATTCATTTGCTATTAACTGTAGAAAACTACACTATAAAATGTATCTTTACATGTGAAGGTTATGTACAACTATGGAAGAAAATAAGTATTTTCACTATTATAGGCATGTTATTTTTAATGCACCTTTTGAGGCTGACAATTTTGGAAAGTTGGAGGGGGGAGGGGGGAGGGGGAATGACGTTCTGAAAATATGGTGAAGGAGGCACCGAGCCAAAAAAGGTTGAGAACCACTGTATTATGACATATGGCCTTTAACAAGCCCGACAAAAACTTACTGATGTTGAACTAATAGAGATATCCATAAAATGATAATACTTTGATTAAATATCGAAGAGAAATAGAAATATGACTTATAAAATGTTAATATATTTAAAATAAAGCCATTGTTTTTACACAAACTCTGCAACAAATTAATTATTATTAATATATTTGATGAGGGAAATGTCTGTGACTAATAACTATGTCAATGTTATGTTTTTATAAAAATAAGTTAAGATAACTACTAGATTCCTTAAATCATATAATACATGAATGCTTTTTAGTAATGTCCCTTGAAACACTGTTGTGTTGTTATGTCCCTTCCCTTTAATTACACGTCTTCAGTGATACAACTATCACTTGCTAAACATAAGTATCATCAGCCTGTCCTGCTAAGCAGAAGCCAGGTTCCCGCAGACCAACTTGGGTATAAGCCCAATGTAGAGGCCTCTCAGCAACTTCTGTCTTCAATTCCTGAGCCATCATCTTCTAAACTGTGTTCTAGCTTCACTGTTGAATATCATAGCACACCTACATGGAACCTGTTGAGTAGAGAATACTATGGTGAGAGCAACTCAATCCTGGCCGGAATCAGGTGAGTGTAGGCCAATAGCAGCACTCAGATCTACAACAGAGATCCGATCTCTGTCATATGGCCAAATAGCTCATCACATGGTTTATTGACGGTGCTATCCCAGAATAAATCTTCTGTGTACTCCGCCCATCTTTTTATTATGTCGTTGTTATCAATTATAATTTCTCCATTTTTTCCTCTGACACAACCGTTTCCTGCTATATTATTTTTCTTCTTTGTAAAACCTTTTATATATTCATGTAATTCTTTCGAGTTGTGTTTTATTTCCAGATCCTCTATTTCTTTGCATTTCTTCTGCAACCACTCTTCCTTGGCAACTCAAAGACATTGGCGATTTGTTCTTAGAAATGATATTGACACTACCTCTCTCGGGAGATCAAATCACTTTAGTTTATTTCCGGTGTAGACACAGATGGTCGAACTTTTGGTGCTTCTCTCTCCGTACATCACATTAGTATATGTCAGTGTCGACACAGCTGCGTTAACTATTGATATTATCTCTCTTCGAATATCACATTAGTTTAATAAATAACTGGTGTAGACATAGATAGTCGAACTATTAATATTATATCTCTCCGTGCATCATGTTATTTTAGTATCTGTCAGGTATAGACACAGTCTAGTGGGACTATTGAGTAAGCAGTTCACGTGTGTGAGTCAACATATTTCAAGATATCTGCATTGCTCTTTCTATCCCTCCACTGTATTCCCATAATTCTTTAGAAAACCACATCTCCGCAACGTCTACATGATTCCTCACTTGTCATACCATTTTATAAAAGCCAACGTAAGGCGGTCTGTTACCAAATCGCCCGCAGCTGTATTTCGAACGTGGTATATGGAATTGCGTCGGTAACCACATCGCCACAGAGCCGTTGTGGTTTCAAAACAAGAGTGAGATCTTCAGGTAGTCCCAGCCACTTTTAGAATTAAGTATCGATTAAGATATATTTTATTCTGGCACGAAACCAGACACGATTCTACTTCGATAATTCTGGTAATTCTAGAGCTTACCATATTCCGACCCTCGCGGACAGAGCGCGTTTATTAGTTTACAGTGACATGGTGGGTGTTGAAAGTTCTAAAGTGTTAAGTAGGTATGGAACCAATGGCAGACCTAGAAAACCGGCAGGGAATTTACTTGATCCTAGAAAATACTGCTCACGAAGAAATGGAGAAAATTGAAACAAAGGTGCTAGTTAAAGGCACTGGAACTTCACTTAATCCTCCCCCACGACGACTAACGGCATATGTGGAAGACAACAACGAAACCAGACCAGCAATTTTCGTGTGTTAATTGCATGGAGTGGGTGTCAAGACAGAGATAGCATCTATCATTAGTCATTAGTCATTATTCGTGGTTCCAACTTTAAAGAAACGGGTCGTCCCTATTATGCTCCGTTTATGTGCTAGTGAATATTACACAAAATGCTCCCCATTGCTCCATATTAAAAAGTGGAACAGACAGCCCGCACAGGCACACTGTGTATAATGCATGCCGCTAGAATGCCAACACAAAAGTCCTCCACGAAAAATACAGTTCATTGTAGATGGAAGCTGCAGTCGCTAGAAAATTAGCAGCCTCACATTACTGAATAAGGCAATCCAGCCAGTTCTGCGACAAGTCCACCGCTATTATTCCGAACATACAGGTCACGCTACAAACAACCACGGACAGATGCAAAAGCACTTCACACGAAATTCACAGCTTACAGTGTCGCGCAACGCACTCATCTCAGTAGCAGAGCGACGGAACCATACGCTTCCAGTCTAACATGAGGAAAATGCGAATGCAAACGGTAGCCACAAGCATAAACACTCCAGAGGTCTTAACCGTTTAAATGCCAATCCTCCATGTTGGGGGAGATATATCATCTATCAAAGGAGAGTTAATGCGTTCTCTTCCGTCCGTTAGCCTAAGGAACACCCAATAGCAAAGGTGTGTAATCGTTTATTCCCCCAACGGAGGGTAACATGAAATCACGGGAATATGTTGTGGGTGGACCTGGAGGGCAACTGAAAGATAGTCGCTGGTTGCGGTACCAAGTTTCACGACGGTAGGCAGGTGAACTCAATAAAAGCAATGACAACAGCCACCGATCGGTAGGATCGGTGGCTGTCAGGAAGGAAAGAATGACAAATTATCTTCTTTTCAAATGTCAACTTGCACATGGTGCTTCCTGTGTGCCCCACTTACAAGGGAAGGCACAAGAGATCAGGTGGTGTATAACATCACAAGATACCACTGGTTCTTGGGGAAATTCCCAGGCTCCTCCAGAGATCGAAACTAGGTTTCCTGGGCTCTGACATTAGCAGTTCTGGTTTTGTTATTACTTAAATCTCTTTTAAAATGTTACCCTCTCTCTCCATCTTCCTAATTGTTTCCGTTGTTATCCGTTCCTATATTTGAATGGTGAAGACACTAAGAATATATCGCACAACTTATTGTATGACATATTTCGTTGCATCTTGACTGGTGTATGCCACAGAAAAATTTTAACATAAATGAAGTAACATGGTGAATTCTTTGAAATGAAATTCATAAACAACTCTTTGGCGTTTTATTTTTTATTTTATTTTTTTTTCAATTCTTAGTGTGCATCTAACGAGATACAGCGAAATACGCCAAGCAATAAATTGTGCCATATATTGTTTGCGACGTTATTGTTCATGTTGACAACAGGAAAGCATTGTTTTGAAAATCCTACAATGTATTGATGTAAAAGTTTATACGATGATATGTATTTATAAAGTTTCAACTTAAGTTTGCATATTTAGAAGATGTATATGTTTATCAACTTACTAAATAAGCCTAATAGCGCATAAATGCCTTTGAATATAAATGTTTTAGACGAGTTCTAAGAATATCTTGGATAAAGAAAATAACAAATGCATCCATACTTCAAGATCTGAATATTGAAGAAGATTGGCTATTAAAGAGATTAAAACAAAGAAAATCGAAATATTTTAGTCACTTGAAACATCACGAAAGTTTCGAGAGAACTATTATGGAGGCGTATATGCCTAGGAAGAGAGGAAGAGGAAGGCCAAAGAGAAGATGGGTACAGGTTGTGGCGGATAATCTCCAGATGGGTGTATCGAACGCGGGACATCTAGCTTATGTTCGAGAGGTTTTCCTGAAGGTTGTTATGGGAGTGAGGGTCTGCAAAGGACATGCTACTGAATAAATGAATGAATGAATGAATGAATGAATGAATGAATGAATGAATGAATGAATGAATGAATGAATGTGTCTATCAACAAAGTATGTGCTTAGCAACAGAGATGTGGTTCCTATAACGAATGTTGCGAATTCCTTGGACTACCAAAGTAGCTTACAACGAATGCCTGAAAGAGGCTAATGAAACTAAAACATTATATACAACAATAACAGAGACAAACAGTTTTCTTTGGTCATGTGACGAGAAGAGAGGCATTGGAAAACATAATCACAACTGGAACGATCGAGGGGAAGAGCAGAGAAGTAGACCAAGAGAAATTATGCTGGATGGATTGAGAAGGTGGCATGGAGGAATATCATCAGCGGAATTGATCCAGAAAATCAAAGACCGAGATCTGTGGAAAGTCATGAACGCCTACGCCAGCCGGCATTTGATGATGATGATGATGCTGTATTTATTGAGTTTTAACTTAATTGTGCGTGTTCGTTGAGTTTCAACTTAATTTTGCTTGTTTATAAATTGTTATGTATTTATTGAATTTCACCTTCATTTTACTTATCAGCAGATGGTGATTGTCGGATACGTATGTGATTGATGGCTCAACCCCACAGAGATAAATGATGATAAATCCATTTTTCCCAATGTGAACCTGCCCGTTTAATTAATTTAGCTGTACTGACTCAATTGTTGAGACCAGAAATAGAGTTTTGGAGAACCAAGGAATACCTTTAGGAAACACTGAAAAAGCTGTACTCCCTTTTAGACCCAATTTATTCCTTAAGTGGTTCCTTGCCTCTCCTCTTTTTTTTTTTTTAAGCATATCCTTTTTACAGGACTTAGCTGTCAACACCAGCATCTTTCAGCTGTATGTTGATCTCTTGGCAAGATTACGCTCAGTAGTTTGCCATTGCTTTCTGAGCGGCCGGCTCAGTATCCCGCAAGTCACGAGCGGGGGTCGAACCGCCTCAGCTCTCGCTCCGCTACGAGACTCTGCGTGATAAACGGGATTACAGAGAGAAAGTGTTGTAACCCCACAGCCAGAGAGACCGGCGCCTCTCCTCTACCAACTAATTAATTCTATCTAGGGTAATTTAAAACAATTTGACTATGACAAGTAAAATACAATCAATACATGACATGACCTTAGTTTTTATGATTTAATAAACACAAATATGGATTTTGTAAATTGCATTCAAAATTACAATTTCCTGTCATAAAATAAGGACATATATATACAGAATTATACAGAATTGATGTGCCAATGATAAGGTAGATATTAACAGTTAGATTTTTCCCAGTGGCATGTAATGCTAATCTTTTACTGGCCTGGAGGATCTGAAAAAAAAGAACTGTCTGCAATCAGGATTCTCCACTTCCAGCTTTGGGAATCACTCTGGCTATCATCAATTGTATTATTATTGTTCCTGGGCGTAGTAGAACATAAGTTGGCTCTTGGTTTTCTTTTCTCACAGCAGGTAATTGTTTAACTAAAGGTTACCTCTCCTATGAGACAAATGGAATGGTTGCAGGTAGATACGTTTCTGCGCTACTCTATCAAGGGCATCACTCAACCATGTGCTCACTCAACAGGTGCTGCATTCAATCTTCACCAAGTCAGGTCTGGATTGACATGAATAAGACCACTACCTGAAATTCCATCAATCACATAATTCTAATAATATCAGAAATATGACATTAGAATTTACATGTAAAAACCTAAGAATATAACCAGTGAAAACAATAAAATGAATCTCTTCTTAGAGAAAATAAACAGGGAAGAAAGATAGTCTTGGTGTTCCCAATTGGTTATCACCGACATAGTTGTTTTGCTCTCACTCCAATCTTCCACTATCAAGTGTTCAAGGTTTAACTAGCAGATGTGCAGTTTCATCATCACCTATGCCTGTCCTCAGGTTTATAGAAGTAATACCTTGAGTGATTGGGAATTTAACAATTATGTTGACCATTCTCTTCTGTATCTAGTTTTGTTCTCTACTTCATCTTTTCCTATTCAAGAAAAAGGGTCTTATACATTTAGGGCTTTTAAAAATCAGGTCCCATTTCCATGAGTATTTGCTTATAAACAAGATAAGTACATTCTGGTATTATTCTTGTATAGCCTTCAGGTGTATTCTTCTTCATTAAATGCTTCAAGTGAGAAGATTTCTTCCATTCTCATGGATGTAATATTGATTATTATCATCAACATCATCATGGTTTTTATAATAATTGTAAGTAAAATCCTTATCATTATTTTCATAATTATTACATTGTAATTACAATCATCATCATTATTATCATGCTTATGGCAGTAGAAATCATGACATTATTCTAACATTATCATCATAATCATGGTTATATCATTTTCATTAAATTACAGTCATCCTCATTATCTTTGAAGTTCATTATTATCATTACAATAGACCATATGTGTTACATGAACTACAAAGTGTGATTTTGCTTAAATTACAAACACAGATGCTGGTGCTATGCGTAATGTATGATATGGTTTGTGTCGTGCTTAGCGCACAAAACTAGATGATAGGAATAAGAATGATATTTTTGTTAGTTTATGGGTTACACCGAAGCATTTCTCTGGTGATAGGCATGGCATTCCACATCAAAGTTGCCGGCTATCATGAGATTGACTGTTGGCTTATACTCCCTCTCTCTCACTCAGCTTGTAACTTAACTTACTCACTCAACTCTGACATCATTCATATGTATGGATGATAATTTCACTCAGTCCACAGACACATTCATATTGGTAGGGGTGATCATATAGGAATCATTCATCACACATCCTTCATACTGTCATGTAAAGTGGGTACTTATGTGATTTCCAAATGACAACATAACATGTTTACACCATATGGCATCACAATGAGGTCTCATCCATTCATGAGACATAATCATATCTGTATGGATGACAATCATGCATATGTAGGTGCTTTACACAGAATACATTCACAGATTCACCAAGAATGACATTACAAGGGAATCTCATCCTTCAACCTAACTTATACTATTTCATGGATATTTAGCATGCATGCTGATGGGGTTTATGAAATGATACATTCACATCTGTTTAACAATGATGAAATCACACATGAATCCTCACAGTCATGTTATCAGCAATGACATAGTGATCCTTGTGATCATTAGACACACTTAGGCAATTCCCCCAGGATTTAGCAACAGGAAATCCAGGAGTTATCACATGTTCTCATAAAATACATACAATTTAGGTGATATATCCAATTCACATTCAGGCATTATGAATTAAAATACTTCTTGCATAGGCGGTTGGTTACGCACTATTATGAGGCACAAATATTATTATTGCCCATGGTTAACAGCCATGTCTACCTATTTGCCTTACCCAATGTGTTCTGTACCATCACACAAATTATGATACCTGTAGAATCTGGTTCTCAGTGGGTTCATGAATTATAAGAAAACTATTTGTTTGTCCATGTGCTCATGTAAAAAATTAAATCTACTGACTAATGTGCTCAATCTACTTGACTATACACATTCCACTAAATTCTCTATTAGTGCTGGCACATGTAAACTAGTTTTTAATCTTACCAGTGGGCCATAAACATTATGTCCTTACCACTGTACTAAGAATTCTGAATTTCCTTAAGTCACTCTAATTCATTGTAGATTCAGTTTCATGCTTAAGAAATAAAATGTATAACATGTGTCTAATGTTTTATACATTAACTAAGTTGTTTAGCTGGGAGAAAATAAACACTGTAGTTTTCTCCTATTGTACAGTTTATCTTATGACTATGATAACTGAGTATAATATTATTTAGTTTGTACTAGATTAAATTCTTTAAGAACTCACCATTCCAATCATTGTAGATTGAGTTGCTTAAGAATTAAATGTACACCTTGGATTAATGCTTTTTATACATTAAGTCAGGTGTTTACTTTTGGGAGAAAATAACATTCAATATGGGTATTCTTAATTAATAGTTTATCTATAAACTATAACAATTAAATTAACTTCTGAATTCACCACACGTGTTCACCGAGTCTACTTACCAACTCTCTTCTGGGAAAATAGGCTCACATTTAACTAAGATTTAAACTAAATTATATTCACCTCATCAAAACACGACAGCTTCACAATACGTGTCAACATTTGACATCACCAAGAAGTAAGGTCATAGATTTGGTTGTTTCCAAATACTGGCTGCTGCATGTATGGTCCTTCTTCTCTTTAGACAATTTTCTCACTTAGTCGTGGCGAGTTAAAAGCTACCATTTGGCAGGCACATCTTGGTTTGTGACCAGTCGCTGTTTTGTTGTTACAAATGAGGCCGGAAATCGATTGTAGCTGTTTATATCTCAGCTTTCTCCGTGTTGAAGTTTTACCCCATATCCGCTCTTGATTCCTGAAGTGTGTGTTTTCCAATCCGGGGCGGTGTCGATTTTCCACTATCCCCCAAGTTTTAATGGTACCAGTGGTTTACGTTCTAGTACAATTTAGTTTTAATTTGAGGAGATCTTGACAGCTAGTAACGGCTTGTGAGTCAGTATACCACAGTGATCTGCATGTACACATGCACCTGTAAAACTATTTACGTCATGTAAAGATGATCTTAATTTCTTGTTAAAACAGTTGTGATAAATTTAATTTTCTATCTTGTGGGCTTGTGATACTCACGTTACTGTATGTATTCTTTCTTGTGTAAACACACTTCCACCTATGACACGTTGATTAATTGAGCAAAGATTGACACATTCTATAAACACAACGACTCACAAATATACACCTGGTATAAATGGAACGATCTAAATACTAAAAGCCAAAATGATTTTATATGAACAAGAAATAACAGAAAAAGAACTATATTAGATGCAAGGGCAGTGCCCAACTTAGGATAAACACAGATAACAAAGCAGAACAATAAGAACCATCTGTAGTAGAAAGCAAAGACCAGGAAAATACATGCCATGCGAAGCAGTAAACTTAAAAAACCTCAAAAATGTGGCAGTGATGGAAAATTATGAGAAAGAATTAACTGAAATCTTTGTATAATTTCTTATAGAAAGAAAGACAGTGGAAGAAGAATGGGAGATGTTCAAATCAAAGTGAGGGAAAATTATGAGAAAGAACTAACTGAAATCTTTGTATAATTTCCTATAGAAAGAAAGACAGTGGAAGAAGAATTGGAGATGTTCAAATCAAGCATTTTAAATACTGCAAAATAACATGTGGAACCACGAGAAAACGCAAAAAAAAAAAAAAAATAACGAGTTGATGGTACCCAGAAATAAAAAAAAGTTGTAAAAGATCAAAAGGAAAAATATAAAAAGTGCTCGAAGAGCAAACAGTAATGCGATCTCATAGAGTATATAATAGCGAGAAGACATGTGAATAAAATAGTAAAGAGAGAAAAACAAAAAGGCTGAGAGGAGTATGGAGAAAGTCTAAATAAAAACTACAAGGAGGCAACTAGAAACTTCTACAACAAGATAAGTGCGGTGAGAACCAGAGGAGAACCCTTTAACCCAACTGAAATAATTAACAGCGACAATGGAGAACCAATAATTTAACAAAAGCAAATCCTAATAAGATGGAAACAGTACTTCGACCAACTTCTCAACATCCATTCAGATGTCTTAGGAATTCAAGAAACCGACACAGATGCCACCGAAGAACTAGAACCAGACATAGTGAAAGAAGAAATTATGGAAGCCGTCAGATTAGCCCCATTTAACAAATCACCAGGACAAAATGAAATACCAAAGGAACTAATTAAAGCAGTAACAGAAGTAGGAACAGTATGGCTACGTAGACTATTCAACCGTGTTTTGGTATAACAACAGACACCATGAGACTGGGGAAACGCCATAATTATCCCAATTTGGAAAAACAAAGGCAGCAAAAGAGACTGCGCACAATACAGAGGCATTTCACTGTTGAGTCCTACTGGGAAAATATTTTGCCAAATTCTTGAGAAAAGATTACGAACTACTTTAGAACCCAAGCTAAGCGAAACACAACTTGGATTTAGGAAAAAGAAAGGATGGAGCGATGCCATTTTTGCTCTTAGACAGCTTATAGAAAAATCAATCGAATTCAATGAAACACTCTACTTAGCCTTTGTCGACCAAGAAAAGGCATTTGATAGAGTAGATAGAAACAAGCTGTGGGAAATTCTTAAACAATATGGAGTGAGTACACATCTAATAAACCTATGTAGAAGCTTATACAACAACAGTGAATGCGTAGTGAGAGCAACTGGAGGACACTCAGAACCCTTCACCATAAGATCCGGAGTACGACAAGGTTGTGTCCTGTCCCCTCCCTTGTTTATAACATATACAGACAACATTTATAAAGAAAGCAGCCAAACAGAGACCACAAGAACACCGCATGACGAGAACACAGAAGAAGAACCATCTACAAATCTAACCATTAGAGAACTCCTGTTTGGGGACGACTAAGCACTAATAGCAAAATCAGAAGCTGAATTGCAAGACCACGTGAATAATCTAAATGAAATGTGTAGGGAACATAACATGAAAATTAGTACAAGTCAAACAGAGGTAATGACCGTAACTAAAGAAGAAATAGCAACAGCGATTCACCGAAACGAACATCCCTTAAACGAGTAAAGAGTTTCAGATACCTTTTTTTTTTTTTTTTTTTGCATATCCTTTACAGGACATCGCTGTCAACACCAGCATCTTTCAGCTGTATGTTGATTTCTTGGCAAGATTACGCTCAGTAGTTTGCCATTGCTTTCTGAGCGGCCGGCTCACATACCCCGTAAGTTACCGACGCGATTCGAACCACTGCTGATTCAAACCGTCATCACGTTACCGACGAGAGTATACGAGATTACGGAGAAAAGTCATAACCTCTAAGCCACGAAGCCGGCTTCAAGTACCTAGGAAGTATAATATCATCAAATAGAATATCAGAAGATAAAATGCAAAACATGTATATATGGCGTTTGCTTGAGCGCGCACGAGAGAGAGAGAGAGAGAGAGAGAGAGAGAGAGAGAGAGAGAGAGAGAGAGAGAGAGAGAGAGAGAGAGAGAGAGAGAGAGAGAGAGAGAGAGAGAGAGAAATAAGAATATTAAGGATTGTCCTTTTAACATATTTTAGAAGGGCTCACGGTTCCCAGATTGGCCAGAGCCGCCCCATTAGGTGCGCGCGTCCCTGTGTGTCGTTTGATCATCCCGGCTCCGGACAAAATCAAGTGTAGGAACTACACTTTGATCTTGGCCAAAAGGCCGAGAAGACAAAAATTTGTATATTTCTAATTGTTCTCGTGATATACCATTTCCAATTCCAATTCCAATTTGTAAGAAAAAAACAAAACTGTCCACCTTGTTTCAACCAGCCCGTGCGGCATCGGTTATAATAGCGGTGGTTCATGGTGCGTAGATTATTACTATATTTATGTGCCAGTAAAATCTGACTTATGTTGTGCAGACAATTATTACTATATTTATGTGCCAGTAAAATCTGACTTACTGTTGTGCGCAGACAATGTCTGTGACGTCGGGTGGGGGACCTGGTTGTCCGGCAAGTCCTATTTTTTTTTTTTTTTTTTTTTATATAATACACTAAGTCCCGTCCCTGGTTCGTTTGTCCAGTCCGTCGTCAACCCATTCCTGTTGATTATCTCATATGCAACTCAACATATCGGTGCTGATCTTTATCCCTAGTCTCTCTCGTTCCCGCCCTTGATAGTGCTATTGCCACCATGAGGGATCGCTCATCTCGTCTCCCTCCTTCCGGGTCCTCCAGGGTGGAGCCAAACCACACATATCCCGTCCAGATCACGCCGCAGTCAACTGTCCCCCTCAGGGCACCCCGGACATCCACCACAATGAAAAAAGGTGGATGTCCTAAAAAAAAAGAAATTTAGGTACACAAAACGTGGACAGTAAAGTTACAAACTAACATTCATCGGGTGCAGACATTCATGGTGGTCTGCTGATTTCCTGTCTAGATCTTCGCTGCCCTACTGATTGTCATCGTTTTTATTTTTGTTTATGAGCATCTATTGTAAGGATTTCTATTTTATCCGCGACTTTATTCCTATATTTATTTGCCTGGGTTGATTATTTATTTGATTATATATTTAATTCTTTTGTGGTAATTATTTATCATATCTATTAGGTGGTATATTTATTTATTTTATATCTGTATGTTATTATTTGTTTTGTTTATCATCGTTTTTGTTTTTGATATGAGGAACTATTATCTGTGGTTTATTTTATCCGCGACATTAATCCTATTATTTATCTTCCTAGGTTGATTATTTATTTGTTTATATATTTAACTCGTTTATGGTAATTATTTAATAGATCTCTTATGTGGTATATTTATTTATTTATTTTATTTGGGTAGAGGTTATGTTTCTAACTGTCCAGATTGTTTGCCTAAAATATTTAATTTGGTATTAAATATATTTGTATGTTCATCCTTTATGGAGTATTAGGTATCTTTTTCTATTCCCTTTCTAGTGTATGATCCTTTGCACCTCTTCTCCGTTTCCTAAAGGTCTTTCCTTGGTTATTCATCATCACTGTCCTCCTCGCTTGTCTCGTCCATCGCCTCAGTCCGTATTTCGGGGAGTTCCTCCATCGATAACCGGCCGTCCGTCGCTCTTTTGCATATATTCCGGAGTATGTCAGTCATCTGGTCTTTGCTCGGTCGTAGTTTTATGGATTCTTTGATTAAATCTATGTCTCCCCTCATCTCTCTCATCCACTCCCCGAAGTCAGATAAATTCGTTGTTATTATCTGGGTGTGTCTTTTTTGCATCTTATTCATTTCTTCTATGTCTGCCGTGTTGTCAATTATTTCTCGTTTGGTAGTGTCCATCTTCTTGTCCAATTCTTTTAACTTTTTCCTGATTGTGTTGTTTTCTTCCTTCTGATTTTTCAATTCTTTTTTGGTGGTCTCCAGTTCCTTAGCCATTCCTTTTGTGTGTAATCTCTCCGCTTCCAGTTCTTTTCTTATGGTTGCCATACTTTTATGCATGTCCTCAATTGCTTGTTTTAATTCCTTGTTTTCACTCCCCTCTGTGTCTTCCTGTGGTCCGCCCTTCTCCACTCGTCCATCGGCCATTTTATTCCTTATGTTGGATACTTCTGATCTGAGTATTCTCACTTCCGAATTTGTGTCAATTCCTTTGTCTGCGTTCTCTATACGCCATCTGGCAACTCTCATTGGTGTTTGAGTAAGTATAGCCTCTCTCCATGCCGTTTCTGACGTTTTAAATTTTGGGCATCCCTTATATCGTGCACTGTGGTTTCCCTTACAATTGGCACAGTGTCTCGCCGGGTTTATTTCTTTGTAGTTACTGTCTCTCTTGGCGTCTTGACATTCCCTGTACCAATGACTTTTACTGCAGTATCTGCAGATGGGCTTTTTCTCCCTGCAAAATGATGCTGTATGCCCTATCCTTTGGCACTTGGAACATTGTTTGATCGGTGGTATATGTTTCTCAAAGTATCTGTCTTTCCCTAGATATTTTATTCGTTCTGGCATCATTGTGCCAGTGATCACCATCTTTACAACTGATGTAGCTTCACCTCTTTTTGTATTTATCCTCTCACAGTGAATCGCTTCCACATTCTTGTTTTTATTCCTGATGTCTTCCTTCATATTTTTTATATCTATCGTTGGACTGATCCCTTTGACCACAATGGTGGTGTATGGCTGTGCAGTTTCGATGCTGACCTTGACGTCGTTTGGGAGTGATCTGATCGCTGGTTGCCTGCCCCCCGTGATTTCCTCCGCTAGTTGTCTCGTTCTGTCTGTGTCGTATGTGTGGATGCTTATTGTGCCGTCCAATCGTTTGGCTATGTTACGTATGGCTCTACTGCCGAGTACATTTTCCATAATTTGGATGGCCTTGTATCTGGTGAGGTTTGTCAATGATACCTGCTGTCCCTCAATCTGGGTTACTTTGAAATACCAGCCTGTACCACCGGTCTCCAAAACGGGTAGTTTATTCACCACTTGACCTCCCTGTTCTTCCTGTGTTTGCTTGTCAGTCTCCGTAGTCCTGTTTGTCGGGGCAGTTTGTTTTCCTTTATTCTTTTCAGTCTGTTTTCCTTTATTTTTTTCTGCCTCTGCAGTACCACTGGCCCCCAAAACGGGTAGTTTATCCACCACTTGACCTCCCTGTTCTTCCTGTGTTTGCTTGTCAGTCTCCGTAGTCCTGTTTGTCGGGGCAGTTTGTTTTCCTTTATTTTTTTCAGTTTGTTTTCCTTTATTTTTTTCTGCCTCGGCAGATTTGGCTCACGTTTGTATCATTGTGTTTGTCCTGTCCCGCCTTTACAGTATCTCAGTTAGTTATGTATTTCTTAATTATATTAAGTTATTTTATTTATTTCTCTAAACTGAATATTTTGCTTAATTTGCTTGTTTTACCTTATTTATTTATTAGTCTAAATTCTTAATCTATAATCCAGTCAGATGCAATACTCACGCATGCTGATCCTTTCCAAGTGGCGGAACAACAAAACACACAAAAAACGCGGACAAATCTCAATGCTACGCAAAACGATTCAAATCGACCTCCTCCTAAAATGGCGCGCGAAGCGAAAAAAAAGCGCGGCGACGAACGAACGCCAGAAACGACGGACCTCGACGGCGCGCCTATATACCATTGAAAGCAATATATGTGATGTAAGACCAGAAAAGACTTACAAGTATAGTTTATAAAATTCTCATATATCTAAAATAAAGCCTTTATATTTACAAAAGACTTTGAAAATAATTTAAAGTGCCTACCCATTATGATGAATATATGTCAGTCATTAATCTATATCTATAAAACAGAGTGTATGTTTGTTTGTTTGTGGGTATTGGATGCGTTCGATAACGGTACATCCGATTGAGATGAAATTTTCTACACGTCTTCCTTTCATTCATTTGCAACCGACTATAATATTTTCTTAATGTAAAATCTTCGACTTATTTAATAACATTTACTTTTCCATTTTCATTATATAATGTCTATATAGCAGGGGCACTTCACTCTAGAAAAGTTATTTCAAGGGGCATAACTTTTAATAACATTTCTATATACTTTATAGTCATATTGTTGGACTTACTTGCACTATTGTTAAACTCTTTGTCTATAGTTATTTTTAGGCATATGAGTTATAATAAATAATGATATAATCTTTAAGGAATTTTCAAAGTTTTCAGAAAAATAATGCATAATGCATAACATTGTAACCCATCTTTTTCTACAGTTTTCATTGAATGGTGTGTGGAAGGACATTCTTTTAAGTTACTGTGCGCCAGGAGCTGGGCGAAACCACTCCGGGTCAGATAGATAGACAGATAGTCGGGAACGGAAGCTTATTTGACTACTTATATGAATTAAATGACATGCTCCCCACCAGGGACTGGGTGAAGCCGGGCCGGGTCAGACAGACAGATAGACAGACGGACAGTCGGGAACGGGAGAGCTTATATGACTACGTATATGAATTAAATTAGATGCTCCCCACCAGGGACTGGGTGAAGCTGGGACAGACAGACAGACAGACAAACAGATAGTCGGGAACGGGAGAGCTTATATGACTACGTATATGAATTAAATGAGATGCTCCCCACCAGGGACTGGGTGAAGCCGGGCCCGGTCAGACAGACAGACAGACAGATAGACAGACAGACAGATAGTCGGGAACGGGAGAGCTTATATGACTACTTATATGAATTAAATGAGATGCTCCCCACCAGGGACTGGGTGAAGCCGGGCCGGGTCAGCCAGACAGACAGACAAACAAGCAGACAGACAGACTGACAGATAGATAGATCCCTTCCAGGGCCTGTGCGAAGCCGGGCCGGGTCAGCTAGTTTCTATATAAACTGTATAAAGTTTCAGATAAATTCTACAATTATGTTAATCATAATACATTATTCTACTTCTAGTAGTGTCCCTTGAAATAATGTTATTTTGTTATGTCCCTTTCCACTATTTTAATTTCATGTCCACCGTTGAATGTTGCTTTATTTGGTATAAAACAGTATGGAGGTCGAGCTTACTCTGCTTACAATATAGAGCGGCCGTTATGAGTCTTGTTGGTGCCCCAAGCCACTTCCTTCTGTAGCTGCTTATTTTCATCTCCATCGTTTTCACTGTGCCGGCTCCCTGGCCGAGGAGTTAGCAGCTTTCTCCGTTAACCCCGAATACTCTCGTGGTTGACATGAGAGTATAGAGCCGGTCGCTCAGAAAGCCGTGGCGTGCTGATGAGCGTAATCTAGCCTAGGAATCAACATACAGCTGAAAGATGCTGGTGTTGACCGCAATATCCTGAAACAGGATGGAAATGCGGGGTGGGGGGGTGGGGGGGGGGGGGTCGTTTTCACTGTGATCATGCCTATATCATATACTAACAGCGGCCACAGGAGTTTCGGAATAAGCCTGAGTTGGAGACACCAGACCTTGAATTTTCCTATAAGGCCTGCTTCGATCGATGGTGCGCAGACCGTTCGCCAACACTTCTTGTATCTCTACCACCGCGTTCCTGTCCGTCAGGGTTGAATCGTACACACGGCCGAGACTCTTTACCGGTTCCTCTATCACCGTGGGAATTGCTTTCCCGTTAAGCATAAACAACCTCTCCGCTGCTCTACCTTTCAAGATAAGACAGGCTTCTCGATTTCTTGGGCTTGAAGCTCATCCTGCACCAGCGAATCAGATCGTCTGGTCTGTGGGTGATGCTGCGGGCATCACTCTCCTTCGGTGTCAGGATTGTCGTATCAACCATGAAGGCCTTCAGGGGCGGAATGTTCCGTTCCTCGCTGAGTTTCGGACCATGTGCGTAGCCTGATGCCGCATCCAGAATGACCTGCATGACCATGCCGAATATTATCATCGAAATCGTACATCCCATGGCAATACCCACCTGCAGGTCGATCCATCTGGTCGTGTATGTCTTGGTCGAGAATTGGAGAGAGAACACCGAGAAGTACTGCATAAGCATTTCCGTAATGTTCTCTGGCACTTGACACTTCTTGAGTGTTTCCCACAACATCTGGTGGGGCACTGACCCATACGCGTTGGCCAGATCCAATAATATCACGTGGAGTTTTTCCTTCTTCATCTTCGTTCTCTTGCCGTGTTCTAGACACCCGGGACACCCCTTTTTGAACCGACGTGTCGATTTACTTATTCTTCATCAAGTACGTCGTGATTCGGCTGGCCATGACTGAGAAGAATATTTTCCCCTCGACGTTCAGGAGAGAGATCAGTCTGAATTGGGTAATACTGGCTTAGTCTTGCTCTTTGGGAATGTAGATTCCGTTGGCTTTTTTCCACTCCGTGCTGACGTGCTTGTGTTACCACGCTGATTTCAGTATCTAGTGTAGTTTCTTAAGGACATTCGGGTACTTCTTGTCTATTGTGTAAGGCACACCGTTGGGCCCCCGGTGCCGACTTTTCACGTGCTTTTTTGATCACCGCAACCACGTCGCTCCACAGCGGAGGCTTGTCATTGAATCCCACTGTTGGATTCTTCGGCCATTTGAGCCCCTTAAATTCTCCGAGTGGAATGTCTCGCTGGCCATCGGAGTGCGTCGTCAAGAGTAGGTTCTCCAGCTCCTCTTTGCTGACATTGAGGATGCCGGATCGCGGCTGCCCGAGCAAGTCCCATGCAAACTTGTATGGTTCCCGGAAGAATCTCTCACGTTCCTTCCGAGTTTTCCGACTGTTCCTGCAGAACGGTTCCGCTCGATAGAGGGTATTGTGCCTGGCTTTCAGATGTTGCCACACCTGGCGCTAGCCCTCTTTCTCATGCTTAGCTGTTGCTTGGTTCCATTTCCGAGCGGCTTTCCTCTTATCTCCTCTAGCAGCTTCTGCCGCCTGGTCTTCTGTAGGTTAAATGCTACCTTTCCTTTCGCTGCTATCAAAAAGACGCAGCGGGTGGAGGTATACAATCTCTCCGAACTGTTGCACCTTTTGTTCTAGTGACTTGTGTCTAGCTCTTCCTCTAAATCACGGGAAACATCTCATCTAATCGTGCCCACTCTGCCTTCTAGGTGGCATTGGGGAACTTTATCTTCAATCTGAGATTCTCGGAAGGTTGCTCGGGTGCGTCACAGGGGACATCTACTTGAGTCTTCTCAACTCTGCGGGTTCTCACTGGCAAAGATCCTCTGGCGTCTTATGTATATCCCTTTCACGGGAGCGCTGTCGTGTCTTTTGTGACGTAAACACGCACTTCTTTCGTGCAGCGTGAATTCTCATTTCCCGGTAGGAAGCGAAGCTTTTACCACAAACGCATACTCAGCCCGGCATTCGGCTGAAGTCATGGTCGGTTGGACGGATAAAGTCGTCAACGTGTGGTCACCGATGGATACTTCATGTCCCCCCCCCCCCTTTTTCGATGATCCAAGGGGAATCTACTTGTACTTTGGTTTGACGCGACAAGGACATTAAGCAGCATTATGGGGTTGTCAGCCCGCTCGGCTGTCGGTCCCAACATTTCACCAGTAGAGCCAATTCCACCACTGCACTGTAGCAGCGCTCTGTCTTCCCAGAGTGCCCATCCGTCTATCCGGATTGTCTGATGTACTGGCCATAAGTTAGTGATAAAAACATGGCAGCGGAGCAAATACGGTAGACGGCTTCTGATCGTCAGATGGGGTCTGCCTTCCCCGAATGTTTCGACTCGTTTATCCTCTTAACATTCTCTAGTGGTGGGCCTATCCGGATCATGACTCTGGGCGTCTTTCCCCTGCCGTGCGAGACGTTCGGTCAATTTCGTGTTCTTGTTGTTGTGCTTGTCCCTTAGCTTTGAACCTATCCACTCTCAAACCTCCCCTCCCTCAGTGAGGATAGTCTGTGCAGCCTGTACCTTAGTAGCTTGTACCTTAGTACCTATGGTTGGGGGAGCTTGCGTGTCCCATCGACCCCATGTGCTTGCCGATGGATGAAAACTACATATCGGACAGCTTATTGGATAGGGGTCTGACTAAGAGAGACACAACCTGCTGCTCTGCAGGTAGACTGAGGATAGCAGTCAAAAGTTTAAAATCAGGCACACGAAGGCAGAAGTTCATGGTCCGGACAATACTCTAAGGCTCTCTGTCGAGGGTTTAGGCTAAAGGCCTCTAAGCCACAAACCCGTGAGAGCCGGGCCGATACCCACCTACCGAAAAATAGATGTGGGATACTGAGCACGATACATGCCCAGTTCTGATACTTGTTCGAAGGCTCTCAGCTGGGGGATATGACGGATTCCCGGATGAGAGGGCCTGGCCGTTTCTCGTTCACTGCTGCACGGAGGTAAGGTTCTGAGCCGGCAGCACATGTAGCCTACCTCGTGAGCGAGAATAAACATGCAGAAAGTATCCCAGTCGAATGAAATGGCTACGAAAACTGTCTGTATCTACCTCATAGAGTGTAGACAAAAGTGAAAAAACGTCTCAATAACACGAAATTGAACGCATGGTTAGCGAATCCATTGCGTGGTCCGAAGTCAAAAGCAAAAGCTTACCGAGTGGATGTCGCCCGCAGTCTGACCGTTCCTGGTGTGTGTTTGAGCGACCAGTGGCAGGTGAGATGCCCAACACACGGAAGTGAGGAACTAAAGCAGCCATGAGCAGGACGTGGCAACTCCTTGGGTGAGCCCAGTCTCAGAGCAATATGTGCCGGCTCTGCAATTATGGAAGCCTCCTTGGATAGGCCCATGGTCTGCCCCTGCCTTCCCTTGAGGGTTAACCGTGATGTCGATGATCGTTCTATCTTGACCAGCTGAGATGTGGGCGACATCACAACGAAACCCGAGGAAAGCTAACCTCATTTTAAAAAAAATGCCTGCTGAAGTCGGAAGTGCCATTCTACGGGTGGCAAACTAAAAATTGGCACTACGCATTTACGTCCGAGTGAAATGTCTCGTCCGAATGTCTCTCGTGCTAGGAACAGCTCTGACTACCTAGTTTCCGAATGCCGCTCTTGTTCGGAACAGCTCTGACTAGGTAGTTTTCCGAATGTCTGTCGTGCCTGGAACAGCTCTGACGGGCGCAACGACAAGCACACTTCCGAAAACTCGCTGAGTGGATACCGTCTGCAGACCTGTCTGGTTTGTGCGGGAACGGCCCGGGGCGAACGAAATGCCCAATATATTGAAGTGAGGAATTAAAGCAGCCATGAGCAGGATGTGACGATTCCTTCGGTGAGCCTAGCACCACAGCGTTATGTGTCGGCTCTGCAATTATGGAAGCCACCCAGGATAACGGGAAATGCTATGGACTATCCCTGCCTTCATTTGAGGGATGACCGTGCAGCCTTCGACTGTTCCAACTTGACCAGCTGGGAGGTGGACAGTACCACAAAAGTGAGAGTCTCCCAGGAATGTGTCAAGGTCTCACATAAAGTAGATATGGACATAAAGCTAGAAGGGATTTATAGAAGGGATATAACACCAATATAAGGGAAGTAAATGCAACAGCTCGAACGCCCGAAAAATCTCGAGCCTTCGAGAATGATGGGTCAGTTTGCCTACTGCTCCGTTGACATAGGTGGAACCCGCCTATAACGTGCCGGGACCATTTCCACGAGAAGCTCGAAGAGAGTTACACTCCGTGTCCGCCCGACGCACGTCGAAGGGCAGACGGCGACTGGACACCGAACACGAAGCAGGGTTTAGCTTAAGGGGGACTTGATAGACAGAAACCAAGTTGTAGTTAGAGATTGTTGATTATGAGATAGTTGATAGAGTTTTGCTGTGATGGTTATGTGTATGATTGATTTGTTATGAACTCCTGTGATATTGTAACTGACTGCGAAACCCATTCTTCGCCAGATTACTGTGAATAAATTAGAGTACCAGTATCAGAATGGAGTTTGTTGCCTGTCTGAACCCGAGTTTCATTTCCCTAGGTCTTTAGGACGTTGACAGGCTATTTGGGGGCTCAAGCCGGTTTTGGCAAGCTCAAGACAATTAAATTCTACTTCAATTTCTCGACAGCTCTTGGTTTTGCCAAGTAAAATATATTAACATTCATACACGACAAAGTCTCAAGTTTACAGCGACTATCTTCTCATCTTCTCATAAATTATCTTAGTCCCTCTAGAAAAATTACTTAGAAACCATGCTTATAGAAATTAACATTGACATGACTGGACAATAACTGTGACAAGATACTAATCTTTTTCATTCCAACGACAGATTGTTCCGCGAAAAAGTTGTGTGCATTTAAATTGTTCTCCAGCAGTAGCGAAAGAACCGGAGAACCAAACAACAACACTACAGCAAAGAAACCAGCAAATCAGATAAGTCCCATAGATTTCATGCTTATTGTATCTCTAAACGATACTCATGTTCTTTTCCTTGATGTAATATTTTTCTATGTATTTCGATTTATTATATGTACATGCAAATTTCATGTCCATTTGAATTTAGTTTATAGAAAGTGTATATGTAAACATTAAGGGACATAACCAATTGTTGTACTCCCAAACTTTTTCAAAGGGATTTAATTTCTAAAAATTTAAATTTATTTAAATCTACAACATGTCAACACTGGAACATTGTATTGAGTTAGGGATTAAATTAGGATATACTGCAGATAAACTGTCGGAATGGGCGCAAAAAACGCATGCAGAAAACATAGCGAGAGAAGACAGGGCAGCTGAAAGAGAACAAAAACGACTGCAAATGGAGGCTGAAGATAAAAAGATGCAAATGGAGGCGAAAAGAATGGAGCTCGAAGCTGCTAGCAAACAAGCTCAATTAAATGCAGAAACAAAGAAATTAGAGATAGAATCAGCTCTAAAACAAAAGGAAATAGAAACGCAAACACAATTAAAAGTCACACAAATGGAGATTGACTCGAACATGGAAATGTCCGTAAATAAATTAAGGAGTAAGGAAGAAGAGCAGAAATATAACAAATACAAAGGCTTAGTCAAACCTTTCTGCTCAGGAGATTCCATAAGTGCATATTTAGAAAACTTTGAGTGTTTAATGTCATATCATAGTATTCCAAAAATCGATTGGGCATTTATCTTCATGAGAAATTTAGCATTAGAGCCCTTAAAAGTGATTGAAACAATTCCACAAGACATGAGAAAAGATTACGACTATCTAAAACACAGAATATTGCAACACTTCTCATTAGACACAGCAGGTTACCAATTGCAATTTTCAAAACTGTCACCATCACCCAACCAAACGTTCATAGACTACGTATCTTCAGTCCAAGATATTTTCACTAAATGGATCACATCAGCGAAAACAAACAACAGCTATGATAAACTAAAAGATCTAATAATAATTGATAAGATTATGAACTCAATACCCACTCCTTTCTCTAAATTTCTAAGACAGAGTGATTGTAAGACTATTCAAGAAGTTGAGCAAAAAGGGAGTGCCTATTTTACAGCAAATCGTGACATTTTTCAATTAAATACTAGTCAGAATGAAACAGCAGCTGTCACAAACACCAAATACTCTAAGCCAAGTGATAACAAATTCAAACAACGCTCTAAGCTCTCAAAGCCAGTCCTGTGTCAATATTGTCATTTAACCTCATGAACAATATGCTATATGTGACAAAGCACCAACCTACCCTCACCACCTCCAAATGATGGTGGAAAAACAAAGAAACAAAAGAAACGCCTATAGAAGAGCGGTTAAATGTTACTTTTGTTCAGCGTACGGCACTATAGCGGACGTTTTGACGGCCGCAAGATGATGAAACAGGCCAATGCAGCATTGGTAGATACATCTACTGATGAAGAAATCGAAGAGCTTAATCAGTGTGACATCAAGAATGAAAGTGAGAATGAATCAGTGAATGCCCTAGAAGTCATTAATACCAACAACAATAACACCTGTAACATATGTAAAAAGTTCCAGTTGGATACCACCCTTGAATGTGGCCATACAATTCCTATATCCAACGAAATGGCCAACGCAGCCTTAGCGTCAAAAGGCAAGTTACAATTTGTAAAAGGTCTTGTAAATAACCAACTTTGTACAGTCATGCGGGACAGCGGGGCGACTCTGGTTGGCATTAAAAAGACATTAATTAATGACAGAGACTACACACACGACTATGTAACATGTCGCACATTCGCAGGTACCATCGAAAGATACCCCTTGACACTGGTCCGAAATTCAAACACCTTTTGTGTCAGGACAAGTGCTGTGTGCGGTTTTAGACAACCCGTGCGCGGACATTATTGTCGGGTATCTTCCCAACATAAAATCATGTTATGAAAAAGATATCCAAGAATGGGAACGGAAAAACTGCACTCAAACATCAAGCAGTGATCCCGGAACAAAGGAACATAATTTATGTCTCCAACTGCCAAAAGCATAAGGGAGACCACCAATGACGGAATTCCAAACGAATTTACAGAGGTGCACAACACAGGGGCGGTTGAATCTTTCAATTACACCATCAGCATAAAACCTCGAATTGAGGATGCCATCATAGAAGAAAACTGCAAACCTGTAAATGTGCAACAAAGGACAGAAGACGCCAACGTAGTGACCAGACAAACGACTCAGAAAACCCACGACGAACAACTTGACGAGTCATTACAAACCGATTCGACTCTGTCAATTACTCCCAACTGAAACCATATTATGCCAGAAACAACAGGGACATGAAAAACCAGACAGAGAAAACAGGGGACGTTAACCAGATTAACATAAACGACACTGACATGAACCACAACAAAGACAGACGCACAACACCGATAGTACGTCTTAAAGACACTGCTGTCAAAGATCTCAAGATGAGTTTAGAGAGTTAAGAATATTGGTAATAGAGCTAAGACAGAGTTTATAGAAGGACACCAGACAGGAGAGACACCAGCGCTATAAATAGCTTCACAACGGGACACACTTGTGTCAACCAAGGCAGCATTAAGTACAGGTGAGCGAGGGTTTCCCAAAACACTAGGAAACTAACCGCCTCGACGAGTAACCGTGGAGTACAGGTTACTCGAATCAACTGACCAGCGTGCTGGGGCACCACGCACGCAAAGCTCGTTAGTGCACGGAGGATCCAACCTCCGTGTTTGAACACCCAACGAGAAGCGTGGCTCAGACTGGACTGAGGACGACTGGAGATTAGACGTGTTCTTGATGAATACTATAAGTTTCTAGACAATAGTGAATGTTAGGCTGTAGATACCATTCAGTGCTTTAATAGTATCATTATCATCCCTTCATTACATCTGTGAAACGTACCATGTTGTTTATTGTCAATGAAGTATTCCGCTCGCGGAGCTTGTTTGTAATCAGCTCTAAATAAATTATACCCTTTTGCAAATGACACGAGTTATTATTTCGTGTAGTGCAAAAGTAGGGGAGTCCTGAAATACCCTGTCGCAAGCAAGTTGCTGACAGGCAGGCCCCAATTGGTGTCAGAAGTTCCTGAACCAACGTCAACAGCACTATTTGATATTATTTCTCTGTGTTAAAAATTAACGCAAATTATTTCTGTGTCAAAATTAACGTGAAATTTCGGTACAATGTCGGAAATAATTTTGGTTTGTGATTGAAAAGTAGTGATTAACAACAGTACTACTTGCTATTTATTATGTTACCATTTGTGGAGCTTGAACCACAATGAGGAAAGTTTAACTTACAAATTGTGTTATTCCAACAAAAGTAACAGGAAATGTGTATGAATTTGTCATAATGAGAATGTATACAAACATGAATTTAAATTATCAAGCATACCATCGTGTACATTTCATTTTGTGTGATACAGCCATCAATGTCACCATTCATCACATTCATTTAGATATTTGTGCAAAATAAGATCTTTTTGCACAAAGAACCTAGATATTAGCTACGAAAGGGAAGCCTTAGAACGTAGTTATACCAAGCAAGGAAGAAAGTGAAGACAAGACGACATTGACGATCATACGACGCATCATCTCACGAATCATGACGATCATTGATACTATCATAACATTCATTCATTAATATCATCTATCATTATCCCGATCACATTTATGATTCATCAGCCGCATGAAAAAGTAAACCTGTATTTATAGTATATACATGTTTCTAAATTATTGATGCTCTACTAAACAGAAGCATCCGGTCTGTTATCAAGTCGATCATTTTTTGTGTGTCCGGAAGACAGCTGTGGAACATCCCAGGGCCGTATTTTCCGAGAAATTAGATGAGTATATTTTCGAAATATTTTGATTTGCACTATGTTGACCATGCATTTTTATTTCAGGGAAAATGTAAATAACTAACACATAGCCAAATCAAACGATTGTGTAAACCTAGAGTGAGATAACTGTAAAGTAACATAAAACCACAAAAAATGGCGTCATTAAATGATTGTATCCAGACGGGCAAGGAAATGGGCCATTACTGGAGAAAAATTAGAGAAATGGGAGATCAAAAATATAAAGAAGAAATAGCGCGACAGAAAGAAGAAACTGCTCGACAGAGAGAAGAAACAGAAAGAAAAGCTGCTCTAGAGAGAGACGAAAGAGCATTAGAAAGGCAACATCAAAAAGAGATGAAAGAAGTCGAAGAAGCCACCAAACAGAAGCAGATACAGGTAGAGTCAGAAACTAAATTAAAGATGAAGGGAATGGAGATAGATTCAAACATCCAGATAGCCTCTAGTAAATAAAAGAGCCAGGAAGAACAAAATAAATTCAGTAAATATAAAGGCCTGATCAAACCATATGGCGTAGGCGATTCCAATCTCAGCATGGACTGAGAACATAGAATATCAACTTAAGACTCAGAAAATACCTTTAGAAGATCTGGGCAATGATCTACATGAGAAATCTCAGTGGGAGAGCCATTGAAGGTTATAGAATCAATACCTACAGAATTAAGGAGTAATTATCAATACATCCACGATAGGATCATGCAGCACTTCCTTCTAGATGTCACTGGGTATCAAATGCAATTTTCCCGTTAAAACCAAAGCCAACTGAAACCTTCCTAGATTACATCTCTAACGTGCAAAGCACATTTAATAAATGGATTAAGGCAGCGAAAGTGGGCAAAAACTTTGATAAATTACAAGATCTTATAGTAATGGACAAGGTAATATCCACAGTCCCTACCCCTTTTGCAAAGTTTCTACAACAATCAGATATAGAAATCCATTGAACAACTAGAAAAACGGGGGTCAGCATATTTTTCTTCTAATCGTGACATATTTAAGTCCACAACTCATGATACAGAGATCACTGCTTTTGTGAAGAACGTACCCAGTAGATCATATAATCAGAAAGAGTATCATAAGAAAGACAAACCTTACCAGAAGCCACCTCAATGTGGATATTGTAAATTTTTTCATCCTAGCTACTCTATGTGCGACAAGAACCCTGCATATCCTGCACACTTAGAAACAGTCATAAAGAAGCAGGAAAATAGAAGAAATTCATTTAAACGTGCTGTTAAATGTTATTTTTGTTCAAGTTATGGCCACTATAGCGCTAAATGTCTTGGTAGACAACGAATGAAAGCAAATAATGCTGTGCTCATCGATACGTCATCAGACGATGAGAGTGAAATTGACTCTGAGCTTGTAAATGTATTACCAGAGAGTGAATGTGAAAGGTGTGGCAGTAGTTACTGATATATTAGACTTTGAAGAAATGTGACACATGTCACCAGTTTCATGCGGATGGTAAATTGAAATGTGGGCACATTATTCCATTTTCCAACGAAGATGCTAATGCAGCTAGTGCCTCCAGAGGTAAATTGAAGTTCTACGATGCACTGGTCAATAATCAACCATGCCATTGTTTACTCGATAGCGGCAGTACTTTACTTGGTCTAAGGAAAGAACTGGTCAGACCAGAAGATTACACGGGTGAATTTGTCAAATGCCGTACTTTCTCAGGAACCATTGAGAAATACCCACTGGCAAAAGCGCATATTAATACCCCGTTTCTTACCGGCACATTTACGTGCGCAATCCTACAAGATCCATGCACGGATCTGATTTTAGGCTGTTTAGCTTCATTGAAGCAGTGTACTGACGACGACATATTAGCCTGGAAACATACAAACATGGCTAATGCTGTAACAAGGTCAGATACGCAAACACACTATACTGACCTAGCAGAATGAGATGTTACAGCTGTTAACACCCAGCGGTGCCGATACCAACACTACTCGACAGAATTTATCGAGGCACAACGCACCGATCAAACAATCGCACCTTATTTTAAATTGCTAGGTGAGCGAGCGAAAGTGACTAAAAATGCATCTTGGTATTTTAGAATATACAACGGAATTCTCATGCGTTATTACACAAATAATAACCATGAAATTCAGCAGACGGTGTTACCTGTAACATACCGACAAAATGTGCTAAATATCGCACATGAGTCACCGTTTGCTGGACATTTGGCCTATGACAAAACCAGAGCCAGAATTTTGTCACACTGTTACTGGCCTAAATTCTGTACTGATATAACAAATTTTCTGTCGTTCATGTACTATTTGTCAACATCTTGTACGAAAGGGAAAGCATGTCACGGCCGAAGTTCAACGGTCATTATTAGCATCTAGACCATTTGAGTGTGTAACGGTCGATATTGTTGGACCCCTAAATCAGGTGTCGAGCAAAGGAAACCGTGACTACGCAAATAAAGGTGCTAAAACTATACACCTTGAACCGAATCAGAAGGTTCTGCTATTACTACCTGATAAACGCAATTTGTTACTAACATCGTGGCAAGGACCATTCAACGTCGAACGGGAAATATCAGATGTCGATTATGAAATATCGATAAAGGGAAAATTAAAGATATTTCATATCAACATGCTGAAACCATACTTCTCACGACAAGAACTACCGACAGACGAACAAGTTGCACCCACACCAAGTGATCGGACGACAGAACGTACACAACACAACTACACTAGGTAGGGCGACGCATGACAACGACATCGCAAACACACTTAGCCAGGTAACAGCACACACAGCTAGTACAACAACAGTACTGAACGAGACAGATGACGACGGAATAGAATTACCAGTCCCTACAGTAGACACGACTGGGACCATCGACAGCATACGGATAGAAAGCAAACTTACAGACGAGCAACGACGACAGATGATAGAGTTAGTGACGGAGTACAAAGACATTTTCTCCGACATCCCAGGAAAGACAGACAGAATAGAGCACTCCATTATTCTGACTGATAACACCCCAATCAAGTGTCGACCTTATTCCATCCCACTAAATTATAGGGCTAATCTCGACAAAGAACTACTATCTCTTGAGTCAAGTGGAATAATTCGGAAATCTCAGTCAGAATATTCTTTCCCTATCGTCCTTGTCGCCAAAAAGGACTCTACAATTCGACTCTGCGTCGATTATCGGCGTTTAAACAGAGTGACCAAAATTGATGCTGAACCAATCCCAGCATGCGAGGATTTGATCCTTGATATGTCTACATCTCGCATCTTTTCCAAACTCGACCTCACGAAAGGATACTGGCAGGTCCCGATGCAAGAAAACTCAATTCCTTTAACAGCTTTCTCCACTCCTTTAGGTCTCTATGAGTGGCAATTTCTTCCTTTTGGCCTTCGTAATGCACCAGCGACTTTCGTCCGTCTAACTAGGGATCTTCTCCACGGGGTAACCAATACATCTACATACATTGATGACATATGCATCCATACGGTAGACTGGACGTCACACCTACAGAAACTACGACATGTCTTCGATAGGTTACGATTATTCGGGCTTACAGTCAAACCCACTAAAGTAGAGTTGGGCATGGAGCAAATTGACTTCCTAGGCCATACCATCTGCAAAGGACAACTCAGAACAGATGAAAAGATTGTGACCAAGATTCTCAATTTAACTATGCCAACGACCAAGAAACAGGTCCGAAGTCTACTTGGTCTTGTGAATTATTATAGTAAATTTATTCCCAATCTGGCGGAAATCACCAGTGTTTTTTCCAATATTTTGAAAGCTTCGGCAAAATTAGACATGCAAGATGCACGGTTAATTAGTGCATTATCAAAATTGAAATATTTATTCAGCGTTCCACCTATTTTGCGTTTGCCTAACCAAGATCTTACCTATTTTTTACGTACAGACGCAAGTGCTATTTCCATCTCGGGGGTCCTAGGCCAATTTTACGAAGGGAAGTTCCACCCAGTAATGTACGTAAGTCGGAAGATTAGCCCAGCTGAATCAAGATACTCAGCATCAGAATTGGAGGGCCTTAGCTTAATCTATTGTGTTAAGAAACTTCATAGGTTTCTGGCAGGAGCACAGTTTGTGATCCAGACCGACAATGCTCCACTCTCTGTAATGCAGTCTGGCATTCCCCACAACAACAGGGTCTACAGATAGGCCGTGATACTCCAGAACTATGCTTTTACCATCCAGCATTTAAAGGGGAGTTTGAACTCTTTGGCAGACACCTTAAGTCGACCGTCAAACATTGAAATACCTGAGTTACAGGAAGAGATCGACCAGAAATCACCTGAGACAGTGACACTGTAATTGTTAATGAGATCAGTGCCGTATGTGGTGAATAAGTTACTCTGTAAGTGCGTTATCATCGCCAAGTCTGTGAACTGTGTAAGAGTAACAGTGCCATTATGAGTTAAACAAACAGACGCATAAGTAGTATGTCTACATCGCTAACACATATATAAGCCATATTTACATTGAAGTGTTAGACGTGAACCTACATAGAATAGTAGGGAACTATATATATGAACACTATCCACGAAGGAGAGCATATAAGACTTTGATTAAATGAACTATGTTATGAAAATAGTCTACAAAGAACATTGCTCCATCATCACACCGGAAAGGACGACATTAGTTAGTGTAATTATATATAGACTTAGTTGTGATATGTATATAATATTGTTTTATAACAGTACGCATAACTTCATTTGGATGAATAACTGAATTATAAAATGTTCAAGTGCATATATAACTTTATTTATGTCATTTGATAATAATAAGTCATCTCCATCTAGTTAAAAACCCATTTAAATTAACATCTATATTAGAAATGCAATTGTTAAATATTACTTAACGTTATTACCGCGCAAACATAACCATTTATAAATTCATTTATTTAAAATATCATTTCTAAACTAACCCAACCATTTAGGAATTAACATCATTTCATGTACCAATAACACTTGAAGGTAACTAATCCATTTTGCATAAATGTAATTAATTAGTTAGATTATTTCCCTTAGGATAAGTTTAGAACAGCACACCACATTACGTCATTTAGTAGTTACTATTACAGGATCGGTAACAAACCATCCTCACAAACTTGTATATATTGTATAGGCAGAACCCCAATCTGCATAGACATGACACGAGCAAAGCAACGGCACAGTCATTTGGCGTGAAAACTTGTATAATTCAGCCAATCATTTATTGTAAATATGTAATGTTCATTTACTTGATATTATGAACCATATTTTAAATGACGAATGAATGTTTATAACATAACAATGGTATGAAAGTACGACAGATGTGTAAATGAGAGGAGAGATGAATACAACAGTAAACATTGTAAGAGAGAGAAAGAGAGAGAGAGAGAGGTAGCGGAAAATTTTTCTCCGCTTAAAGCGTCTTGTTGTGACTTGTCTGTGTCAATCTGTGTAACCAATGTGTTGTCAAGGTTTAAGTGTGTTACTGCTATACTTTAGTGTGTTACTGCTATACTTTAGTAGTATTAAATAGAAAACATACTTTGAGCATCCTAAAACGTAATTGTGGTCATAAATAAGAATACCAGACATTTGTAGCCACAATAAACCGAGTTACGGCGCTCGAAGGAATACACACATGTAGAATAGAAACGCATACACATGTTAGCAAATTAAGTACACTGTAGTTTATTAGAAAACACACAAACAAACAGGAAAACGAACACATAAAAGTTGCATACACCATTTATTTCAAAGAACAGTAACTCAAATCAGGGGACACAATAATTTCTTAAAAAACCTTAATGTAACATTGGAAAGATTTTTCATAAGCGGAAGCGAGAAGGTGAAGAGTAGAACTTGATGTATACGAGTTGGGGGATGATATTATTGGGAACATGAACATTTAATGCTCATGTGTTGTACTCATAACAGAGTCAACTTGTATTGGGTTGTCATTTTGGGCAATATGAGGACAGGTCAAAAGACATAAGTCAACGGACAGAAGTCAAAAGACATAGGGTCATAAGACGGAAGTCAGGACATAAGTCATAAGACAACGGTTCTGGATCAAAACAATTCCCAAGAAGATCTATAACCAACTGTACTGATACGATGGGCTACTCAATTAGCCGAGTGAAGAATTGGAACAGTGTGAATAAGGAAATAAGAGAGTTTGTTCTATCCCCAGAAGAGAGATTTACAACTTAGTAGATCTTTGACAAAATTGGACAGCCAATTTTTTGTGTGACTAGAAAACGTGTTACAAGCAATGAGTTAAACGGTTGTAACACTACACAGAGAGGAGAGGAGCCTGTCAAAGATCTCAAGATGAGTTTAGAGAGTTAAGAATATAGGTAATAGGGCTAAGACAGAGTTTATAGAAGGACACCAGACAGGAGAGACACCAGCGCTATAAATAGCTTCATAACGGGACACACTTGTGTCAACCAAGGGAGCATTCAGTACAGGTGAGCGAGGGTTTCCCAAAACACTAGGAAACTAACCGCCTCGACGAGTAAACGTGGAGTACAGGTTACTCGAATCAACTGACAAGCGTGCTGGGGCACCACGCACGCAAAGCTCGTTAGTGCACGGAGGATCCAACCTCCGTGTTTGAACACCCAACGAGAAGCGTGGCTCAGACTGGACTGAGGACGACTGGAGATTAGACGTGTTCTTGATGAATACTATAAGTTTCTAGACAATAGTGATTGTTAGGCTTTAGATACCATTCAGTGCTTTAATAGTATCATTATCATCCCTTCATTACATCTGTGAAACGTACCATGTTGTTTATTGTCAATGAAGTATTCCGCTCGCGGAGCTTATTTGTAATCAGCTCTAAATAAATTATACCCTTTTGCAAATGACACGAGTTATTATTTCGTGTAGTGCAAAAGTAGGGGAGTCCTGAAATACCCACGCAACAAGTTGCTGACAACTGCTACGAAGCAAAATGAAGAGAATTCTACATTACCGACAAATTTTCTCAACGACAAAAACAATGAAGACAACTCCACATTACTGACAATTCCTCTTCAAGACAAAAACGCAGTTACCAAACCATTGACTGAGACAACTTAGAAGTACCAACTACATGAGTCGAAACAATGTGTTTCTCTTGGAACAATAAACAGTGACGTTGTTAACTTACAGGAAACATAACCAAGAAATACAAAGATATCCAAGGGACACTATTAGTGACAAAGAAGTATTATCAACAAACAAGTGTCATCATATGTGTTCATCGCAAATCTATCATCTATCAATGACACATAAAACAAAAACGGAAACAACACAGAAACCTGCAGAAAGTTATGCAGATACAGAAATAACATCATCAAGCAGCAATCATGCAAGCAAACAGTATGCAAATAAACAAACACAAACAATTGACTTCACACAAAATCAAAGTCAGAAACGACTGCATACAAACAAACCGCTTTATTTCATGAACAGAAACAGCAATCGATGCTTGTCGAAATCCATCAGCACAAAAACTAGCATTTTCAAATCACCATCTACCAGTGTAACAAACAAATACAGCAATTTCTTGGAAACACACAACTCAACCAACAAGACTAGACAATCGCATTCACCAAATAGTAGAACTGAACAGAGACTAAACTACTAACACTCTTGCTACTTTTGCTGTCGACACAACTTGCAACAACAATATATATCTTTCAAAATAGATCCTGGACAACAATCATGAGAACAAACCAACCATCTATTATACTCACCATCGCACTCATATATCAGCCAGCAGTGCACCATATTAAGATTGCAAAAACCATTATACAGTTCAGTAACTCCTATTGGTGCAGAATTTTTCATATAAACCTGATATATGCCTATTGTAAATTCATATTCACTCTTACATTGTTTAGATTTATTATTACATCAATACTCATACAATTATGTATTATTTGGAATTGTAAGAGTATCAGTTTGGAAGATACAATTTGCAAATTGAAATCTATTTTTTCCAATCCACCCATACTCAGATTACCAAACATAGATTTACCATTTATATTAACCACAGATTCAAGTGCTATCGCGATCGGAGGATGTCTAATGCAAGAATATGAGGGCGTGAAACATCCAATCCTGTATGTGAGCCGGAAGTTGAAAGCAGCTGAGACCAGGTATTCCACAGCTGAGTTGGAAGCCTTAAGTTTGGTTTTCTGTGTTCTCCGACTACGTAAGTTCCTTCTTGGCACCCACTTCGTTGTCCTCACAGATAATTCGCCACTGCTGGTCATTAGAGATGGGAAGCCCAAAAATCACAGATTGGCAAGATGGTGCCTTTTGCTTGCAAGATTTTGACTTCGAAATTCATCATATTAAGGCACAGATAACTTAATTCCCGATATTTTATCAAGATTACCCAATGCACCAGCAGATTAACACTATTTACGCTGATTATTTGCCATATTACAAGCTGTGATATTTTATTCTGATGCATGAAATCCAGTGTACCTCTACACTTACTGTAGAACTGCAGAAATATCGACAGGCTATTCGATACACTAGGTATATCTACCACAAACACTAAATGTTAAATTACTTAAAATTACAGAACCACTAGTGTTGTATCATGCCACATTGGCAATTAACAGTGCAGTATAAACAATCCGAACTGTGCAGATTAAGAGTTGTGAATTTAATTCATCCACCACATAACTTAACAGCTAACGATACTATGTGAACATTACGAACTTTGCATACTAGTGAATTTGATGGACTTCACCAACTGACGGAACGGAACATCGGACATAACCGTAACGATATATTATTACTATTACGACATGTGCGAAACAACTACACAAAAATGTGACACCAATGCGTTACCTATGAACTGTAACAGCATTTGAAAGACACACGGACAAAGAACGACAACACACGGATCGTCGATGGAGTTAATTAGTTTAATTTAATTAGTTAAATATGTATTAAATTATTGTATTATTATATGTATAAAATATGTGAACATGTCAATTTTTCATTTTTCTATCATAATATGTCATAAACATTTTCATTCATGTTCAAAAATTTTCTTTCTAAAACTATTCCAATTTAAATTATAAACCATTTTGTTACCACCAGTACAAATAGTACTTGGTGCTTTCAACAAAATATATCGCCGAAGTTTGTCTAAGGGCGACAACATTTACCTCAACTTAACTTGTATATTTTAACAAAAATACTATGTTGAATGAAAGTTGTATGAATCAGAGAGTAAATGAATTAAAAGAGGGAGCGATATACTGAGCGGACAAATTGTACGCAAAAAGTATTCATTTTAATTTGTCTGCGCTTCGATGTAAAATGTAACACTTGTCTAAATTTTTTATATACATGTTTAGTATTAAATAGAATAGGTTTATTCAAAGAATCACTGTTTGAATGCCCTGTTCATGCGTTACACAAATGGCGTAATTCATGATAAAGGATATTCCAACTCGTGACGCTTAGAAGTATACTACACACCACATACACACACGTAGCACACACTTTATACATTAGGTAAAACATACACTCACAAAACTAAACACTAACAAGTAAATCACATACACTTTATTACAGCAAGTAAAGAGGGAGTAGACACACTAACAGGCAAACAAGAACATAAGTAGTTACTTGGGAGAAAACAAAAGTGATCATATATTGGGCACTATATAAAACATACGGAAGTAAAAGTGTATCAAAATACACATTCAGGACAAAAAATTGCAGGTGTTCCTAAATAAGCCAAGACAATTTGTCTTGATGAAACTCTCTAATACAGGGTTCATTGTCCTGGTATCATATGGATACTTGAGAAGGGCGCGGTTGCAAATACAACTGGAAGCGTCAGGGAACTTCGGTCGGATAGCAGGTTTAGGAATATGGAAGAGATTGGAGCTCTTCAGCAATCACCCTGAATTGTTGTACGGGGAAATACATGAGTTATTAGTGCAAGGATATAGATTACTAAGTTCCCATCCACGAAACTACAACCACCAACTGCCATAACTTCATGTGATCCCATGAAAGAATTAGTTCAGACTAATTAGCATATAGTAACCCACAAGAACGGTGGGGAGGGGAACCCTATCAAGGTCTCACATAAAGTAGATATGGACATAAAGCTAGAAGGGATTTATAGAAGGGATATAACACCAATATAAGGGAAGTAAATGCAACAGCTCGAACGCCCGAACAATCTCGAGCCTTCGAGAATGATGGGTCAGTTTGCCTACTGCTCCGTTGACACAGGTGGAACCCGCCTATAGCGTGCCGGGACCATTTCCACGAGAAGCTCGAAGAGAGTTACACTCCGTGTCCGCCCGACGCACGTCGAAGGGCAGACGGCGGCTGGACATCGAACACGAAGCAGGGTTTAGCTTAAGGGGGACTTGATAGACAGAAACCAAGTTGTAGTTAGAGATTGTTGATTATGAGATAGTTGATAGAGTTTTGCTGTGGTTATGTGTATGATTGATTTGTTATGAGCTCCTGTGATATTGTAACTGACTGCGAAACCCAGTCTTCGCCAGATTACTGTGAATAAATTAGAGTACCAGTATCAGAATGGAGTTTGTTGCCTGTCTGAACCCGAGTTTCATTTCCCTAGGTCTTTAGGACGTTGACAGAATGGTAACCTGGTCAAAAATGCGCGCTAAAAGTCGGATGTGTTGGCCTAAGGGTTTCGACCCAAGGGTGCCTAACCAGACACACCGCAATCACATCTGAAAAAACACTCCGGATGAACGCAAAGAAGAAGAAGAAGGGATCAGGATTCACCAGGGGCAAGAGGCCCCCCCCCCCCCCCCATGAGGTTCTAAGTCCCTGTATGCCATTGTGATGACCACCTATGTTGGTGGCCATGGCCAGATCAAACGCAGAGAAATCAGTCTAATTTGGCCGTGTCCAGCGTGTGCCGCGAGGTTACGCAAACGCTTCACACGCCAGTGATCCGGGGTTTGTTTCCGGGTCCGGTCAAGGATATGCACTACTGACGAGCTCAAACGAGAGCGAAAATCGAGTATAGTGCTTCCACATTGACGTGGGTAGGCTTTAGGTTCATACCGGAATATTATCAGCGTTGTCTGTAATGGGTTGTGCTCAATATTTAAATCTCAAATCCCAAAACAACGAAATATACAAATCAGTCTACCCTTAAACACTGTCGTGATATAAGAACGGATACTACGATTTGATTTTATCCAAAATGCCGTGTAATAATCCAAAGCGCTGTATTTTGCCCCTAGTATTCTCATTCACTTTTGCTTTCTGAAAATGGTACCTCTTAAATGTATGATTGAGTGCATGTGTTATGTCAGCCACCTTAGAACTTACGGCTCCATACTTTCAACCCCACTGAATGAAATGAATAGTCATCATCATGCTTGATCGACAAACAACATATGTCTGCTAGTGTAAATTATGTGTCTTGTATGTTGTTATCTGTATCAGGCAGTGTTGTGTGTGTATTGCAAGAACCTAGTTTGTTTGTGTGTGTGTGTGTGTGTGTGTATGTGTGTGTGTGTGTATGTGTGTGTGTATGTGTGTGTGTGTATGTGTGTGTGTGTATGTGTGTGTGTGTGTGTGTTTGTGTATGTGTGTGTGTGTGTGTTGGCTGGTTTAGCTATATATAGGTCAGTGTAGTATTGTTGGAATGTTTCTGATATATGTGTTGCCTCTGTTTGTGTGTTTCCGTGTTTGTCTATTATCGCTCCTATTTGTCTGTTGCGTTGTGTGAATTGTTCTAGTGCCAGGTGTTGTTTGCTCGGAGTTTCTTGCCATATGGTAGTGAGTTTAGTTCTAATGGATGCACCACATAATTTGTGTTGTTGGTGTTATTCTGATTCTATTGTGCGTAGGTGTAGTGCATTCCTGGCAGCCTGTTTGTGAGTTGTATTGCTTTTTTTTTAAAGACATGCTCATGTTGTAGTCTGTCTTTTATGGCTATTTTTTTTGTATTTATGTCTATTACGTATTGTGTTCTTTAGTAGATTCCCAAAATGTAGTTATATTGTCGGCGGGGATACTATAAGTGTATGCGATAATGAGATGCCTCATGTGTTGTACATAACCTGTGTGTTGGAGTTGTTTGTTCTTGAATTTCCAATGTAATAATCGTTTTGAAGTCGTGCATATGTTGTGTCAGTACTGATATATGCTAGTACTGCTTGGTGACCTGTGTATTGAATTGTTTCTTTATGTGTTTTGTGTGTATTATGTGGTGTGTTGCAGGTATTTAAATTCTGTCTAGTCTGTTGATATGTTGTATGCAATATTTGTGTGTGTTGTTGCGATATTATTAAGATGTTTATGTCCGAAAGTGTCTGTTAAATAGTGTGTGTCTAAGGTATTCTGCATTCCATTCCTGTCACTTCCCCTTAATTGTGTCTTGATTCCAGACTTTCCTCCCCCTACAATATCCAAATCTGAGAGTACAAAATGAAAGTCCCCTGCAAGGATAACATGTTGTCCTATGTATGTTTGTGTAAGCAGAGTGTCTAGTATTTAGTAAAACATTGGTTGATGATTATAAGTTGGCGGTGTATGTATGGTCACTATGGTGTATGCATGTATGTATAGTATTTCCTATCTATATTATGCAGATCCGTCTCTGATCATCCGTGTGTGTTCTAATACTACGATACCTGTCTGAGGTGTGCAGTATAGCTGTGCCAGCCCCGTTTGTGTGTATGCCTAAACTAACGCATGAATGTGTGAGACCTAGGGGTGTGGTGGTTTTTTGTGCGAAAGTTTTTGAATATATATTTATTTCTTGTAGTAGTATAAAGTCTTTTTTTTTTTTTTTGCATATGAGTGTAATCATGTGTTGTAATGTGTTTTGTAAGTGTGCCACTAATATTTAAAGTCTAAATATAAAGTTTAAATATTTAAATTTCAAGTCAGCCTGCTTCTTTTTTTTTTCTCTAGGAGCTCTTGTGATATGTCTATCCTAAGGCCTATTAAAGATAACTTTTTACCGTGTAAATTGTCATACACGGCTTTCGGTGCCTCTGTTGACATTTGAAGATACCACCTAGTGGAAACCTCGAACCTGTACAGGTCGATGATTTCCCCAGAAGGCACATCGCCTTGACCAGTTAAAGCACTAACAATAAATGACGATGTTGATTTAGCAGCTGTCCCAAAACCAATAATCGAGCAAACTATAGTACTAGGCTGGTGTAGATGCTTGAATTCGTAGTCGTCCCTTGAAACGGCAACTGTAGTAATATTGGGATACATACCGAGAACCTTAAAATTGGCCTGTTACAGGCCTGACAAAAATTCTTAACAACATCCAAATGATGACGCGTACAATCAATTAGTCAATACATTTAATGTACTATCCAGAAGAATTAAAATACTCCACTATAAAATTATTATATATCAAAAATAAAATCCAGATTTTTATATAAATTTTGAAAATTATTTTTAATTATTATCAAATTATTTATAAATCATTTAGTTGAGGATAATTTCTATAACAATTTTGTAAAAGACCAAGATAAGTACTACAATAATTTACATTACTTATTGTATTTATGCTTCATTTAGTAATGTCCCCTGAAATTCTGTTATGTTGTTATGTATCTTTCATTCATTAATTCAGTAGCATGTCCTTTGAAGAACCTCGCTCCCATAACAACCTTCCGGAAAACCTCTCGATCATAAGCAAGATGTCCCGCGTCCGATACACCCATCTGGTGATCATCCGCCACATCCTACACCCATCTTTTCTTTCGCCTTCCTCTTCCTCTCTTCCCAGACATATACCCCTCCATTATTGTTCTCTCCAAACTTTCGTGACATTTCAAGTGACCAAAATATTTCAATTTTCTTTTGTTTTATCGTCTTTAATAGCCAACCTTCTTCAATATTCAGCCCTAGAAGTATGGCTGCATTTCGTCTTTTCTTTACCCAAGATTTTCTTAGAACTTGTCTATAATATTTATATTCAAAGGCATTTATGCGCTGTTCAGCTTGTTTAGTAAGTGTCCAGGTCTCACAGGCGTATGTTGCAATGGGGAAAATGCATGCTCTTAAAAATCTAACTTGTGTAGTGCTGTCTGTCCCACTCCATAATTTATTCAGTTGTTTTAGTCTTTGAAGAGCAATTGATAATCATCGTTTAATTTCTTTCATTCTGTCGCCGTTGTTGGTAATCAATGACCCAAGATATTCATAATTGTCCACCACCTCCAATTTTTCATCATTAACATATATTTCGACCAAGAAAAGGCATTTGATAGCGTAGATAGAAACAAGCTGTGGGAAATCCTTAAACAATATGGAGTGAGTACACATCTAACAAACCTATGTAGAAGCTTATACAACAACAGTGAATGCATAGTAAGAGCAACTGGAGGACACTCAGAACCCTTCAACATAAGATCCAGAGTACGACAAGGTTGTGCCCTGTCCGCTCTCTTGTTTATAACATATATAGACAACATATTAGAAACCAGCCAAACGGAGACCACAAGAACACCGCACGACGAGAACACAGAAGAATAACCATCTGTAAATCTAACCAATAGAGAACTCCTGTTTGCGGACGACCAATCACTAACAGCAAAATCAGAAGCTGAATTACAAGACCACATGAATAGTCTAATGTAGCAGTATGTGTATATGGGGTGGGCAAAACTACAGCACGCTTGAGCATCAGGATGGAATGGGAAGAAAGATGCTCAAGTCGTGACGTAGTTTGTTGTTAGGAACTAGTCAACATCTGGGCCTGGAACTGAGAAGACGCCATGTTGTATGAAGGTTGTAGAAGTTGTCATCAAGATGAAATAAATCTCTATTTATACTCAAACAAAGAACTCGTCAGTCCTATTTATCTGTGCGCTGTTACAAAGGACTGAATTGGTGCCGTGACCAGGATACGAACTTGGAATGTCGCGGAATCACAATATGCTGTCCAGGTCGAACATCGAACTAAAATCAAAGTTTTGAAGATCTCGTTCTGCTTGCATCAAATACCCAGAGACAGAATTACGGCACGGTTCTATACTTATGTTGAACGAAAAAGCGAAGTGGATAAATGGCCACTACGTTGTTTGTGAGAATTACAGCAGCCAAAAGCCCGGCTAGGGGTGGTTGTCTGTAATTATTTTTCAGAATCCTCGCTATAAGGACCTCTTGTCAGGAAGCCTTACTGGTGGTGAAGTCCAGTCCGCTCTCAAATCGTTTTCGAGCTTGACTGGTGTGTGAGAGCCGCTATCGCTGTCAAGTCCTTGCCGGGCACTGTGGCATTGTTGTTCGAGCGGTTTGCTAACGGGATTGATTTCGGCGAACGACATGGAGATACCTACTTCTGATCGTACCTCCCACTGTTGCAGGGACTTCAAAGACTTCTGCATTCCGCCATACATAGTAAGTAGACTGAATCGTTGCCACACAGCCTGCTCGTTACCATAGCCGTTGCCTGAACTTTTATCATTTTCAAGAGGCTTGGTATAGCCGTCGCTTTACACTGTTCACTTCAAGAGGCTTGTTATAGCCGCCGCTTTACATTTTTTACCTACATTGTCGGTTGTTTCAACGGGCTACCAGGGCCGCTGCCATACAATGTTGTTTCAGGGAACTGACCAAAGCTGCTCTCTGATCGATGTCTAATCGTGTGAAGTCGGGAGGTGCTGCTCTTTGAACGCAGTCAATTGTTCCAAGCCTTGTCAGAAACCGCAGTCCTTGGGCGTCACTATGCTGGAAACCAAGATGCCTGCCTGCCTTGAGGTTGCTGTATTATCGGGGCTGTTAACTTAACCGTTGCTGTGAGGTCGTCGTATCGCTGGATTTTCTTTCTCCATCATGCCTCTCTGCCCAGTGTGTGATATGGAATGACACTGATTTGGGAACGTTTTTGCTCGAGCATCCTGAGAGATCCTGGAAGTTATTGCCTGTCCGTTTGAAGTTTGTAGAGGGGTAATATAAATAACTTTTTCTATTAGATAGAAAATTATTGAGTTTCAAGAGGAAGATTACGTCCCTTGGTTAAATTAAGAGTGTATATTAATAATTATTGAATGTGAAATTGCTCATATAAGTTGTGTATAGTAAATTATTTCAGCTGAGCTCAGGACGAGTTTTTTTTTCAGGTACCAAGAAATATACAGAAGAAGAAGTAGGCATATTGTTTTAAGCTAGATATAAATTACAAAGAAGAAGAAGTTAATATGAATTACCTACATGTAGAATTACAACGTATCAGTACATGGTTAGGAGAGTTAAAAGTGGCAGTTAATGAAGTAGAAAATTTTGTAGAAACGTTGCAGAACAGAACGACTAGACAAGACCCTTATAGATTTATGGTAGACTGTAATGGAGTAGGAAAGAATAACAGGAGACAGCCATTGCTTCATAAAGACAGAAGACAATATGGTTATGACGAACCAAGGTCTGATGTATATAGAGTAAAGACGGTGAGAACAGACATAATGGTGAAAGGTCGGACTGGTATAGCTGTTATAAATACAAAATGGGCGTGAGAGAAACCTTTCAAAGAAATCATGGGGCTGGCCCTCTCACAGTGCAACCGCTAGAAAAAGACGTAACGACTGGTTCGAAAAAAGACAAAGACAATATTGAAGTCAGGATCGAAGGACAGAGTAGAACACAAAGATAAGAATTCAACGACTCCTAAGTACTTGCCAATATTAGGATTGAACAGGAAAAGAAGACGACGGTATTAGTAAAGAAAATAACCGAGAGACACAGACGCAGGCAGGTAATAACGATAGAAAATAGTACGCAGACTCAGGTAGATACAGTAGAGAGAAAAAGGTCCAGGTACAACCAGCCAGCAAGATAACAAAGGGAAGTCAAACTGACTTAATAGAGACTCAGTCAAAACCAACTCACTTGACTAAGGGAGACACGGTTGAAATTAAGAAAGATAACAGACAAGTGCCAAAGATGTTAAAAGACGGCTGAAAAAAGTATTAAGGAAAGGAATAGTATGATTGTTAATAGAGGTACTGCTATGTCAAGTTCCTCAGGTATAGACATTAAATTAATCCCTAAATGGTGTAGAAATATTAGGTGTGAGAGTTCAGGTTATGGAGAGGATATTTCTACCTCTACCGCCGCATTTTATAGTAAATACTACGCTGCTGAAACAACTACAGATACTGATGATTCAGAGAATGAGAGGATTGCACTACGAACAGATCCTGACTCGAAGCGTGATGTTTCCTCATACGGTGGGCTTGCTGGTGGACAGACGGACAGAGTTTTGGTTGATGACTCTTTAGAACTAGATACCAGTTTATATGACAGAAAAGTAGGGAAGGCTAAGAGACGAATACCAAGAGAGAGAGAGAAAGATACTTCCAAAAAGAAAGATGTTTGCCTAGTAGAAAGTGGAACACAAAAACAGCAAACAGCTGAAGCGTCGCTGGAAAAAGCTAGAAGTCTCATGAAATCGGTAAGACCATGGTTGTATTTAAATAACCGATACGAGCAGATTTGAGCATTTTGTAACTGAGCTTGGGGTAATTCAAGTTTGATGAGGCTCAAATTTCGACTCAAATGTGCTGTTGCTGTGGAAAATGGTGGAGAATCATTGTAAGTGATGTGTGACGTCGAGAACTGATGTAGTATTGTCTTGTATTACATAGGTTATTTTGAGATATAAAGTGGTCATAGAATAGTGATGACGATTGGGTAATGCGGATGTCATAGCTCGAAGAAGTATTATGAAGTGATGAGGAGGTTAAGATAGGATAAATGAGTAATTGACCGTCAGAGTAGTTTGACGTTGAGAACTAAGTAGGACGGAGAATAGTGGCATTATGATGATTGAGAATGAAGTAAGAAAGTAGTTGCATTGTGAAAGTCCTGTTGAGTAATTCGTCAGATTATGCGTTGTCCGTACGTGAGTATAACTGTAGACAAACAGGTGTTCGTCGCACTGAGTGAAGCAGGAGTGAGGTTTTGAAACGCCGTCAAGTGTCAATGTGGGTGGAAGTGATCGACACACTTAGGCTTGGTAGTTGTTGATACATGGTTGTCCATTTGTCCGGAGAGTTGAGTAGCCTTATTGCACCTGTTGTCGATATCGTCTTCTGGTTTGCCATTTGATGATATTATACTTCCTAGGCACTTGAGACTCTTTACTTGTTTCGGGAAATGTTCGTTTAGCTGAAAGGTTGTTGTTTGTTCTTCTTTGGTTATAGTCGTTGCCTCTGTTTTGCTTGTGCTAAATTGTTAAAGTAGGTGATTAGAAAGGTGTGATGTCTTTTGTTTGGGAATGTGTGGTCTTGGACGGAAATTATGGAAGTTGTATGACAGGTTGACGGAATGAGAGTTAACATTCTGAATGACGTTGCATAAAACATGGTTAGTATTGTTGATAGGGACATGTCGAAGCATGAATGATTAATACTGAGAAATGAGAAAAGTGAGGTTTGTTGTTAGTAATATGTGGTGTTGGTTGCTGTTCTGAAAGAATCCCTATAAATAGGAAGAGAAATGAAAGATACGGAGGTAAATAAGGTTAGTCAAATGAATGTTGGAGAACGTGTTCCGATAAGTGTGACTAGTATCATCGCGGTGCAAGAACGCTGGGAGAGACTTGAGGATAGTTTAGAGTAGTTGTGGTGAGACGTTGAAAGTACTGATGCAGGAGAATGAAATTTTAATTGCGTCGGGTAGACGAGAAACTTAAAAGTAGAATTAGTTGTATTGGTGAGAGGTCTATAGCAAATAGACAAAGTGTTGTTGGACGTAGGAGGGTAGAGATACCGTAGTTAACGGTAATAATTAAGTAGTTGTAGTAATACTTGGAACAAATCCAAGGGAAACAATTAGTGTGTCGAGGTACGGTTTCTTTTAGTAGAGAGATTAGTTGTAGTATGCTGGGATAGCCGCCGCAATAGTAGTAAGTAAAGTGATTTGAGCTGCAGTTTACAGCGGTTGGTTAGGCTGATATTCCAGATATTGTGATGTGTTAGGAGTTAGGCTGGAAAAAGATAGAAAATTGTGAGGGGAGAGAATCAATGATTGTACGGTCATTGTTGATTAGTGATTTTTTTTTGTGTAGAGAGAACAGATATTGTTCTAAGTTATGAGAATAGTCTGTAGATAACAGATATATATATATATATATATATATATATATATATATATATATATATATATATATATATATATATATATTATATATTATATATATATATATATGTGGTGTGTGTGTGTGTGTGTGTGTGTGTATACGTATTTTAACATTAATGCTTGGCATTGAGTTGTTTTGTTTTATAACAAAATAGGAATGACTTGTGTGAATAGAAATATGTTACATTGGTTCGTATAGGAGGCCAATGTTGATGGGCCACTGTACGTAGTTAATTTGAAGTGAATTATATTTTTTTGAAAACCTTCTCTTTAGCGAGAAGACACTTGTTTTATTGAATCTGAGTTTTAATGCCTCATATATAATATGTTTTTTTTTGCTTGGTTTGGTCATGTAAAATGATTGTTATTAATTGAGTGTAGAATAGGATTGTGGTGTTCTTAGACTTTTACGTACAAACTATTGGTCCGTAAAAGAGACCAGTAGTGATAGGTAGTAATAGAATATTTTCTTATGATTTGATAAGATGCATGTTATATTATTTTAAAATGTGTTTTTCTTTGAATGAGTTGATATCTTTAGTTAATATGAGGGGAAACATAAATTTGTGTAAAAAACTGTTTGGGGGGTATGATGTCCTGTTTTGATTTTATTTCGCTTAACTTATAATTTAAATAAGTTGTTTTGTGTATTAGGTTACTTTGTTAGCAAATATGTTACAAATTTAATTAAGTAAGTTTAGTTTTCAAATAGTTATGGTGTTGGCTAGAATAGAGAAAATACATGGGGATTTATTTAAGACCCTTCGTTCAGAAAAGAGTTAATAAAACTACTAAGGGGCTAATAGAGAGACACATACATTCTCTTTGTGAATATTATGTGGCTGTGATAATCGGCATGAAAAGGTTCTTATGGATATGAAGTATTAGAAACATAGGTCAGGGATGGACATGTGTAAAAATAGGAGCTGCATTATATGAAGATATAAGGTTGGGTATATGACTGTGAATGGCAGCATATATATTTGGGGTATATATATATATAGGTGGACAAGGAAGCAGATCATGGGATGTGAGGGGGCAAGATATAGGAGCTGTGAAAAATCAGCGTTAATTAAATTAAAAATGTTCATGGAATATGAACGTTGGTTCGTGGTCAAAGATGAGATAACGGAAATATAAATTGTGGATGGCAATATAAATGTTGAATATATAAATGTTGAGAAAACTTATATCAACTTGATTTATAGGGAACAAAGATGTATTTCATGAGATGTATTTTAAAAAAATTGTTTACAAAATTTTTTTTGTTGGCAAGAGAGGTAAATGTGATTGTGTTGACTATCCATTCCTTTATGTAAATGTGATTGTGTTGACTATTCGTTCTTTATACTTTTCACTGGGTGCGCACCCCTTCTTTACTTTTTCTAACTACATTGTTTTCTGTGTTGTGAAAGAGTGAGGAATTTAATAATGTCAAGTGTATGATAACGATTATACGAGCTGTTCTTATGATATATATTTTGTACAGGAACCGTGAAGAGCCAAAAACGAACAAGAAATGTATAGTGGTTTACTATATGGCAGGGGAAAGACTTACGAATAGATTGTTTTACTTAAAATAAAGTTGGTTTGGGGAAGGTTAGAGGAGTTGTGGGAGGTAAGGAAAGAGGGGGAATAGAGTAAGGGGATTGGGAGTAAAGACTTTTTAAGGGAAAAAGTCTTTCGAAAACATAGGAAGGTGTAGCAGTATGTGTATATGGGGTGGGCAAAACTACAGCACGCTTGAGCATCAGGATGGAATGGGAAGAAAGATGCTCAAGTCGTGACGTAGTTTGTTGTTAGGAACCAGTCAACATCTGGGCCTGGAACTGAGAAGACGCCATGTTGTATGAAGGCTGTAGAAGTTGTCATCAAGATGAAATAAATCTCTATTTATACTCAGCAAAGAACTCGTTAGTCCTATTTATCTGTACGCTGTTATAGTAATGACTATAACTAAAGAAGAGCAAACAGCAACAAATCACCTAAACGAACATCCCTTGAAACAAGTAAAGAGTTTCAAGTACCTAGGAAGTATAATATCATCAAATGGCAGATCAGAAGACGAGATCGAAAATAGGTGCAATAAGGCAAATCAACTCATTGGACAAATGGCACCAATACTAAAGAACAAACATGTATCAATAACTACTAAGAAAGCACTTTACAACACAATCTTCCTACCAACTCTGTGCTACCAATGCCAAACCTGGACAATGACAGAAAAGAGAAAAGAAAAATCACAACAGAAATGAGGTTCCTGAGAAGAATACTCAACGTATCAAGAAGAGATAAGATCAGAAATGAAGAAATCAGGACTAAAGTGGGGGTTAAAGCAGCACTAGATTTTATTAGAAGGCAGCAAGTCAAATGGTTTGGCCATGCAAGTAGGTTACCAACTAACAGTATACCACAACAAGCAATGATGTACAGACCAGAGGGAAGCAGAGGAAGACGCCGACCACGTAAACGATGGACGCAGGTAATAACAGAATCCATGGGAATATCGATACATGAAGCCCATAACGGGCACTCTCCTGCTGTTTATACTTCACCTCGTCACCGCAAGGTACAAGAGGAACATGATGAGATGAACATATATTTTTGTCCCCGATAGTGTTTCCACCTTGGCGTGGTGGGAGAGCTTGAGTTTCTCAATGACCCTGAGAGCTATGCAGGCGGTAGCGTAGCTATCAGCAGGGCCTCCAAAGCCGGACAGATCAAAGAGTAGAGAATAGACAAAGAGAAACACCGTGGTCCTCCAGGTTGGGGGTTGAAGCGTGGGGCTAACATCTCCATCCATCCATCCACCATGTGCCATGCCGGCAAGCGTGGGCGGTCATGTTCTGCCATCTCACTCGATCACCAGAGTCATGGATCAGCTCCGTGTTTCTGTCTCGACCTTGCCACAAGGCCAAGCCATCCAGGTACTTGCTTCTAGGTCTTCCCCTTGGTCTGTTCCCCTCGATCTTACCAGTTGTCACCAAGTTCTCCAAATCATTTCTTCTCATAACATGCCCAAAAAATTGTTTCTGTCTACGTCTAATGTCTCTAATCAGTTTACGATCTTCATTTGATTCTTGAAAGACTTGTTCATTGGTCTTTCTGGCTGTCCATGGTATTCTTTGCATTTTCCTCAGAAACCCATTTCTACAGCCATCAGATGTTTTTCAGCCTGATTGCTCATTGTCCAAGCTTCACATCCATATAAAAGTACAGGTTCTATGTAGCATCTCAACACTCTTTTTCTCATTTCAATTAACATCTTTTTATTGGTCAGTATGTTTTTCATCTTGCTAAAGGCTACTTTTGCCATGGCGATTCTTGTTCTAATCTCTTCAAGGCATCTCCCATCAGATGGTATGACTGTGCCGAGATAACTGTATCGATTCACTTGCTTAAGAATATGCCCATTTACTTGTATATTACATTACAGTACATTAATATTTCCACCGTTGTAAAAAGTATTTTGTTACGAAACAGAAAACTAAGCCACGAATTCGGCTTACTTATTTGGACAACGACATTGGAACGTTAAAGGACTTTTGAGATTTGGAGCGTAGAATGTACGGACACTACATCGAGCTGGAGCAGCAGAAGAACTAACCCGGGAGCTGGCTGAATATCAAATGGATATAACAGCAATCCAAGAAATAAGTTGGCCAGGAGAGGGTACTTTAGAGCAAAATGGAATGATTGTAATATATGGAGGAAACAACCAAAATAAACATGAATTAGGAACAGGATTTGTCATCAAAAAAGTGTTATGGGGGAATCATTCGAAATTTTACATCTGTTAATAATAGGATTAGTAAATTACGAATAAAAGGTAAATGGAAAAATATAACGATGATTAATGTACATGTACCTACTGAAGAGAAAGAAGATAATATTAAAGAAGACTTTTATAATGATCTGGAAGATGTCATAGAAGAAACTCCCAAACGGGACATCCTGATAGTGCTGGGAGACTTCAATGCAAAAATAAGTAGAGAGCAAACTTGTAAAAAAGTAGCCGGTATGGAAAGTCTACATACAACTTCAAATGATAATGGATGGAGAGTCATCAGTCTAGCGGAAGCCAAAGGACTGTATATCAGCAGTACCAGACTGCAAAGAAAGGTTATACTTAGACAAACTTGGAAATCATGTGACAAGAGAACCTATAATCAAATAGATCGCATTCTAATTAACAACAAAACTGCATCAAACATACAACAAGTTAGAAGCTATAGGGGAGCTGAGTGCCACAGCAACCACTTCCTCGTTGGGGCAAAATTTAAATTAAAACTTAAGAGAGCTTTCTATGCTAAACCACAAAGCTTACATCCAACATTTAACAGAGAAAAACTATAAGAAATTTCAGTCAAAGAGAAATTTGCATATGAAATCAAGTGTAAACTTGAAATTCTACAAAATCCGTTGTAGGAAAGCGTTGACCAAACTTGGTTGAACATCAAGAATACAATTCAATCTACCGCAGAAGAATGTCTCGGTGTGTTAACCACGCATAGAAAGAACAGATGGTTCAATCAAAAATGTGAAGAAGCAGTCATTAGGGAAACGAATGCCACACAGCTGTTGTTAATTGACATCAACAACATCCAAAGGAGTGAGTGAGTTCCCTTGAAGCAAGATGGCGGGACATTTTTTCGTCCCGTAAAATGGAACGTGTTTTTTCCGAAATGTGTATGGATTAAGTGTTTTTTTTCGTGGTGAAATGGAGTTCGGACCGTGCAACGGAGTTCGTGCACGCGCGTCCGGTCTTCTTTCGGCGTATCATCGGCGCCCGGTGGCGATAGTTAAGCCTAACATGACGACCAGACGACCAGCTAGGACACAACGTGGTAAGAGGGCGGGCGCGCGCAGAAGGCGCTTAAAATGTGACAGATTGGGTATCGGAAATGTTCGAGTACTGTACTGGAACTGTGCATCATTTAGTCAACGCCGACCCATTCTTGAAAAACTACTCTACGGAAACGATATTGTAGTCTTGCAAGAAACACAGCTCACCGACGGAACAGTCAATGTTGCGGGATTTCAGGGTTTCCTTAACAGGCGGCACCTCGGACAGGCCATTCTGGTCCGCGACAACATACTAGTGTCTGAGATCGATATGTCTTCCTGGAACAGTGATTCCCTGCAAGTGCAGGCATTAAGAATAATGACACCAGTGCAGCTTGTAATCGTTAACGTCTATGCGCGAAATGGGAAGGTCGACGTGCGACAATGGCAGAGTTTGTTCGATATGGATGAAAGGCATATCATCTACTGCGGGGACTTCAATGCCAGAGGCAGTCAATGGGGGAATTGCATCACCAATAGACAGGGAGAAGATTTGGAGGACGCCCTGGCATCTGCTGCCCTAATCTGTCTGAATGATGGGAAGGTCACTAGAATGGCCACTCGACCAGGCGACTCTGACAGCATCATTGACTTGGCTCTGGTGTCGCCCACCATCGCACCAAGGTGCCGGTGGGGCACACTGGGATACCACGATAGTGACCACTACCCTTGTGTCATCCTGATCAAGAAAGACGGGGCCATGAGTCAAAGAAACAAGACCAATGCCTTCCCGTACGACACCACTGGTCAAGACGCCATAAGCAAGATCAGAAGAAGGAAACTAACTTCCTCCCGTAGGAGACAAGAAAGATGGCTGCAGCCACCATGGTGGAATGGAGAGGTCGAGAAGGTGTGGCTGGGAAAGAGGCAGGCTGTCAAAGACTGGCAAAAGGCCAGAAAGGCTAACATGCCACAGGTTGAGTTGGCGAACCTGAAGACTGAGGTCGTTAGGACGACGACTTTATTCAAATCCTGCGCCAAACAGGCCAAGGCCGACAAATGGGACGAGTTCTGCAGGAAGGTGTGCTCCGAGCAATCTCTTACGACATTCTGGCGCCTCCACAAGAGCATGAACGGTGCTGCACAACGTAGGGGTATTCCAGACTTTCAAGGCACAGACCTCGCATGGAAAAAGTCGGATGCGGATAAAGGTAAGGCCCTTCTTGCACGCTACATAGAACAGACTGACCAGAAAGACGAGCCCGCCAGACAGAGGACCACAACAACACTCTCTCAGTTGTGCGAGGGGGTCGGGACAGACGAAGAATGGACAATCACAGTTGAGATATTGCGTGCGATGCTCAAGAAATCACCTAACACCGCCCCAGGCCCAGACGGCATCCGATATGGTGACCTAATGGTGATATCAGATGATGACATGGAAGAACTGGCCAGAGAATTCAACACCAGTATCCAGAGGGGTCAGGTCAAAGAAGAATGGCTACACAGCTACTTGCTGCCGCTACCAAAACCGAACAAAGACCACTCCAAGATAAGCGGCTACAGAATCATTACGATGCAGAATACTGTTGGCAAGCTACTGGAGAAAATTGTAGCACACAGACTTGCTTGGGACTTGGAACAGCTCGGCTGCTTCCCGCCCACACTTGGAGGATACAGACGCAACAAAGAGTCATGGCTGAATGCGGCGGTCTTTGCTCAAGATGTTTACGAAGGCTTTCAGGTCAGAGAAGAGACATGTGCGGCCGCCATAGACTTAGAGGACGCATATAACAGAGTATCTTTCGAGCACTTGATGCAAACCCTCCTCAGACTGAAAGTGCACCCTCACCTTGTACGATGGATAGCTGCAGTTCTACTCCAAAGGAAGGTGCTGCTAAGATGCGGGAGCTGGTCTTCTGAGCCGATAACGATATGTCCAGGATTGCCGCAGGGTTCACCACTGTCACCAGTACTATTCAACGTGTATACGGTGCCGATCACTGAACAACAGTTGGATGGGAGGGGTAGGACTCTATCATTCGTTGACGACATCCTCGTGTATCGACAGGGTCGAGATAGACAGGCGGTTGCCAACTATATGCAGGGCGAACTTGATCGAATCTCCTCATGGTGTGCTGATGCCGATGCCCTTGTCAACCCTGCAAAGGCAACGGTTACATGGTTCTCACTAAACAACCATATTGTGAAAACAGACCTGCCGGCAGTAAGAATGGATGGGAGCATTCTGAGTAGAACCCAGTCAATGACATATCTTGGCGTGAGGCTTGATCGTAGCCTGTCCTTCAGAGATCATGTCGATTATGTCATAACGAAGGCTCGAAAAGGTTTGGCAGCAATGAGAGTCATGGCGACTGCCAATATCGAGCAAAGACTGCTATTACTTCTGTTCCAAGGACTTGTGCTTTCACGCATCGAGTATGCCCTGGCCATCCTCACTGTCAGCCCTACACAGATTGGAAGACTTGAAAAGGTACAAAACGAAGCCATGCGCATCATTTTGGGCTGCACGAGAGACACCAGCTGTGTAGCAATGAGATACCTCCTTGACTTCCCGACAATGGAACACAGGATCAAGATCTGGAGAGCTCGTGCATACTTAAAAATAAGTGCAGATGAGCAGCACCCTCTGCATGACGCTGTATTCAGAGAAAAGGGTGACAGGCTAAAGAGGGGCAAATCATGGATGGGTCGGGCGGAAGATGTCGTCGGACAGGTCTGCAGTCTTACCAGTATCAACCCCGGCAAGGAATGGGTGCCGGTGCCTCCAGCTTTTAAGTGTACCTTCTCCTGCATTATCACACTCGACAGACGGTGCAGAGAGCAGAACCCTGCCGCTGTCAATGCAGAGGTCAACGCGCTCATCTATGATCACTCAGATAGCCCCGAAGTGCTCATCTATACAGATGGATCTGTTGTAAAACAGCAGAGAAGTGCGTGGGCATTTACAGCCCGTTCAGCGGGCCGAACCGTTCAAGAATCCAGTGGTGCCCACTCTATGACCACGAGCAGCATGACGATGGAGGTGATGGCAGTCACACAGGCTTTCATATGGCTGGAATCACAGCATTATACCAACGTGTGTGTACTAAGTGATTCAATGAGCATGATTCAGAAGGTCGAAGCTGGATCTGTACGTAGACAGTGGACTGAGTCGCTGCGGAAGTCTGTTGTCCGCAAAGTCACCTTCATCTTCGTCCCGGGACATGCGGGAGTCGAGGGAAATGAACGAGCTGATACATTGGCTGGCTCTGCACCCCCTGTAGATGGCCAGCCCATGGATCGTGCCGATGTTATTAACGCCCTTAAAGATATGGCGAGAACAGAGGATTTTGACGCCAGTGATTCCACATCGCTTTCCAGGATGAAAGACCTGGGAGTAAGAATCGGCACAGCCAGACGCGAGAGGTACATCGGGAAAACAAAGCGCCTCGTCAACCAACACAGAACTGGCACTATTAGCCACCGGACGCTGATGCATATGCTGGGGGGAGGATCTGAGCACCTATGGACATGTCCGGAGTGTAACGAAGATACCCCAACTGATAACTAACTGATAACTAACTAACAACATCCAAAATGAAGAGCAATATAGAACTGAATGTAAAGAGGCTACAAAAATAGTTCGACAGCAGAAGCGAGAATATATGAACAATACAATCAAAGATATGGAAACTAAACACCAGAAAAACGAATCCAGAAAGTTTTTTAAAGAACTGAAGTCAATGAAACAAGGGCACCAACACAACACATATGGTTTAAAAGATAAAAATTTGAATATATTAAATACTAATGAGGAAATGTGTAACACATTGAAAGAATACTGTGTTGAATTACTAAACTGTGAAGCTCCAGTTAACACTTTCCCACGGGAAGAGGTTCTAACGTGTGAACCACAAACTGAAGACCCTGTTTTTTGAAGAAATCCTATGTGTCATAACATGACTTCAAAACAGTAAGGCAACTGGGGCTGATGGAATTGCTGCTGAATTTATAAAGGCAGGTGGACATGCATTACATCTAAAGCTACACGAACTAATAATAAAAACTTGGAGGACAGAAGAATTACCCCATGACTGGAAAGAGTCATTATTGATACATATCTTTAAGAAAGGAGACAAGTTACAATGTGAAAATTATAAAGGAATATCAATACTGTCCACAAGCTATAAGATACCATCCGCGGTATTACTAAAAAGACTAAAGCCATATTCAGAAGACATATTAGGTGACAACCAGGCGGGTTTTAGACAAAACAGATCAACAATAGATCAGATATTTATCTTACGACAAATAGCCGAGAAAAATTGGAAATATAAAAGAGATCTCCATAACCTTTTAATGGATTTTAAAAAGGCTTATGATAGTGTCCATCTATGGAATGCTATGCATGAATTTACCAAATAAACACATATAGTATTGTTTGACGCTCATAGAAGGAGAAGAAGGAAGTAGAAGAAATTAGAGGACGCACTAGACAACATACAATTTGAAAGCTATAGTTACCGACCAGGATCGAACCTGTCACCACCAAATGACGACGGCGCCTCGCTGCAAGAGCAAGTGTACTTCGACGCATGATTTACTAGTTGCTGAGATATGGAATTTTATATGGGGAGCAGACAAAAGTAAACAGACTATAGTCCTCCTTGCTTCTTATCTTGCATGAATGTTTTGTATTGTATACTGTGAATTGTGTTGCTGAAGATGAAATGTCTGGTGTGTTTGTTTATGTCTATGATTGTCTGTTTTAGAGGGTCTAACACTGTAGCTAAATATATTATCTTTGGAGTGATGAAGGTGTTTACAATTGTTCTTCTTCCAAATATTGTTGATATTTTGTATTTGTACCTATGTAGTGTGTCTATAATTTGTTTTGTCGGTGATTGCCATGCTTCTGTGTGAATCACCCAAACAAAACTAGAAGTAGATTGTGAGCTTTACTAAAACACGGCTACAAGAGACAAATTGCACGTTGCGGCCAAAGCCTTCGTCAGCACAGGACAAACAAATACAAACCAACACAAACCTACATGAAACACACTATGACAATATTAAACTATTAAAAATCGACAACAATCTGACAAACAACGAAGACGAAACGTGAAATTTATAGTAGCAGTTCAAGGGAACGGATAATGGTAAACAAGAATGAGGGGAACTGCAGTGATGTTTCTGTGTGTGTTTTTCTGGGATCGCATGGAAATGTTATCCCATATATTTTCTTGTTGTCTGTAACTGTTAGATGCGGGGGGGGGGGGGGGTGTCTGCTTTATTCTTCCACTTCCCCAGACCCCTTATTTCAGACTTCTGTATGTTTATTTTGGCCCCACTTCCTTCACCAAACTGTCTGAAAGTGTGAAGTATGTTCGTTATGGAAGTGCTGGTTGTAGGGAAGAAAGCGGTGTCATCTGCATAAGTAATTAATTTTCGCTCCCCAAACCCTTGTATAAATGTACCTTTAACCTTAGCGTCCTGTCTAATTGCTCTAAGAGTAGTTCTAGGGTTAGTACATATAGAATTGGTGATAGTGGACACCCTTGTCTGACAGATCTTGTGATCCTAAAACTGGCAGTGAGTGATTCAACGGTACCTTACTTTCAGAAATTTTATACAGTATTTCTATCCACTGTCTATAGTACTGTCCTATGTTACAGTGTGCAAGTGTTTTGTGTAAGTATAAGTGCGAAATTATGTCAAAGGCCTTCTCCTGGTCTAAGAACAAGAGGGAGGATGGACACTCTTTCTGGTGGGTGTATATGATGAAATCTCTAATGAAGTGTGTATGTTGGTGTACGTTTCTGTGTTGAATACTGTACTGTTTGTCTGAGTGTATGAGTGATGGCATGAAAATTTTTATTTTGTTAGGATTCTGTTGTCTGTGTTTAATACTGAGATGGGCCTATAGTTTTTAGTTGTGTTTTGTCTGTGTTGTCTTTAGGTATAAGTGTAATGTATGACATGTTGCAAGTATTTGGAAGTTCTTGTTTGTGAAAAGCTTCTTAGTAGACTTTTAGAAGGAAATAGCCTAGGATAGGAAAGATGTGTTGGTAGAATTCTACATTGAGTCTATCTGGTCCTGGTGTTTTGTCTTTTTGAATTTGATTGAGTGCATTTGTTATGTCTGCTAATGTAAGCTCTGTGCCTAGTATGCCCTTATCTGTGTCAGAAATTTTCTTTGTGTATTGTAAGAGCCTATTTTGTGTTTGTGTGTTGGCTGGTTCTTCTGTATATAGGTCAGTGTAGTATTGTTGGAATGTTTCTAATATATGTGTTTCCTGTGTGTGTGTTTCCTTGCATGTTATTATTGCTTCAATTTGTCTGTTGCGTTGAATGTTTTGTTCTACTGCCAGGTGTTGTTTGCTTGGAGTTTCTTCTGATATGATAGCACGCTTAGTTCTATTGAGTGCACCACATAATTTGTGTTGCTGGTGTTGTACTAATTGTGATTCTAGTGTCTGTAGGTGTAGTGCATTCCTGTCAGTCTGTTTTGTGAGTTGTATTTCTGTTTGTGTGATATGTTCTTTGTCTTTGTGTATGATGAATGCCAATTTTTGTGTTATATTACGTATTTTATTCTTTAGGAGATCCCAAATTTATGTTCTGTTTTTGGTGGGTGTACTATTAGTGTATGTTAGAATAAGGTGTATCATGTGTTGCAAATACGATGTGTGTTGGAGTAGTGTGTTGTTGAATTTTCAATGTGGTGATCGTTTTGATGGCCTTGTATTTGTAATGTCTGTAGTGATATATGTTAGTACTGCTCTGTGATCTGGGTATTGTAATATCTCTTGTAGATGTGTTTAAAAAGTCGCTTAAAAGTCGATAGGGTCGACTTCATTGCACCCGGTTTTAATCCAATATGGTTCTGTCTCTTTCCGCAGCGCGGAAATCGTCGCACAAAGCACGAACTCCGTAGCTTTTAGCGACGGCCCACAGGAGTCTCCGAAACTTTTAACTCGTAAATCGAAGGACGCGGCCCGGAATCGAACCCACAACCTTCGGAGCACGAGTCAAACGGCTTGGCCACTTCGCCACAGAGACTGTATTATGTGGTTTGTTGAAGGTGTGTATATTCTGTCTAGTCTGGCTGATCTATTGTAAGCCCTATTTTTGTGTGTTGTTGCAATGTTATTGGGGTATCTCTGTCTGAAAGAGTCTGTTAAATTGTGTGTGTCTAAGGTATTTTGTAGTATATCCAGTTGATGTATTCCATTTCCGTAATTTTTCGTTAATTGTGTCTTGACTCCTGCTTTACCTCCCCCTACAATATCCAAATCTGAGAGTGCAAACTGAAATCCCCTGCAAGGATAACATTTTGTCCTCTTTATGTTTGTGTAAGCATGGTGTCTAATTATTGGTAAAATGTGGTTAATGATTGTAATTTGGTGGTGCATGTATGTTCACTATGGTGTATACATGTATAGTATTCTCTACATGTATTATGTAAATTCGTCCCTGGTCATCCGTGTGCGTTCTAATAATATCCCACCTGTCTGATGTCTACAGAATAGTTGTTCCTGACCCAATTTTGTGTTTGCCTAAACTGAATCATGAATGTCTGAGACCTAGCTGTGTGGTGATATGTTGTGCGAATGTGTTGAACATATGTTTGTTTCTTGTAGTAGTATAAAGTCTATTTTGTGTTTGTTTATAATGTGAGTGTAAGGTATAATTACTATATATATATATATATATATATATATATATATATATATATATATATATATATATATATATATATATATATATATATATATAGATTCACACGCAGAGTTGTTATCCATGATGGTTACGTCTGGGTGATCAAAGTTTTTAGTAGCAAAAGTTTATGCGAGAGGATCATCTTGATCCTCGTTCTTATCACTTGTATCGGTGTCGACGAAGAGAGTGTCTTTTTTGCTGTATGTATCTTCTTCGTCTTGTACTTGTTTCTCCTCTTGATGTTTTATTTCATTTTCCTTTGTCTCGCATGTAGTGTTTTTGAATTTTTCCTTCTTTTATGGTATTTATCTAGTCGGTGATAGATCGTCTGTTTCTGTGTCAACGCTGTGTTTTGACTGCAGTAGTCTTCTGGCAGCCCAGTTTCTCTTCATTGAGTTGCTGACGGTTTGAAAACCGTCAGTCTTCGTTCCTTTGATTGTTTCCTTGTGTGTTATTTTCTTGTGTGTTCCTGTCTTTCTGTGTGTTGTTTTGACTATTGAAAGTTTGTGCCAGTTCAATCTTTCCCTGTGAAGGGGTTTCTCTTCCGAGTGATGGGAAATCTTCTGGCTTGTACACCATTTGCTGCTGCTGTTGATGTCATTGATGGTCGTCGACTAGGGCATTTATTTGCCCAGTTGTTGTCTTGGATCAGTCAGGTCTTAGTCAGATATGACTGAGCTACCGTATAACAGTAGACGGTACTACCTGGTTTCTGTTAGCGCCGAACGTTGGGCGGCGCTTACCAAACCCGACACCCCACATTGTGCCAACGGCTTCGGGCGGAAGAGCGCAATTGGGAGGGTACAAGCCTTACCCTGGTGCGAGGAAATGCAAGCTAAAGACAAAATTGTCATGGCAGGGCAGACCAGACCCTAAGCCTTGGTTGGCGACTGGTCTAGGATCGAAGCTCCGACAGGCGGACAGTTAGAGCATTGCTTTGCTGATCCGGCAGCTTCTGCAGCTTGTCTTGTTCCAGATGTAGGGGTGTTACCTTTCCTCTGGAGTGAACTAGGCAGGCCGAGAGAGGGATCATGCTGCGTGGGCAACACATGATCTCTATATTTTAGCCCAGGCTTTGTGCTATGGAGAGGCAATAACTCCATCCCTGGTCTTAACTGGTCTCGGAATCAAAGCGAGAGGCAACTGTTACGGGTTTCTTGCAAGGCTCCAGGTAAGGATGGGATTCCAATAGAGGTTATCAGGAGTGGGCAAGACACACTCACTCTACAGATCCACCAGCTAATAGAGCTATGCTGGCGTGAAGGACAAGTCCCACAGGATTTCAAAGATTCAAACATCATAACGCTGTACAAGAACAAGGGTGATCGGAGCGACTGTAACAACTATAGGGGTATCTCACTTCTGTGTATTGTTGGGAAAGTATTTGCCAGGATTGTTCTGCGCAGACTTCAAGTCCTAGGAGATCAAGTCTACCCCGAATCACAGTGTGGCTTTCGACAGAACCGGTCTACCACTGATATGATATTCTCATTGCGACAAATGCAAGAAAAATGCCGTGAACAGAATCAACCACTGTTTATTGCCTTCATCGACCTCACAAAGGCATTTGATTTGGTCAGTCGTGAGGGTCTGTTCAAGGCACTAAAGAAGATTGGCTGCCCACCAACTCTTCTGTCCATTGTGGAATCGTTCCACACAGGCATGAAGGGTATAATCAAGTTTGATGGTGCAACTTCTGAAGAATTTGAAATCAAGAGTGGAGTTAAGCAAGGTTGTGTACTAGCTCCCACCCTCTTTGGAATATACTTTTCACTTCTACTGAAATATGCATTTCGTGATCAGGATGGTGGTATATACATTCACTCACGCTCAGATGGCGGCCTCTACAATGCTCAGAGATTGAAGGCTAAGACCAAAATTAGGAGAGTACTGATCAGAGAGTTGCTTTTTGCAGATGATGCTGCAGTTACGACCCACTCTGAGGAAGAATTGCTATGTCTACTATCTGCATTCTCCAATGCTTGTTCTGAATTTGGTTTAACAATTAGCAAAAAGAAGACACAGATTATGTCACAAGGTGCACATGGGGTACCATCAATCTTTATTGACGACGCCGAACTAGAGATAGTAGACCATTTTACATATCTAGGATCAGTGGTAAATAGCAAATTATCCCTAGATCAGGAAATCAACATCAGGATTGGTAAGGCAGCAACAACAATGAACAGGTTAAGAAAAAGAGTCTGGGAGAACAGGAAGCTTACTGCCAAAACAAAAGTCCTTGTCTATCAAGCCTGTGTCCTTAGTACTCTTCTTTATGGCAGTGAAACCTGGACAACTTACTCACACCAAGAGAAAAATTTAAACAGCTTTCATATGCGGTGTCTGCGAAGAATTCTTGGTATTAAGTGGCAAGACAAAATCACAAATACTGAAGTTTTGGAAAGATCAGGTTGTGTGACAGTTTATTCCATGCTCAGTCTTCGTAGACTTAGATGGATAGGACATGTTAGGAGGATGGATGATGGTAGAATACCAAAGGATATCTTTTTTGGTGAATTACAGATGGGTAAGAGATCTCAGGGTCGGCCTCTACTACGATACAAGGATGTGTGTAAGCGCGACATGATTGATACAGGCATTGATAATGCACATTGGGAGCAAGTCGCCGCTGAACGTGTTGCATGGAGGGCAAATATCAGAAATGGAATAAAGTCAAAGGAGAAAATTATTGCAGAAAAGTCACACACCAAGCGTTTGAGACGTAAGATGGTGCATGATGGTGGAAATGACCACGTGTTCACATGCACCCACTGTGAACGGACATTTACAGCGCAAATTGGCCTTATCAGTCACACTCGCTACCGCCATAGTTAAAAGTTATTATGCCTTTTTAGAGCACAAACTATCGTCTGTCAAGACGGCAAGGTGCCAATGTAATGTGTTGTCTTGGCCACACGCCGGACAATTGGTCTTTCTCCCTGGCATCGTCATCACCACTCTGTGAATATTGTACGTAATACCGGGAGTGTAGATTCGTATATAATGGGGGAACTTCCTTTTTTGGATTGCAGAGCGCTCCCCACTTGCCAGCCCCATTCTTTATCCTAAAGACCTCAGCCTTTTCATCCCCTGTAATACTGTACACCAGTTTTTAACTCCTTGGGGAGCAATCGTGATAGGTAGCCAGTGGATGGTCAGCCTGTCTCTTTCTTTCTCTAGGTGCTCTAATGATATGTCTATTCCTAGGTTTGACAGAGAAAACTTTTTGCCGTGTAATTTTTCAAACACATTTTTCTGAGCCTCTGCTGACAGGTGAAAGTACCACCTAGTGGGAACCTCGAATCTATGCAGGTCAACGATTCCCCCAAAAGGTACACCTCCTGAACCAGTTAGGGCACTTATAATAAGTGCAGGTGTTGCTTTAGCAGCAGCCCCGGGACGAGTAATGGAACACACTACCGTTCTCTGCTGATGAAGTTGCTGAACTTCATAGTCGTTTGCCAAACTGTCGACTGTCATTTACTGCCAATATAGTACCTTGCTGTGTATGGCAGAGGGGTCATTGAGCCTGAGGAATTAAGGCCGCCTGGCTAGTGCAGTCGCCGCGAACTGTACAGGTTAGGATTTTCTTTTTGCCCCCGACAGAAAAAAAAACCCACACTTTACCAAGGGATCGAACCCGGGTCTCCCGAAGGAGAGTCCGGCGTTCTAGCCACTCGGCCAGCCGGTCGTTTGTCGAGTCCGCGAATTCAGTGATATTTGATTTATTTGTTTTGTTTTGCTGCATATCCTTTACAGGACGTTGCAGTCAACACCAGCATTTTTCGGCCAGGTCCACCTGTGAGCGACGCTAACCACGCTGTGGTACTAAGCAAGTTTTGCGTTCAATAGTTTGCCATTGCTTTCTGAACGACCGGCTCCCATACCAACACGTTATAACAACGCGGCACGGTCTGCTTCACAAATCGGTCGCTGCTGAGTTTCGAACTCAACTCCAAAGAATATCACCACAAATGTGCCTTGACGCACAAAACAATGAAATATGATCAGTGGGGAAGTACTTAGCAAATGTCAAAAGGCCCAGAAAGGGTAACACAGAGGGTACTGAACATAGTAATTAGCTGAATATTAAGGATTGGCCCCTTTAAGAGGCCGGATAAAAATTTATAGTCATTTTATTTATGCAGTGTAAATTCCAACTTCAACTCCAATTTTTGAAGAAAAAAAACAACTTTCCACCTTGTTTCAACCAGCACGTGCGGCATCGGTTATAATAGCGGTGGTTCATGGTGACTGGATTATTACTTTCTCTGCGTGCCATTAGAAGCTGGCTTATCTGTTGTGCAGGTTGTGTCTGTGACGTAAGCAAGGGGGATTCGTTGGCCGGCAAGTTTTCCTTTTGTGTGTTTTTAGGCAGTTTCTTCTGGCAGTGTTGGCTTCTGGCTCGTCTGCTGTGCTAGGGTGCTGTCATCATATTGGCTTCTTGTGAGGTTGTTGGTTAGTCTTCCTCTTCCTCTGAGCTGGAGCTGTTGGTGGACCATGCATCTTCTTGTTTTTGTCGTTCTTCTCTCATTTTCTGTCTGAGGCGATTCATTCCCCTTTTATATTCTTTGAACCATGTGGGGCTGTCTAGAGGCTCCTTCATTGCTGCTCTGACTTTTGGTTCGTTCCGTCTTTCGACAATATTCCACACCTTTTTATGTTCAGCCTCTGATATCATATTCACATATCCATCATTTTACAACGCGTCAACGTTTCACAGCAACCCAGAGATTATCAAAACAATTACAGCACCATAGAGATTCGAACTCACTAAGCGATACTAATGACAGACAGATGCCAGGATAATAATAGAAAGGTTAGCGTCAACAGAATAGAATGTGAATGGTAGAGACACATCACGTGGATATAGCGTCCCCCAGCTTGGGCGCCGCTTTAATAAAACTGCGCACTTCTATTGACTTCAAGCAAGCGAGCAGTCGCCAAAGCTATGTGTTGTCCAACTTTCAAACTTTTACAACAGGCAGTTTGATCTGGTCTGAGGTAAGCTTGTGATTCTCGGATCTAAGTGGTACCAAGATGTATAAAGTAAAGGTATCCAGTGTTGTGCGTCCAATGAATTGTATTTTTGATAAAATAAATCTCTGAAAATGTGAAAAACTGCCGATCGCAACTTCAATACTAGCGCCAATTCCCCGGCGAAACCGACATCTTATAATTTCTCAAAACTGCAAAACTCTGACTTTCTACACTACATCTAACAACTTCACTATGTGCATATGACTATAATCTATCACAGAATAATGTACGAGATGAAATTTCCAATGCACTCAAATGCTTTTCATCAAAAACGTCTAGAAAAACGTTTCTGCAGAGACAGTCAGCTGGTGCAAACGAAACACTATCTTGCTTTAAAAATGTACTTAATTCTGTCTATTTTGCAATCTAAAGAACTGAAACAGGAATTATACTCTTCCTTTTCTCTTTACGAATTGAAAACAAATAGTATTTGATAGAAATTAGTTTATTCATGTGTCAGATTTTATTCAGACAACGCATTACATCAACTGCATTGCTTAAAATAGGTTTACGTTCACAAACGACATTTGTGATAGCCGACCTACTTAATCTGCTCAGACTAAAGGGTGAAAATTACCGTGGTCTATAGCCAACTGTGATCGCCGAAGGAACAGACATGATGTGCACTGGTAAAAGATGTAGGAGACGTATAAGTAGACAGAGAGGAGGAGTGTATTAAGGAAAAATACTTTAAGAAATAATTTTTTTCTAATATATTGTGTCATGACCTTGTATAGATTACATTTTGTAACAAATACACATCAGAAATTCTGTATGTTGGACATGAACCACAATAAAAGCACACTAGATGAGTTAAACTCATATTAACTGATGTAGATGTGAGGACAATTAGTACAAGCTATGGAACTCCACACAACAGAAGTTAACTCAACACAATACACTTCACACCACGCAACTCCACACCACAACAGCAGGAACAAGGAAATGATTTAGAATAAGAAGGGGAAGACAAGTAGTTGCTTTGGAAAGTACAGATAAACAATTATATACACAATGTAGAACAAATAGAGTAATGTGAATGTTTAAATGTATGCCATTTATACAAATGCATCTCATACTTGTCTTGATCTTGCCTGTCAGCTTGATTACAATTATTCAAGGAGCATCACATTATCACTCTTATCTGTGTCTAACTGTACACTACTCACTGAACTACAGGTCCACTGAGGAAATGCATACAGCAGGTATCAGACACCAGAAGCTGCATCCAGTGTAATAATCTCTGACCCACCCCAAAGTAACACAACAATACTTCTTCTGATCTTATCATTTTCTGTTTTGTTATGTTGTGTTTACACTATGAACATGCTGTAAAGGATTATACATACCTGTATGAATTTTAAACAGTGATGTCTTGGTGCCACACCTAACCAACAAAGAGGGAAGAGGAGTGAACGAGATGATCAACACCTGTGATGGCAGATGACTCCAGCCTTAAGCAGAGAATGAGAAGCCTTCAGTGAAGCTAACCTGGCCCAACCTGAAGTGGATCCATCAGACCCTGGACCCAGGCTTACCCACATCTCCTCACACCAGGTTTTCTTATCACTCACACAAACTTCACCCTCTCAGGAACTGATTTCTTGATTTATGGTTATATGTAGAAGAACTTAACTATACAACATTTGGTAGTTAAAACATCTCACTATACAATGAATGTTATTATTTATTGACTGACTATATTTGGTCCTATGAAAGATTGTTCTATTTCATTCTGTACATGTCAACAGCTGATGAAAAAAGAAAATGTCAAATAGGCCAAAAGACACTGGCCCAGTCAATAAATTTGTTTAAATGTGAAGATCTCTTCCATTTAAGTTGTCAGTCCAATTATCTGTGGAAAAATCTCTATCTTATTGTGTAAAACACTTTCTCAATGCTCACTTTTGTTTGTTTAATGTTTAATTAACAAATACACATTCACATAAGATAAATTCTTAATTAAAGAAAGAGAACAGGAGACTCTTCATCTTTAACTGTTCCAAATCCATGTTATATTGCACCTGATTCTTATTGAGAAAATCTTTTCTGACAATTTCTTAATATGGAAGAAGGGGGTTCGTGAGCTATACCATTGAATACCAGGTGGAAAGACAGGGGACAAACCTAGTGATTACTTTTTCTATTAAAAGAGGACCACACACCCTTAGACACATTTAGAAATCCGAGTCTGTAAATCTTTCAAGGGTCGTATTCTTGATCTATTTACATATAAGAAGAGGATGGGGCCCAGCTTCCTTTAACAGAGATGGGTCATGCACTTTAGTGATTGCCAGTCCCTTCAAAATATACGACATATATTGGATTCCCGTCCCGGACTTTGAAACCCAGCAGAGAGTTTAGATAACTATTATCCTAGATGATAAACCCTGAGAATAGATAGATATCTGGCGAGGGATTCTAAACTATAGTAGATCAGTGACACTAGATGTGAACAGTATTCATGTGTGAATTGGTGACATTGTACTTGTTTTGAACAATTATAGAAATTGTTACACAAATTTAGATTTCCAACTTTGTCATTTTTACATATGATAAATAGACATCATGTGGGGTACTGATTGACTTCCACATGATATGATTGACAATTATAGAGGTTGTTACACAAATTAAGATTTTTAACTTTGTCACTTTACATATGATAAATGAACATCATGTGGGGTACTGATTGACCTCCATATGATATGAATGACAATTATAGATAGAATATAGCAAGTGACTGATCATTTCTTCTGAAAAAGGAGGGCATCTTTCAAATAGGTTTATATTTCAGAAAAAGGTGTTCCAGGGGAAATAGAGTGAGAATTTACCATCTACAACATTATTATCTTTCGAGAATATGTCTTTCTATAGAGGAATTTCGACTGAGAGAATTTCATCACCGACTGGGAAAAATCTTTCTCCATAGGGAAATCTCTATCAAAATTTCGAATTCTTTTAGAAAGAGTGCAATCATTCAGGTTACTTCTTTGCTTCTGTCTTTAGCTTGAGGAGCATTGATAGAAAGACAAGAATTTAAGTTGCAACTATTTCTTAGGTAAGATTCTCGTGGTGTATAAGAACTATTTTACTTGGGTCAGCGGACATTAGTTAGTTTTTGCTTGTTAATATTGTGCATGTTATGCTATATAATTTCAGATCCAGGAAGTGACAAGCTTACCCAGACCTGAGCAAACTGCACAGTATTATTTTTTTTACAAAAAGGATAGGGTAAACAAAAATATAGGCATGGCCGAGGCTGCTAAGTTCCGTGCCCAGACAGTAGAAATAGGCAAGCTATACAATTTAGACGGCCCTGAGCTGGCTAAATTTGTCTCAGATGAATTCGACAGGAGGGAGAAACTTCAAGCTGATATAGCTGAGAAGGAGAAACAACGCCTACAATCATATGAATTAGAACAACAGAAACTTCAAGCTGAAATAGCTGAGAAGGAGAGTAAGTTGCAGGCTGAAATCGCTGAAAAGGAGAAGCAACGCCTACAAGCTTATGAGTTAGAACAAAGGAAACATGAAGATGAAATAAGGGATAGGGAACGAGAACGTCAACACCAGCTGGAGTTGAAGAGAATGGAGACTGACCTGGAGATCCGAAGACTAGAGGGAGGGATTAACCCCACCCCCTCAAACTCACTAGGTTTTCAAGTGGCAGAACAACATTCCAACGTCTCATACCAAAATTCCGGAGCGATATCATTTCCACTAGAACCATTTAATGAACAGACGGACAACGTCGACGCTTTTTTATCACGTTTCGAACTTATGTGCGTCAGTTGTGGTCTAGAACAGGAAAAATGGGCGACGAAATTATCGCAAGCTTTAAGGTCTACCTCGTACGACGTGTTCTCTAGACTCACTCGAGAAGAACAACAGGACTACGAAACACTCAAAAAGGCACTCTTGAGCCGATTCGAAGTGGACGGGGACTCTTACAAAATTCGATTCAAAACAGCAAGGAAAGAACCGGGCGAAAGTTATGCGCAATTAGTTGAAAGGCTGAAATCTTATGTTCAACGATGGGCAAGTCTAGGTAGGTTTGATGAGAGTTTCGAAGGACTCCGAGAGATGATCATCATAGATCAGCTAAAAGGAAAGATGTCGAACGAAATGAAACCATTCTTAACCCAGAACGGAGCTGACCGACTAGAAAGCATCATCATCCTAGCCGAGAGATTTGAGCAATCTCAGAAGGAAATCGGAGGTAAGGGACGTTCGGCCAACATTCCCCCTCAGGATAAAACTTCAAAAGCAAAGGAAGGTGATGGCAACTTAGGCACCAAGAAAAATGGGAAAACCAAAAACATCCCTCAGAACACAGCCCAAACAACAGCGAAGGAGGAAAAATTATTCTGCACTAATTGTAAAATTAAAGGACACACATTGAAGAATTGTAGGAAGAAGCCACCTCCACACACAGCTGCTTGTTTGGCCAGCCGAAGAGAGAAAAGAGTGAACACTGATGAAACGTCCAACCAGACACCTCATAAAGACACCGCATCTCAGCTTCCGGTTGTCGAGTCCATATTGCTGAATGGATTCAAGACGACCTGTCTATACGATACAGGGTTATCGTACGAATGTGTTGTATCATCATCCTTGGTTCACCCGGAACAGGTGACAGAGGAGATCGTCGAATTACAGGGACCCCTGAAGAGCTCTACAACTATGTCTCTTCCGGTGGCAAAGGTGAGCATAGCATCTCGTTATGTCCCTGGGACAATCAAGGCTGCAGTCTTAGAAGATCCTATATATCCCGTAATTCTTGGCCGTAGATTTATAATTCTAGGAGAACCTGTTCAATCTGTGGCGATGTCGACGATGACAACTCGATCCCAGACGAAAAAGACTCCAGAAACAACTACGTCAATCCCTCGAAAGAAGTAACTGAAGAGGGCACAAGAAGCCGATAGCACCTTGGAACCCTGCTTCAGGAAACTGCCTAAATCACATTTACCTCCACGTAAAGGTGATCTGTTTATGAAGTCAGCACTTCTATACAGGAAAGCAGGGAGAGCTGGACAAGAATTCAACCAACTTGTTGTACCAACTCCACACAGGGCTCAGATTCTTGAAATGGGCCACAGTCTACCCTTTAGTGGGCATATGGGTATCAACGCCACTACACAGCGCATTGCAACTCACTACTTTTGGCCAGGGATGAACGCAGACATACAACGGTTTGTAAAATCATGCCCACAGTGTCAGAAAGTATCACCAAAACACCGGACACCACAAGCAATGTTGGGTGATCTGCCCATAACAGGAATACCGTTCGAGAAGGTAGTTGTAGACATAATCGGACCCCTCTCCGCAACGAAGAGGCGAAATCGATTCATATTAACGCTTGTTGACACAACGACCATGTGGGCCGAAGCGGTTCCTATGTCAAGCTGTGACTCCAAACACGTTGCTGAAGCATTATTAATATATTCACACGTCTAGGATTCCCCCAAAGAATCTTGACGGACAACGGTTCACAGTTTCGTACTAAACTTATGGAGGAGACATTTAGACTTTTTCATTCACGCCATATCTTTAGTTCACCATATTACCCGCAATCCAACGGACTTGTGGAGCGGTGGAACGGGACCTTGATTAGTATTCTGCGCAAAATTGCCCAGGAGAATACTGAGGATTGGGACGTGTATTTACCCGCAGCACTATTCGCTTATAGGGAGGTACCCCATCACTCAACAGGTTTTGCTCCAGCAACATTGTTGTTTGGACGACCAATCAAAGGGCCACTAGAGGCATTGCTACGACATGGACTGATGATCATACAGACGATACAGTCGTGACTGCATCTACGTATGTTGCAGAGTTGAAGAATCGTTTACAACACAGTTGGAAACAAGCGAATGTCAATCTACGTAAAGCCAGACGAAGAATTGCTAGCTACTTCAATCGCAAGGCAAAAGATAGAGAGTTAGAGGTGGGAGAGAAGGTGATGTTGCTGCTTCCAACAAGTCAGAATAAGCTGCAAATAGGATGGAGAGGACCTTATGTAGTTACGGAGAAAATCTCACGTACCAACTACAAGATTTCTGTCAAAGGCAAGATGAAAGTATTTCACATAAACCTTCTGAAGAAATATAATGAAAGACCCTCAACCACCGAACCTGCACATCTGATGGCCATGAGTGTGGCTACTGAAGTCGAAGAAGTATCAACAATGGGAGTCGAGTACCCACTGCAAGCCAAAGAAACCTTTAAGTATGTGGAAATTAATCCCAACTTAACAAAGGATCAGCAAGAGCAGATTCGGGAACTTATGGTTATGTATGCAGACGTACTTACAGATAAGCCAGGAAGAACTGATTTGGAGGAATTTGACATGAAGTTAAATGACACAGTGCCTGTGCGAGTCAAGACTTACCCAGTTCCTTATGCAAAGCAAAAGACTTTAGAGGAAGAAATACAACAGCTACTCACCGCAGGAATAATTTCACCATCTGAATCACCTTACAGTGCCAGCGTCGTATTACTGAGAAAGCCAAGTGGAGAACATAGATTGTGCATCGACTATCGACAGCTCAATGCTATTACTGAATTCCAAGCAGAACCTCTGCCTGATCAGAACAAACTCTTCACAGCACTCAACCGAGCTAAGTACTTTACTTGGATTGATCTCAATAAGGGATATTATCAGATTCCTGTAAAGGAGGAGGTTAGACCATGGTTAGCTTTCAGTACGCCTGGAGGACACTATGAGTTCAACGTACTTCCATTCGGATTAAGTAATGCTCCTAGCGATTTTACACGTATGATGAGAAAATTACTTGACCCACTACAGCATCCAGACATTAGTCACTTCATGGATTACATCCTGATCGCAACTGAAACATTTGACAAGCATGTAGAAACACTACATCTTTTGTTCAGACGACTCAGAGAAACTGGATTAACGGCTAAGCCAAATAAATGTCAAGTAGGATTCCAAGAATTGGACTTTTTAGGTCATAAGATATCTCATGGACTAATAACTCCACAGGAAGGAAACGTGGACAAACTCCAGAGAGCACCTCGTCCAAAGACAAAGAAGGATGTGAGATCATTCGTATCTTTGGGTGGATTCTATCAACGATACATTAAAGACTTCAATACTCTGTCACCACCTTTAACGGATCTTACCAAAAAAGGGAACCCAGTGAAAGTCAATTGGTCTGCTGAATGTGAGAGAGCTTTCACAGCACTCAAACAAGCCTTAACCAATCACCCAGTTTTACATCTGCCAGATCTCAACCAACCATTTGTACTGCGTACAGACGCCAGTGACGTAGGAATTGGGGCAACGCTGTTGCAGAGAAAAGGAGATGAAACATCAGAGCTATTCCCTGTAGCTTATGCCAGCAGGAAATTGAATGCAGCGGAGAAGAATTATAGTGTTATCGAGAGAGAATGTTTGGCTCTCGTATGGAGTGTACAGAAGTTTCAGGCATACCTATATGGAAAACACTTCACTGTACAATGTGTTCATCAACCACTTATGTTTCTCGCAGCATCCAAAAATTTGAATGCAAGACTTATGAGGTGGTCACTACTTCTACAACCATACTCGTTCCAGATAGAATATGTCCCTGGAAAGATGAATGTGGGAGTAGACTTTCTAAGTCGACACCCAGTGTCTGATGAACCATGTCAATCAGATACAGGAGAGAATACATTGGAGTAAATCATATAGGAAAAGCTTGACCACTGTAAATGCTGGAAACTTAGTTCCATACCCTAGAACAATCTGGAGTGGGGCTATGTGACATATTCACATATCCATCATTTTACAGCGCGTCAACGTTTCAAAGCAACCCAGAGATTATCAAAACAATTACAGCACCATAGAGATTCGAACTCATTAAGCGATACTAATGACAGACAGATGCCAGGATAATAATAGAAAAGTTAGCGTCAACAGAATAGAATGTGAATGGTAGAGACACATCACGTGGATATAGCGTCCCCCAGCTTGGGCGCCGCTTTAATAAAACTGCGCACTTCTATGACTTCAAGCAAGCGAGCAGTCGCCAAAGCTATGTGTTGTCCAACTTTCAAACTTTTACAACAGGCAGTTTGATCTGGTCTGAGGTAAGCTTGTGATTCTCAGATCTAAGTGGTACCAAGATGTATAAAGTAAAGGTATCCAGTGTTGTGCGTCCCATGAATTGTATTTTTGATAAAATAAATCTCTGAAAATGTGAAAAACTGCCGATCGCAACTTCAATACTAGCGCCAATTCCCCGGCGAAACCGACATTTTATAATTTCTCAAAACTGCAAAACTCTGACTTTCTACACTACATCTAACAACTTCACTATGTGCATATGACTATAATCTATCACAGAATAATGTACGAGATGAAATTTCCAATGCACTTAAATGCTTTTCATCAAAAACTTCTAGAAAAACGTTTCTGCAGAGACAGTCAGCTGGTGCAAACGAAACACTATCTTGCTTTAAAAATGTACTTAATTCTGTCTATTTTGCAATCTAAAGAACTGAAACAGGAATTATACTCTTCCTTTTCTCTTTACGAATTGAAAACAAATAGTATTTGATAGAAATTAGTTTATTCATGTGTCAGATTTTATTCAGACAACGCATTACATCAACTGCATTGCTTAAAATAGGTTTACGTTCACAAACGACATTTGTGATAGCCGACCTACTTAATCTGCTCAGACTAAAGGGTGAAAATTACCGTGGTCTATAGCCAACTGTGATCGCCGAAGGAATAGACATGATGTGCACTGGTAAAAGATGTAGGAGAAGTATAAGTAGACAGAGAGGAGGAGAGTATTAGGGAAAAATACTTTAAGAAATAATTTTTTTCTAATATATTGTGTCATGACCTTGTATAGATTACATTTTGTAACAAATACACATCAGAAATTCTGTATGTTGGACATGAACCACAATAAAAGCACACTAGATGAGTTAAGCTCATATTAACTGATGCAGATGTGAGGACAATTAGTACAAGCTATGGAACTCCACACAACAGAAGTTAACTCAACACAATACACTTCACACCACGCAACTCCACACCATAACAGCAGGAACAAGGAAATGATTTAGAATAAGAAGGGGAAGACAAGTAGTTGCTTTGGAAAGTACAGATAAACAATTATATACACAATGTAGAACAAATAGAGTAATGTGAATGTTTAAATGTATGCCATTTATACAAATGCATCTCATACTTGTCTTGATCTTGCCTGTCAGCTTGATTAAAATGATTCAAGGAACATCACATTATCACTCTTATCTGTGTCTGACTGTACACTACTCACTGAACTACAGGTCCACTGAGGAAATGCATACAGCAGGTATCAGACACCAGAAGCTGCATCCAGTGTAATAATCTCTGACCCACCCCAAAGTAACACAACAATACTTCTTCTGATCTTATCATTTTCTGTTTTGTTATGTTGTGTTTACACTATGAACATGCTGTAAAGGATTATACATACCTGTATGAATTTTAAACAGTGATGTCTTGGTGCCACACCTAACCAACAAAGAGGGAAGAGGAGTGAACGAGATGATCAACACCTGTGATGGCAGATGACTCCAGCCTTAAGCAGAGAATGAGAAGCCTTCAGTGAAGCTAAACTGGCCCAACCTGAAGTGGATCCATCAGACCATGGACCCAGGCTTATCCCACATCTCCTCGCACCAGGTTTTCTTATCACTCACACAAACTTCACCCTCTCAGGAACTGATTTCTTGATTTATGGTTATATGTAGAAGAACTTAACTATACAACATTTGGTAGTTAAAACATCTCACTATACAATGAATGTTATTATTTATTGACTGACTATATTTGGTCCTATGAAAGATTGTTCTATTTCATTCTGTACATGTCAACAGCTGATGAAAAAAGAAAATGTCAAATAGGCCAAAAGACACTGGCCCAGTCAATAAATTTGTTTAAATGTGAAGATCTCTTCCATTTAATGTGTCAGTCCAACTATCTGTGGAAAAATCTCTATCTTATTGTGTAAAACACTTTCTCAATGCTCACTTGTGTTTGTTTAATGTTTAATTAACAAATACATATTCACATAAGATAAATTCTTAATTAAAGAAAGAGAACAGGAGACTCTTCATCTTTAACTGTTCCAAATCCATGTTATATTGCACCTGATTCTTATTGAGAAAGTCTTTCAGATAATTTCTTGGGATGGAAGAAGGGGGTTCGTGAGCTATACCATTGAATACCAGGTGGAAGGACAGGGGACAAACCTATTGATGACTTTTTCTATTAAAAGAGGACCACACACCCTTAGACACTTTAAGAAATCCGAGTCTGTAAATCTTTCAAGGGTCGTATTCTTGATCTATTTACATATAAGAAGAGGATGAGGCCCAGCTTCCTTTAACAGAGATGGGTCATGCACTTTAGTGATTGCCAGTCCCTTCAAAATATACGACAGTGGACCATGCATCTTCTTGTTTTTGTCGTTCTTCTCTCATTTTCTGTCTGAGGCGATTCATTCCCCTTTTATATTCTTTGAACCATGTGGGGCTGTCTAGAGGCTCCTTCATTGCTGCTCTGACTTTTGGTTCGTTCCGTCTTTCGACAATATTCCACACCTTTTTATGTTCAGCCTCTGATGCTCCTTTCTTGTATATGCCCCAGTTTTCTTCCGGTTTGTCGGTGTTTTTCTTCGTACTTTCTTGTTGAGTCTGGTTGATTTCTGGTTTCCCCTGACTCTTTTTGGGCATCATGGCTGGGCTGGTGTCCTTAGTTTGCTGTTTTTGCTTGGGCATGGTGTTGGCTTCATCTTGCGTCTTCTTGTCTTCTTTCTTGTGGATTGTCGTCATCAATTTGTCGATGTTTTTCAGTTGAGTTTCATCTGGCGGTGTCTCTGCGTTCTTTTTAATGGGTTCATCTAGCTTGTTTTGCATTAGTTTCATTTCAGCGCTGTGCAATTCTCTTTCGGTCTTGATAATTTGTAAGATTTCTTCGTTCTCCTTCTTCAACTCGGCCATGCGCTCCATCTCTTGTTTGATGCTTTGCTGTATCTCCTTCATTTCCGCAAGCAGTTTTTCATTGTCACTGTTTTGTGACGGTGTTAGGAGCAGCTTGATTTGTCTTTTTAATTCGTCAATCTGGCTTTGCAACATTGATTTTTCCGCTTGCGAGATGCATGGTTCTGTCTCGCACCTCCGTATTGCTTCTTTGAATGGTGTTTTCGTCGTTATGGCGATCTTTAATACATCTCTATGTCTTTGGAGGTACGGACAGCCCAGGTACATTGCTCCATGATTGCCCATGCAGTTGGCGCATTTCCTCTTGTTATTGGGTGCTCTGAAGTCGGTGTCCTGTTTTGCCAGCGGACACTCCCTGAATGCGTGGTGTTCGGCACAGTAACGGCTGATTTCAGTCTTGCTGCGGCAGATTGTTCGACTGTGGCCGGCCCTCTGGCATCTTGAGCATTGGTTGATTCTTGGTATAAACCAATCAGGCTGTTGAGTTATGTTGTTTATTGACACCTTGTGTGGAATCTCGTTGCCCTCAGTCGTCACCACCGCCAGTGAGGTTGGTACCTTTGAGTATGTCAAGATCCGCTGTGCCTTCAGAATTCTCATGTGTAGGTTTTCCTCCTGTAGCTGTTTCATGATTTCGTCATCTGACAGCTCCACTTGAACACGTTTTACAACCCATCTGGCTGTCTTGAGGTCGGTGTTACCGACTCTGGTGTCTTTCTCCTCCTTCTTCTCGGCTGTCTTGGCTCTTGTCTGTGGTGGGCTGACATCCGTCTTTCTCGTGGTAGCATCACTTGATTTGACTGTAGCTAAATGGTCTTTACTGCAGCTAGCAGGCAGGTTCTCCACATTCGTCCTCTGTGCAGGCTTGGCGGCTCCAACGCTGCACATCTTGTGAGGCTGCCGTTTCTTTGAGTTGGTTTTGCGAACCATTTTCCTCCCCCGAATCAGGCTTCTTGATAAATTAGGGCGACTTCTCTTGATAGCGCTAAAAAGTGCTGTGAGTGTAAATGAGAGCATAAAATATTACATGTAACAACAAGGACGGTTACACATATAGTTTGTAACATTATCATATCCTAAAATAATGCGTTTAATTTTATACGCATTTTATCAAATATTTTAATTGATTATTGAGTGTAATGAAGGAAATATTTCCGATTAATTTTTGTTAAAAAAGTATATAAAGATTAAGATACATTTTACAATTATATTAATCAATTAATATGCTCATGATACATTTACTACTGTCCTTTGAAATACTATTATGTTGTTAAGTCCCTTTCCACTATTTAATTTCATGTCTACCGTTGAGCGTGCGTTGTGTGTTTTCCTTTAAATTTGCAAATACAACAAGACCCAAAAATCAAATGCAGCAGGATTCTCTAAATGTCTTTGTAATGACTGCTTACTACTTATTATTCTGGAGCGGCAAATGTAGTGATGTTTCAATTAATATCGACAAATTGTTGTTTTCGGTAATTGTTAATTCCAAAGAAACACTAATATCCTTTAGATTAACACACTTCGATCCTCGTAAATTCTTCAGTTCATTAGATGGACGGAAGTGAATGTGTAAAAATATTGAATGTTTTATATGAAATGAGGTTTTCATATGGAGTAGTCCAAATTGCATCGATTCTTTTCAATTTTATTTTTTTATATAAGGACTCGCTGTTCCCCAGGGGAGTCAGAGGCGCCCCATCAGGTCTCACATACATGTGTCATTCGGAAGACCGCCTCTGGATGTGGTCCTGATAAGATCAAGTACTGATACGACACGTTGAACTTAGCCAAAAGGCAGAGAAGCGAGATCAATTCTTTTATAAAGTTATATGGCCTGAAACTGGATCATCACATTTTTATTTTTCCGGAATGAAATAATCATAACAATGTTAAAAAATAGCGATAATTGCATTAAACATGTTAAGTAAAGGGAAAACAATTACACATTGTTTATGAATATAGCTGTCAAAATGTGTTTGAGTGTCCTGAATATTTAAAACAAAAACATTGCTTAATTTTTAGGGCTCAGGATTCACAGGTGCAAGACCCGCCCCTTGAGGTTCCAATTCCCTGTATGTCATTGCTATGACCACCTCTGCCGGTGGCCATGGTCAGATCAAATGCAGACAAATCAATCAATCAATCAATCATGTGCCATGCCGGAAAGCATGGGCGGTCATGATTCGCCATTTCACTCGATCACCAGAGTCGTGGATCAGCTCAGTGTTCCTGTCTCGTCCATGCCATGTGGCCAAGCCATCCAGGTATTTTTCTCTCGGTCTTCCTCTTGGTCTGTTCCCTTCGATCAAATAAGTCTACCCTTAATCACTGTCGTGATACAAGAACAAAAAAAAAAGGCTGCCAGGCAGTGTGCAAATGATTATTGGATCAAGTTATGTGAGTCCATTCAAATCGCAAGTGATAAGGGAGACATAAGAAGCATGTATGAAGGAATAAAGAAAGCCTGTGGTCCAGTGATCAAAAGAAGTGCACCATTGAAAACCTTGACTGGAGAAATCATCACTGACAAGAAACGGCAGATGGACAGATGGGTAGAGCACTATTTGGAGCTTTACTCAAGTGAGACCAAACTAGCGGATGATGCCCTCAACGCCATAGAGGCTCTACCAACTCTTGACCACCTGGACACACTTCCCACCATAACAGAAGTTAAGTGTGCTATAAATGAACTTGCATCTGGCAAGGCTCCAGGTAAGGATGGGATTCCAATAGAAGTTATCAGGAGTGGGCAAGACACACTCACTCTACAGATCCACCAGCTAACAGAGCTATGCTGGCGTGAAGGACAAGTCCCACAGGATTTCAAAGATTCAAGCATCATAACACTGTACAAGAACAAGGGCGATCGGAGCGACTGCAACAACTATAGGGGTATCTCACTTCTGTGTATTGTTGGAAAAGTATTTGCCAGAATTGTTCTGCGCAGACTTCAAGTCCTAGGAGATCAAGTCTACCCCGAATCACAGTGTGGCTTTCGACAGAACCGGTCTACCACTGATATGATATTCTCATTGCGACAAATGCAAGAAAAATGCCGTGAACAGAATCAACCACTGTTTATTGCCTTCATCGACCTCACAAAGGCATTTGATTTGGTCAGTCGTGAGGGTCTGTTCAAGGCACTAAAGAAGATTGGCTGCCCACCAACTCTTCTGTCCATTGTGGAATCGTTCCACACAGGCATGAAGGGTATAATCAAGTTTGATGGTGCAACTTCTGAAGAATTTGAAATCAAGAGTGGAGTTAAGCAAGGTTGTGTACTAGCTCCCACCCTCTTTGGAATATACTTTTCACTTCTACTGAAATATGCATTTCGTGATCAGGATGGTGGTATATACATTCACTCACGCTCAGATGGCGGCCTCTACAATGCTCAGAGATTGAAGGCTAAGACCAAAATTAGGAGGGTACTGATCAGAGAGTTGCTTTTTGCAGATGATGCTGCAGTTACGACCCACTCTGAGGAAGAATTGCAATGTCTACTATCTGCATTCTCCAATGCTTGTTCTGAATTTGGTTTAACAATTAGCAAAAAGAAGACACAGATTATGTCACAAGGTGCACATGGGGTACCATCAATCTTTATTGATGACGCTGAACTAGAGATAGTAGACCATTTTACATATCTAGGATCAGTGGTTAATAGCAAATTATCCCTAGATCAGGAAATCAACATCCGGATTGGTAAGGCAGCAACAACAATGAACAGGTTAAGAAAAAGAGTCTGGGAGAACAGGAAGCTTACTGCCAAAACAAAAGTCCTTGTCTATCAAGCCTGTGTCCTTAGTACTCTTCTCTATGGCAGTGAAACCTGGACAACTTACTCACACCAAGAGAACAATTTAAACAGCTTTCATATGCGGTGTTTGCGAAGAATTCTTGGTATTAAGTGGCAAGACAAAATCACAAATACTGAAGTATTGGAAAGATCAGGTTGTGTGACAGTTTATTCCATGCTCAGTCTTCGTAGACTTAGATGGATAGGACATCTTAGGAGGATGGATGATGGTAGAATACCAAAGGATATCTTTTTTGGTGAATTACAGATGGGTAAGAGATCTCAGGGTCGGCCTCTACTACGTTACAAAGATGTGTGTAAGCGGGACATGATTGATACAGGCATTGATAATGCACATTGGGAGCAAGTTGCCGCTGAACGTGTTGCATGGAGGGCAAATATCAGAAATGGAATAAAGTCAAAGGAGAAAATTATTGCAGAAAAGTCACACACCAAGCGTTTGAGACGTAAGATGGTGCATGATGGTGGAAATGACCACGTGTTCAGATGCACCCACTGTGAACGGACATTTACAGCGCAAATTGGCCTTATCAGTCACACTCGCTACCGCCATAGTTAAAAGTTATTATGCCTTTTTAAAGCACAAAACTATCGTCTGTCAAGACGGCAAGGTGCCAATGGATACAAGAACAGATACTACGCTTTGATCTTATCCAAAATACCGTGAAACAATCCAAAGTGCTGAATTTTTCACCCAAGTATTCTCATTCACTTTTGCTTGACTGCTCATTGTCCAAGCTCACATCCATACAAAAGAAAAGACTCTATGTAGCACCCCAACAGTCTTTTTTTCGTTTCAATTCACATCTTTTATTGGTCAGTATGTTTTTCATACAGAAAAGATATTACTGGAGGAAGGTGCTATTATGGAGAGGTGGAATGAGTATATAAGAGAATTATATTATGGGGAAAGGGAAGAATTAACAGAAGGGGGATACACAGAAGGAGGCTGCGTGGTCTCGAGGTATGGTGTCCGCCTCGAGAGGTGGAGGTCCCAGGTTCAAGCCCCGGTGAGGACCGGGATTTTTTCACGTGGACTTCTAGTAATAAAATTTCCCCTGGTCTCTGGGTAGTGAGATCGGACGCCCGTGTGTATTGTTGCGCACGTAAAAAATCCCTTGGCAGTTGGAAATCGAAAAAGAGTAGCCTAACGGCGCTGCCCGGGCAAAACTTCGAGTTAAAAATCTACCCAAATTATTTCAGGGTCTTCGCCGGTGCTACGGAGTTGGTGCACTGAGAGAAGTTTCTCCAGGCTCAGGTTTGAGTTAGGAGGAGAACGGAGCACTTATGGGTTACACCCGTGTGCCGTGATGTTGATCTATCGACTAGACTAGACTAGACTAGACTAAGAATTAACAGAAAAAGTAGCTTAGAAGGTCCACCTATTCTAAAAGAAGAAGTCGCTGACGGTATGAAATATATGAAGAAAGGAAAAACAGCTGGACCAAATGAATCACAATAGAGGAATTAGAAGTATTGGGAGAATTTGAAGTAGATATATTAACCAAAATGTTAAATGATATTTACAGCAGTAGATATTTACCCAGTGATATGCTGAAATCTGTATTTATAGCTACACCAAAAAGACCAGGAGCAATTGAATGTGAAGATTTTCATACAATTAACCTCATAAACCATATCACTAAGCTTCTGCTCAGAATCATAATGAGAAGAACCAGAAAGAAAATAAAAATGGAAATTAGTGAAGAACAGTATGGATTTGTGGAGGGAAAGGGCACAAACAATGCAATATATACATTACGGACACTAATAGAAAGGTCAATAGAGAAACAGAAAGACATATATTTACGCTTCCTAGATTATACTAAGGCATTTGATAAAGTAAAACATTATGAACTGATTAAAATGTTGGAAGATATCAACACTGATGGGAAAGATTTAAGAATAATAAAGAATATTTACTGAAACCAAGTAACAGCAATTAAAATTGGAAATAAAGAGGGTAGTTTCGAACACATAAAGCTAGGAGTACGACAGGGATGTGTCTTGTCACCAGATCACTTCTCCCTATATAGAGAAGTAATAATGAGAGAGATCAAAGAGATGCCAGGAATACAAGTTGGAAGTTATAATATAATTAATATACGCTATGTAGATAAATCAACAGACCTACAACAAGTGTTGGACACTAGTAACAGAGAGTGCAAGGAAAGGACTCTCCCTGAATATCAAGAAAACAGTAACAATGGTGATATCAAAGAAAATGGTTACACCAACATGTGACATAGAAATAGAAGGAAAAATTCTTAACCAAGTGGATAATTGTAGATACCTAGGGACATTTATAAGCACAAGACACTGGGTGTTATCATAGATCAAAATCTAACTTTTAACTCACATGTTCATGCTCTAGTTAAACAAATAGCCAAAAAAGTATACCAACTTGCCAAAATTAAAAATTTCCTTGACGAAAACACAAGAAAGATATTCTATACTTCTCATATACAAACACATATTGATTACTGCTCCACAGTCTGGGATGGATGCTCCAAATCAATAACAAAACGCCTATATTCACTCCAGAAAAGGGCAGTGCGTTTAATTAATGGTGAAAAGCTTACCGACAATTCTAACCTATATAAACGTCTCCGGTTACTGCCACTCCACAAGCGCCTGCTTTTTAATAAGACCAAACTAATTCACAAAATCCTATTTCAAAATGCTCCAAGCTGCCTTTGGCCATTGTTTAAATATAACGCTAGACATAGCGAACGACTAAATATACTTCATGTCCCTAAACCTAGGATAGACTTATATAAAACAAGCTTAGCATACTCTGCCGCTCAGTTGTGGAACAATCTTCCACAAGAAATCAAAGACACAACCAATCATGATACATACATTCGCAACCTGTTTGAACACTACCTTAGTACAGACTACATGCCCCCATAACAAACAACACAAAAAAGACAATAATGGTAACTTATCTCAAACGACAACTAGCCAAAAAACATTCCCTTATGTATGGCACGTTACACCCTCCTTAGGTATTTATAATGCCCATGTTAAACACTGCCTCAGTGAGTCATTTGTTATTGATTATTTTTCATGCGTCTTAATGTTCTTTTGTTTCCAAAAGTTGCTTCATAAGTGATGTTGAATGAAAGAATGTATGAGAGGAAATAGAGAAGAAGGGCAGAATGTCAGACGGGCCTGCGTGCCCAATTCTTAACCCTTTGAAAATAAAGACTTATTATTATTATTATTATTATTATTATTATTATTATTATTATTATTATTATTATTATTATTATTATTATTATAACATCAGATGGAAGATGTACAACAGAGATTAAGAGCAGAAAAGGGCAAGCAAAAGCCGCATTTCAGAAAATGAAGAGTATCTTGTGCAATAGGTCACTATCACTGAGTGTAAGAGAGTGCTGAAATGCTATGTAGAACCAGTTTTGCTGTATGGCAGTGAATCTTGGAACAACTGGAAAGATCGAGGGGAAGAGAGGCAGAGGCAGACCAAGAGAAATGATGCAGGATGGATTGAGACGGTGGCACGGGGGAATATCAGCAGCAGAGGTAATCCAGAAAACCAAAAGACCGAGATATGTGGAGAGCCATGAACGTCTACGCCAGGTGGCAGGGCACTTGATGATGATGATGTTTTTCATCTTGCTAAAGGCTACTTTCACCATGACGATTCTTGTTCTAATCTCTTCAAGGCATCTCCCATCAGATGTTATGACTGTTCCGAAATAATTGTACCGATTCATTTGTTGAAGAGTATTCCCATTTACGTGTATATAACATTGTGGTGTTTCGTTCTTCCTAGTGACGACCATAATATGTGTCTTTTTACAATTTAACTCTAACCCCAATTGTTCACTGTGTGCAACAACCGCATCTACTAATTGTTGCAGATCCTGCTCATTGTCTGCAATCAATACTGCATCAACTGCATATCTAACATCAATAACAATAGATATGCAGATGATACAGTATTGATGAGGAGTTGCTGGCCGAGTGGCTAGAACGCCGGACTCTCATTCGGGAGACCCGGGTTCGATCCCTCGGTAAGGTGTGGGATTTTTTTCTGTCGGGGGCAAAAAGAAAATCCTATCCTGCACAGTTCGCGGCGACAGCACTAGCCAGGCGGCCTTAATTCCTCAGGCTCAAAGACCCCTCTGCCATACACCGCAAGGTACTATATTGGCAGTAAATGACAGTATTGATTGCAGACAATGAGCATGATCTGCAACAATTAGTAGATGCGGGTGTTGCACACAGTGAACAACTGGGGTTAGAGTTAAATTGTAAACAGACACAGATTATGGTCGTCACTAGGAAGAACGAAATACCACAATGTAATATACAAGTAAATGGGAACACTCTTCAACAAGTGAATCGGTACAATTATCCCGGGACAGTCATAACATCTGATGGGAGATGCCTTGAAGAGATTAGAACAAGGATCGCCATGGCGAAAGTTGCCTTTAGCAAGACGAAAATCATACTGACCAATAAAATTATGTCAATTGAAACGAGAAAAGAGTGTTGAGGTGCTACATAGAAGCCTGTTCTTTTGTATGGATGTGAAACTTGGACAATGTGCAGTCAAGCTGGAAAATATCTGATGGCTGCAGAAATGTGGTTTCTGAAGGGAATGCAAAGAATACCATGGCCAGACAGAAAAACCAATGACCAAGTACTACAGGAGACAAATGTAAATAGTAAATTGATTAGAGAAATTAGACGTAGACAGACAAAAATTTTTGGACATGTTATGAGAAGAAATAAATTGGGGTACTTGGTGACAAATGGCAAGATCGATGCGAACAGACCAAGGGGAAGACCTAGAAGTAAATACCTGGTTGGCTTGACCATATGGCATGGTCGAGACAGGAACACTGAGCTGATCCACGACTCTGGTGATCGAGTGAAATGGTGAGTTATGGCCACCAACGCTTTCTGGCATGGCATATGATTGATTGATTGATCGTTTTGAGGGCCGTGCATTTGTTGTGTCTGTACTGATATATGCTAGTACTGTTTGATGATCTGTGTATTGTAATGTTTCTTGTATGTGTTTTGTGTGTATTATGCGGTATGTTGCAGATATTTATATTCTGTCTGGTCTGTTGGTATGTTGTATGCAATATTTGTGTGTTTTGTTTCCATGTTATTAGGATGTCTGTGTCTGAAAGTGTCTGTTAAAGTGTGTGTGTGTGTGTGTGTGTGTGTGTGTGTGTGTGGGTGGGTGGGTGGGTGGGTGGGTGGGTGTGGGTGTGGGTGTGGGTGTGGGTGTGTGTGTGTGTGTGTGTGTGTGTGTGTGTGTGTGTGTGTGTGTGTGTGTGTGTGTGTGTGTGTGTGTGTGTGTGTGTGTGTGTGTAAAAGTAAGGTATTCTGCATTCCATCCCTGTCACTTCTCCTTAATTGTGTCTTGATTCCTGACTTTCCTCCCCCTCCAAATCTGTGAGTACAAAATTTAAGTCCCCTGCAAGGATAACATGCTGTCCTATATATGTTTGTGTAAGCAGAGTGTCTATTTTTTGGTAAAACATTGGTTGATGATTGTAAGTTGGTTGTGAATGTATGGTTACTATAGGGTGTTTATGTATAGTATTTGCTATCTATATAATACAGATTCCTCCTTGATCATCCGTGTCTGTTCAAATAATAACCCACTTGTCTGATGTTTGCAGTATAGCTGTGCCAGCCCCATTTGTGCGTATGCCTAAACTAACGCATGAATGTCTGAGACCTAGCTGTGTGGTGATATTTTTGTGCGAAAGTTTTTGAGTATATATTTGTTTCTTGTAGTAGTATAAAGTCTGATTTTTTTTTGCGTATGAGTGTGATGATGTGTTGTAATCTGTTTTGTACGTATTCCACTAATATTTAAAGTTTAAATATTTAAATTTAAACTCAGCCTATCTCTTTCTTTCTCTAGGAGCTCTTGCGATATGTCTTTATATGCATTAGCTTTCTGGACGAAGACAGTCTACAATGTGTTCGATAAACACGTGCCAATCAAAGAAGTTCGAGTCAAAAATCAACATAAATCCCCATGGGTCACTAGAGAAGTTCTGGAAATCATGAGAGAGCGAGATACAGCACACAAAAATAAAGACTTCATCAATTACCGCAGACTAAGGAATAAAGTTAAATATGAAATTCGTAGGATAAAAAAAAATCATTTTAAAAATTTGATTGTAGATAATTCAAACAGTACAAATATATGGAAGGCTATTAACTTGCTAACCAATAAGAAACGCCCTACAGAATCAGCAATACCAAATTCTATAACATGCGATGAATTCAGTTGGTTCTTTCAATCAGAAATAGAGAATCTAAAGTCTTCAATACCAGACTCGTCGTGTAATTTAAGTTCACTGGCATCATTCTGTGAGGAGAAGTGCACCAGAAATATTCCCGCTGAGATTCCTTTATTGTCTGTTGCAGACGTTTATAAATATCTCTTAAACCTCAAATCAACAAACTCACACGGCCTAGATGGTATCAGTAATAGAATTCTTCGTTGTGCTGCACCAGTCATTAGCGAGTCCTTAACGTTCATATATAACCAGTGCCTGGCCAAAAACTACTTTCCATCTGCATTTAAAATTGCTAAAGTGTTTTCGCTAATTAAAAATGGCTCAATAGATAATAGCGTTTTGGGTAATTATAGACCTATTTCCTTACTATCGTCGCTATCAAAACCACTAGAAAAACACATTCATAAAATAACGTTACACCATTTAATTAACAACAATCTAATAATTAACAGTCAATCTGGGTTTCGACCTAAATATTCTTGCCATAGTGCTCTAACAAAAATGACCGATGACTGGCACTTAAACATCAACAACGGTAGAATTTGTGGAGCGGTGTTTGTAGACTTTAAAAAAGCTTTTGATATGGTAGATCACGATATTCTAATTAGAAAACTAAAACAAATGAAGACAATCACCAACATGGTGAACATAATTACGTCATTTCTATCAGACAGACAACAAGTCGTGTCCTTCAACAACTGTCTATCAAGACCCACACAGCTTAATATTGGTGTGCCTCAGGGCTCAATACTAGGTCCGCTGCTTTTTGCAGTTTATATTAATGATCTTAAGATGGAAGCAGTATTTCGAACAACTTCTCAACATCCCATCAGATGTCACAGGAATTCAAGAGGTCTACACAGATGTCACCGAGGAACTAGAACCAGACATACTAAAAGAAGAAATTATAGAAGCCATCAGATTAGCCCCATTAAACAAATCACCAGGACAGGATGAAATACCAAATGAACTAATTAAAGCAGCAAGGGAAGTAGGAACAGCTTGGCTACATAGACTATTCAACCATGTTTGGGTAGAACAACAGACACCACGAGACTGGGGAAATGCCATAATTATCCCAATTTGGAAAAACAAAGGCAGCAAAAGAGATTGCACACAATACAGAGGCATTTCACTGTTGAGTCATACTGGGAAAATATTTTGCAAAATTCTTGAAAAAAGATTACGAACTACTTTAGAACCCCAGCTAAGCGAAACGCAGCTTGGATTTAGGAAAAACAAAGGATGCACAGACGCCATTTTTGCTCTTAGACAACTTATAGAAAAATCAATTGAATTCAATGAAACACTCTACTTAGCCTTTGTCGACCAAGAAAAGGCATTTGATAGGGTAGATAGAAACAAGCTGTGGGAAATCCTTAAACAATATGGAGTGAGTACACATCTAACAAACCTATGCAGAAGTTTATACAACAACAGTGAATGCATAGTGAGAGCAACTGGAGAACACTCAGAACCCTTCACCATAAGATCTGGAGTACGACAAGGTTGTGTCCTGTCCCCTCTCTTGTTCATAACATATATAGACAACATATGTAAAGAAACCAGCCAAGCAGAGACAGCAAGAATACCGCATGACGAGAACACAGAAGAAGAACCATCTGCAAATCTAACCATTAGAGAACTCCTGTTTGCGGATGACCAAGCACTAATAGCAAAATCAGAAGCTGAATTACAAGACCACATGAATAGTCTAAACGAAATGTGTAGGGAACATAACATGAAAATTAGCACAAGCAAAACAGAGGTAATGACTATAACTAAAGAAGAACAAACAGCAACAATTCACCTAAACGAATATCCCTTGAAACAAGTAAAGAGCTTCAAGTACCTAGGAAGTATAATATCATCAAATGGCAGATCAGAAGACGAGATCGAAAATAGGTGCAATAAGGCAAATCAACTCATTGGACAAATGGCACCAATACTAAAGAACAAACATGTATCAATAACTACTAAGAAAGCACTTTACAACACAATCTTCCTACCAACTCTCTGCTACCAATGCCAAACCTGGACAATGACAGAAAAAGAGAAAAGAAAAATCACAACAACAGAAATGAGGTTTCTGAGAAGAATACTCAACGTATCAAGAAGAGATAAGATCAGAAATGAAGAAATCAGGACTAAAGTAGGGGTTAAAGCTGCTCTAGATTTTATTAGAAAGCAGCAAGTCAAATGGTTTGGCCATGCAAGTAGGCTACCAGTCAACAGCATGCCACAACAAGCAATGATGTACAGACCAGATGGAAACAGAGGAAGAGGCCGACCACGTAAACGTTGGACTGAGGGAATAACAGAATCCATGGGAATGTCGATATACGAAGCCCATAACCGGGCACTCTCACGAAGTTTATACTTCACCTCGACACCGCAAGGTACAAGAGGAACATGATGAGATGAGATTAATGATCTTCCTTTATATATCAATACAACTTGTGGTCTATTTGCAGACGACTGTACTATATATACTAGTCAAGAAAACCGTAGTGAATTAGAGAATTCTTTACAAAAGGAACTTGATAATCTTACTAGATGGAGCAATGAAAACCGCATGCAAATTAAGATTGACAAAACAAAATCCATGCTAATAACGACCAGACAAAAACTGCAGACACTAGCCATAATTGGAGCACCGCTCGAACTCCGCATAGGCACGTTACCTATAGTTAATGTGACTGAACATAAAACACTAGGTCTTTTAATTGACAGCCATTTGAACTGGAGCTCTCATGTTCACGCTCTTACCAAGAAAATAGTACAAAAAGTTTACCAACTTGCTAAAATTCAGCACTTCCTGGACGAAAGCACACGAAAAATATTCTATACATGCTATATCCAATCACATCTCGATTACTGTTCCACAGTTTGTGATGGTTGCCCTAAATCTAATTTAAAACGACTATGTTCTCTACAAAACCGCGCTATTCGTCTGGTTTCTGGCATAAAGCACGTTGAAAGTAATAATTTGTACAGTCATCTAAGACTTCTACCACTTCAAAAGCGCTTCCTTTTCAACAAAGCCAAATTAGTGAATAAAATTATATCTCAAAATACCCCAGAGTATCTTCTGCCGCTGATTCAATCTAATGCAATGAACAGCAAGCGCCTAAATTTGTTACATGTCTCAAAGCCTAGATTGGACCTATACAAAACATATTTCGCCTATTCTGGTGCTCACTTATGGAATGAGCTGCCTCCAGATCTGAAAACTCCAATGAGTCCCTACACATTTAACCGAAAACTCTTTCAATACGTAATCCATATCGAATATATGCCACCATAATTCATTCACTGGTATAATTGTTCATTATAATTGTTTAACTATAATTGTTCACTATATATGTGTGTGCGTGTGGGAGCGAGCGAGAGAGAGAGAGAGAGAGAGAGAGAGAGAGAGAGAGAGAGAGAGAGAGAGAAAGTGGGTGTCAGAGAGAGGGAGAGAGTGAATGTGTGTGTGTGCACGTGCATGCGTGTGTGTGGAGAGAGTGATTGAGCGAGAAATGGTGGGGGAATGTGTCAGTGCATGCATTCGTACGTGTATGTGTGAGAGTGAGTAAGGGAGTGTGTGTGTGTGTGTGCGTGCATGCGTTCATGCGTACGTGTATGTGTGAGAGAGTGTGATTGAGAGAGTGAGTGTGTGTGTGTGTGTGTGTGAAGGATTGTGTGTGAGAGAGTGAGACAGTGGGAGAGTTGATGTGTTAGTGTGTGTGTGTGTGTGTGCTCATGCGTGTGAGTGTGTGTATATGAAAGAATACAGAGAGAGAGAGACAGAGAGAGAGAGAGAGAGAGAGAGAGTTGAGCAGATGCATGTCATGTAACACGAATGTTATGTAACACGTGAATCCATATGTTTGTGTGTTCTCATCTGTCATCATCATCATCATCATCATGTGTCACGCCGGTAAGCCTGGGCGGTCATGTTCTGCCATCTCACTCGATCAACAGAGTCGTGGATCAGTTCCGTGTTTCTGTCTCGACCATGCCACAAGGCCAAGCCATCCAGATACTTGTTTCTAGGTCTTCCCCTTGGTCTGTTCCCCTCGATCTTACCAGTTGTCACCAAGTTCTCCAAATTCATCTGTCATATTATCAGTTAAATACCATTTGATTTTATCATGCATAATATAAACTCATGTTCATTACTGTAGTTTGAGTGAGATAGTCGGTGAGTGTGAATGAGAGACAGAATGAGTGAGCGGGAGAGTGAATGAGTGAGCATGAGAGTGAATGAGTAAGCATGAGAGTGAATGAGTGAGCGTGAGAGTGAATGAGTGAGCGCGAGAGTGAATAAGTGAGCGCGAGAGTGAATGAGTGAGCGTGAGAGTGAATGAGTGAGCGCGAGAGTGAATGAGTGAGCGTGAGAGTGAATGAGTGAGCGTGAGAGTGAATGAGTGAGCGTGAGAGAGAGAGAGAGAGAGTGTGTGTGTGTGTGTGTGTGTGTGTGTGTGTGTGTGTGTGTGTGTGTGTGTGTGTGTGTGTGTGTGTGTGTGTGTGGGAGCATCACTATTTTTACGTCACATACTTTTTATGTACATATTTTTCTCCATGTTTAACATTTTTATGAGACTGCGCATGACAAGTGTCAGTGTATGTGTGTGAGTAAAGTGTGGGAGTTTGTTCATACTAGTTTCAATGCTAACTTGAGACATTTTGTATGTGTCTAGATGTGAGGAGGTGTGAGTGTGTGTGGAGGATGTGTGTGAGTGTGGGGATATGTGTGGGTGGGGGTATGCGTTTGGATGGGTTGGGGTGTGTGGGTTTTGGTGGGTAGTGATATTTGTGGGGTTGGTGGGATGTGTGGATGGATGTGTGGGGGTGAAAGTAGGGGTGTGGGAATGGGTGTGGGGGATGTGTATATGGGTGGAGGATATGTGTATGGGATGGATGCGGGGGATGTGTATTTATGTGGGTGGAGATGTGTGGATGGTTTGAGGAGGTATGTGTGGGTGGCGGAGTTGTGTGGGTAGGGGATTGTGTTGGGTGGATTGGGGATGCAAGGGTGGGTGGGGAGAAGTGTATGGTGTGTGGGTGTGAGATATGTGTGCGGTGTGTTGTGCGGGATGTGTGCATGATGTGTGGGTGGAGGGTATGCTTGTGGTGGTATGGGTGAGGATATGTCTGTGGGTGGAGGATAGTGGGTGGTGTGGGGGATGTGTGTGATGAGTGCGGGGAATGTGTGTATGGGTGGGGTATATGTGGGGGTGAGTAGGGGATGTGTGGTCGTTGGGGGAAGTATGTGGGGGTGTGTGGGTGGGAAATGTGTGCGTGGATGGGGAATGAGTGGGTGAGGGTGCGTGAGTGGCTTAGCGATGTCGGTGAGGGAGTTGTATGTGTCGGGATGGGATGGTAGGGACATGTCAGTTGGTGGGGATGTGTGTGTATGGTTTGGGGATGTGTGAGTGGATGTGCGATGTGTGGGTTGGTAGGGGATTGTGTGCGTGGGTGGGGAATATGTGGTCGATGGAGATGTGGCTGGGGGATGGGTGGTTTGAGGTGTGGGTGGGGAGAGGATGTGTGGGTTAGGATGTGGTTGGGCGTGGGATGTGTGGGTTAGTGGGGGAATGTTTGTGGGTGGCGAGTGTGTTTTGGTTGGGGGAATCAGATGAGGGTAGTGTGTGTGGGTGGGGGATGTGCGCGAGGGGGATGGGTCGGTTGGTGGAGTATGTATGTGTCCCTGGTGTGCGTGTGTGGGTAGGTGGGGGTATGTGTGTGTGAGTGGGGTGATGTATGGATAAGTGGGAGATGGGCCTCATAACATGGTAATAAGCCTTGTTTATGTTTACAACATTCCTTTCACAATGTTTATTTTTCTTCCTATGTAAATGTATAATGCTCTTGATGAACGAAAGACGAGTGATTGGAAGGGCCGAATGTAAGACGGGCCTGGGCGCCCAATTTGTGACCCTAATAAAGTTGATTTGATTTGATTTTGATTTGTCTATCCCAAGACCTATTAAAGAGAGCTTTTTACAGTGTAAATTGTCATACACGGGTTTCGGCGCCTCTGTTGACAGTTGAAAGTACCACCTAGTGGAAACCTCGAACCTATACAGATCGATTATTCCCCCAGAAGGCACATGATCTTGACCAGTTAAGGCACTAACAATATATGCTGATGTTGATTTACTGCTGTCCCAGAACCAATAAATAGAACCAGGCTGGTGTAGTTGCTTGGATTCATAGTCGTCCGTTGAAACGGCAAATGTAGTAATATTTGGATACACGTCGAGAACTTTAAGTTTGGCCTGTTACGACCTGACAAATATTCTTTAAGGAAACCACAAACCGGATTACAATCAAGAAGACACAACATTTTATATACTTTCCTTGAGAATTAAAATAGTTTGTAATAAAATTATCGAATATCTGAAATAAAGACCTTAATTTTACATAGATTTTAAAATTTATTTAAAATTATTATCAAATTATTTATACATCATTTAAGTGTGGATAACTTCTGTAAAATTTTGCAAATAACTGCGATAAGTACTACAATTATTTACATTTAATAATGTGTTTATGCTGCATTAGGTAATTTCCCTTGAAATTATGTTAAGTTGTTATGTCTCTTTCAACTATTTTAATTACATGTCTACCGTTTAACTGATTGACAGCCAGAAGTCGATACATCGGCTTGGTATAGACAGTGCGTTAATTGTATCATTTCTCTAATTTTCCGCAATTTTTAATGTCTTGAAATGACCATTTACACACATAACAGAGCTTCCTTCGATCAGAGTCAGCAGACAAGTTACGCAGATTCGTAGCTTTTTTTTTAAAGGAAAAAACGAGTGTATAAGTAGTTTATTTTGATTATTTTAGAAATGACAACAGCTTCTAGTTCACAACCGCGTAGATCTTCATCAAATTAGCGTTTTAAACAATTTTATATAATAGTTATTTTGATTTAAGGGACTTTGTGAAAGATTCTAAAACTAATACAACGTGCAGTATTTAATTAAATTATTTAGCAGAATGTCATATGGAAAACACCACTAACAGCGAAGGTTCGTCATAATATGATGCTATAATGGGCCACACTTATGCCCCTATGTTTGCTTTGCCTATCATAAATTGGAGTATTTAAATAATTAAATTCATAAGAAGAATAAATGTAACTTACTAGAAATTATTGTAAATATTGTTTCTCAGTACAACTCTACTAGTAGTATATCCGGTAGTAGACAGAGTACACCTCCCCACAGACCTCGCGGTGGGGCCGAATCGCCCCCCCCCCTAAGGGGGGGTCTAATAGGGGTCCGACACGACCCCCATGCGCGCCCCCTAAGGGTCCGAACCGACCCCCATTCGCATCCCTAAGGGGGTCAATAGGGGTCCGAACCGACCCCCATTCGCATCCCTAATGGGGTTGAATTGGGGTTCTAACCGACCCCAGCAAGAGAGGCTCGCCTCGGTACTATCATTCTGACTCGATATATTACTCATAGCCAGACCTCCGCTCAGCGCGGCGGGGACCAACGAATTAGACACCTCCCTCATACCTAAAAATGGAGGGTTGTAAGCGGTCCAAGCTTGGCGTGCGCTGCGGCCTCCCCCACAGCGGTAGCGGCTTTTGCTTTCGACACACCGCGGAAATATTGTATGGCGTGTTGATAGATGAGTGCTGTGAAAGGGGGTGCCCGCGCTGCGTCAAAGAGGTTACGGAAAAAATGTTCCGGCGTCTTGAAGAAGAAACAGGCGTTAAGGTGATCTATGTCCAAGGGTTGGAACGAGCCCCGCCGCATATCCGACAGAGCCTAGAGAGGGCGCGAAACAACCTACCGACGAATTAGACACACACCCTCCCTCGTGTATATCGAGATGGATACCCAAGGCTGTTAACTATAGCGTAATTTTCGGCAGGGCAACAGCGAGTGCGGGCAACCATATTTTGTTATAGGGGGGCGACTATACCGCGATACACAATTAGAGCGGTACCAACCAGCCATATCAAGATGGGCACCGCTACAAACATGCGAATACGAACGGGAGCACTCGGCGAGCGGGCACGCTCTCTCGCCGAGCACCACCAACACAAATTGCAACAGCCAGGACCCCCTCCCAGAAATATTAGGGGGCGCCGGGCAGCGCGTCGAATTAGAGGTTGACTTATTGGGCACATACAGATGGAGACCTATGGATGTGAGTGGCCGAAGCTCGACACAGAACTTCATTGCGGCCGGCCATGCATCGACCTTTATTGTTCTCGGCACGATGAGCAGGCAAAGCGGGGCGAGGTGATAGAAGAGTGCATATTCTGTGAGAGGGGTGTTAGGAAACCATATGAGATGTGTGAGCGTTGCACACTAGACGCGCTTCATAAGATGTTTCGGAAGTTTGAAAAGACGACCGGCATCAAGCTGCTACTCTATAAAGGGATGAAGCTAAGTCCTCAATATGAACCAGAGGGCCGCCCACCATACCAAAGATGAATAGGTGTAGTAGGTGCATAATGGGGCATACGCACGCGCATGCACGCACGCACGCAAGCACACACACGCGCACACACGCACAGCATACACACACTGAGCGTAGCGCAAATTTCGTCAGGGCTACCCCCAGTGGGAGCAACCCAAGCCGTGGGTAGCCTCTACCGGCCCCGACAAGGATGAGACAAAGTAAACTTGTGCACCGTGACCACCCAGTGTGAGAACCGTCTCAAGCTTTATACTTCCGCATTCCCCGCATGCCGAAGTCACAAACTTGTGACTTCGGAATGTGGAAGTCTTTTTTACTAGCTTTCAGAAAAGCATCTCTCCCACCAACTAAATGCACTCGCCACATCTCCCCCTTCGCAACTATCCCGCCAACTAAACACACTCTCCCGCACACACGCGCGTTGACAGGGACAAAAAACACTTGAGATGCCAAGTGTCTTACAACCGTATAGCCTATATTAGTGAAAGGAACTGCTGTGTAAAGTGCGGCTTGGCATAACAGAATTATAATACATACAGGACGTTGTGGTGATTAGACTTCATCAGCAAAAACATAACAGATAACATTCACAACAGGGGGAGAAAAAAAAGCAAGGGACAAAATGTTCATACATACCTCAGAATTTTACATTGTTTATCTGAGGAGTATATCTTTCCACGCATTACTGAAATCCAGTGGCGGATCATTCAGTGGAGTAGGGGGCGGTCCCAGATTGTCCTGATCGCATATACAGGTTATTTCGACGCTATAGCTTTTACGAACTCTGCCGCGCCTGGTCCCTCCCTTTCAGAATGAGAGATTTTTTTGCCTCTTCGTCCAGATCCGCCGGCGCCTTGCTCCGAATATCTTTTTTCAACTGGTGAAATTTCTTTTCTTCAGCTGTAATTATTTTATACTCCACGTCTGTAATTCTCCCATCATCCAAAGCCTTTGAAACAAGGTCGGCTATACTGGAAAGCTTAGCCGTCGCCAGAGTGCAAATTTCATCGTGTTTCTTAGCTTTCGATGTTAGTTTGCGGGACGCTAGCTTGCTCCCAGCGGACATGATTCCACAAGCTAGGGCAGCTATCTCGAGCCCGACAACTACAGGGGCAGCGATAATGGTGGTAAGAAGCCCAACACCCCCCACACCCATACCAAGGCTAGCCGCCAGCATCACGCTGTCCACAGCGTCTAATGCATTAACGGCACGCCGATATTTTTTATACAGTGCAGCCCGTTTGTCCTTTTCATCTTCCAGAGACTTCCGAAGACGGGTAATCTCATGAATGCGAAAGGTACCGCCGTCACTGGTATCAAATGAGGGATAGAGCGACATTATTCTTTGCGCGTGAAAACCTACTTCTTCAACTGAGATATTAAATGTTCAATGCGAACGGTGCTAATCGGCCCTGTAGTGAACAAAAGCCGGACAAAAGCAGTAACGGTATTAAAATGATTTCATCCACCGCAACCTCACCGAGCTCTACTATAATGTCCGTCTCTGTTGCCCGGGCCGCCCACGTCCCGTCGGCCGCAGAAGTGATTACGAGAGCAACATGCCTGGGGAGTGTTGACGCACTCCATTTAATAGAGACCCCAGGAAGGACTGGGACAACCTCAGTCTGCGCCGCAGCCCCAATAGCTAACTCGAGATAGATGGTTGACTCCTTAGGAGGCTTACCTAGCATATCAAGGTCGGCTTTACACTCTGTAACGGCCTTCAAGCAATATTTAGTCCCCTGGACTTTAGCCTCAGTCACCGATACGGCATAGAAGAGAGGCTTGGCGCACTGCATTTTCAGACATGACTGGTAGGTCACAATAGGAGACTTGTTGGGGCGTATGACCGTCTTGCAAGGCCTGATAACTCACAAACGCCTTGCCCATGTTGGTTAACCTGATAAGTATCCCATTGGGCTCGAGGTGAGTATATCCCGTGCGAAGCTCAAGCTGCAGATCCCAGTCATCGTCGTCGGGATGGTCTATGGCGGCACGAGCATAGACCCCCTGGGGAGTGAGCTGGAGGCCATAGATCTTGTAGTTATGACCCGGCTCCCGCCACCCAATAGTGTCGGCCAAATCAGCAAAGGTTAGGGTAGAGCATGCTCTTGGGCGATGCCTTCCTGGACCTTCTGAATCAGCCATGTTTGATGTGGAGTTCACAACTTAGATATGCCAGCGGCACAGCTTTGCCTTGTTCATCACGGACCGAAAGTCTAATATCGCTTAGAGTTCCAGTCTCCAACTTCTTATAGCGAGGCACAGAGAAAATCTCGTGTATCCCTTGATTACATTCCACATTTTTAACGGGCACAGCCCTGAGGAGTGTGGAGGGAAGTGAATTATGGCGGTTCTCATATGATGATAGACCCTCGAGATGAATGTACAACTCCTTATATATGATAAGGTTAGGAAACCCCATCGCAGATAATGTAAACACCTCATTGTACCTACTAGATCTCTCGCCTAAACTGAACCCAAGAATCCCTACCTAGCCCTTCCCACTGTATGTCCTCCCTATCTTTCATACCGTCGAGACTTATAAGGCCAGTTGCGGGGTTAAGAGAAAGAGAGAGCTTCCGTGGCTCAAAGAATTGCTTGTTGAGGGTGCAGACATCATAATACCCGTCGGGGATAATAACATCCTCGCCACCATATATGAACCTATTGTTTTGCAGCTTATGGGCAATATTAACCCACGCAGGATAGAACAACAATTCCATGATAGCCACCTCTAAGTCACCATCGCGATTGTCTAGGACTGGGTTGAGGGGGATGGGTTCCCCATGTTTGACGTTACTAAGTGTGAGATACATATTAGCACGGCTAATAATGACCGCTTACGAGTTCAACAAGGACGCAAAATACCCGGCGGAGCGGCCATGTCTGATGTGGAGCACACAGCTTAGATAAGCCAGTGGCACGTCGTCACCCTTTTCATCTCGGACCGAAAGTCTTATAGCACCTACCGTTCCAGTTTCCAGCTTTTTATAATGAGGCACAGAGAAAATCTCGTGTCTCCCTTGATTACATTCCTCTTTTTTAACGGGTACAGCCCGGAGGAGTGTGGAGGGAAGTGAATTATGACGGTTCTCATATGACGACAGCCCCTCGAGATGAATGTACAACTCCTTATATATGATAAGATTAGGAAACTTCGACGCAGTGGAATATAAACGTTTCATCAGCGAGCATCCTACTTGTATCGCCTGAGTCGAACCCAAGAACCCTGCCTACCCCTCCCCACCTTATGCCAACCCCCGATTTTATACCACCGAGACTTACAAGGCCAGTTGTAGGGTTAAGAGAAAGAGAGAGCTTCAGTGGCTCAAAGAATTGCTTGTTGAGAGCACAGACATCATAATACCCGTCGGGGATAGTAAAAACATCCTTACCATATTTGAACCAATTGTTTTTCAGCTTCTCGGAAATATTAACCCACGCGGGGTAGAACAACAATTCCACGATAGCCACCTCTAGGTCACCATCGCGATTGTCTAGGACAGGGTTGAGGGGGATGGGCTCCCCATGTTTGACATTGCTAAGTGTGAGATACATATTAGCACAGCTAATAATAATGACTGCTTACGAGTTCAATAAGGACGCCAAATACCCGGCGGGTGGGGTATACCCGTTTGCGCAAACAATGGATCTCACGAAGGTGGACATACAGGTCAACCTCCAAGGATTCTTTCAGGCACAGTTCCCCAACGTGTTTGAAAAATACCGGTTGCCATACGTGGAGTCAGACCAGATCGTACAATCCTGGTACAGCAATCCGATGCAATTCTGGCAAAACCAAACTCAACTTCGCTGTATGGTGTGCCACGGCGGGGTGTGGGGTGTCCGCGCAGGAGCATCTGTCCGACCCTGACCCACTAACGCGAGCCGTCCTTCATATTCCATGTCTACTACCAGATTCGTCGAATCCTCAAAGAAATGCGTGTGGCCTCTACCACAAGACCAGGGTTGACCGCCTTTGAAAATCCCTACGATGTAAGAGCCTATCAGCGTATATGCGCGAATTTGGGATTTCCCAGAATGATAACTGGAGACGGCTCGGGAGGAATAACGGGTTGGGAAGTGTATACATTTACTGGACGAATAGTGGTTATCACGTCCTGAATGACGGCCAAGGTGGTGTATATGACCCAAAGCGACTATCATTCACACAAAATACCACAAACGCTTTACTACACATAGATTAAATCTCACAAGATGATCCTCAAGCTGACTCCGCCTGGCGGAGTTTCGTTTTTAACAAGTCACAGGGCTTCACTCAACCTGACGTTGAGCGAATAAATGACAGCATTCGAACCTATGTGTGGGCCATCTTAGGGGCCCAGGCTCAGACTAGAACACAAATTCTGGGAACTGGAACGGCGTTTGATGCCCAGAAGCAATTCCTGGTATTAGTAGAAGACGCCATCTCTGCGCCCGTCGATCTCGCGGCGGCCACCAAAAGGTATCAGGATGTGCTACAAAACACGAGCTCAGAAGTTAATTATGTCTTTGGAACGGGGTTGTATATGGCCCCCAGCGACATGCTGCTCCGCATTGGTCAGATAGGTGGATATAACATGATCGTCATCGCAGAGCCAGGCCTAAAGCGTGGTTTTGAATACGGCCATTAATGCCCCAGATCCTACCGTAAAGCTGTCCAGCATTGCACAGCCGGCACCGATGGTAGAGCCGCCCAGCAATGCTCAGCCAGCGCAGCCGACCACTAGCATAGCTGATAAGGCAGCTGGGCTGCAGCATCAAAACGAAAAGATAGTGTAACAGAGCACCATCTCTGTTAGGGAGTTAATGAGTTAATGGACGGTGTGCAAAATAGTGAAATAGGTTTGTGAACGCGTGAGCACTGGTAGTTATGTATCTAGGGTTGCTCACGCGTTGACGTAAGCAGTCTCGATCTACCACCCCAGTCGACAAGTCGGGTATGATTTCATCTTTACAATGTTTTACAACATTGATACAAATAAACTCGGATGAATTCTTCAACTTGACTTTGTCGTTTATAGTCAATATCAAATAGTCTGACTGCCTACAGTTGCTTTGGAGTCGTTCTACACTGTTAAAGGACTCCAAATTGTTGCCTTGGACGCAAGGATTTCTTACTTGGGTTGCCCGCGGCCAATCGAAGCGAAGTACTAACTGCATGTTTTATTTATGCACTGTCGAGAACTTACAGAGGACGGGAGCCATGAGCTAGAATGTCAACTACTCGCGTAAGGATGAAGATGCGGCCAAGTAAAATTTCAAGGCAGGGATTTTTTTGAAGACCGCCCAAGGTCAAGGAGTGCAAACGTTACTTCAGGTCAGTTAAATTTTGAGGCCACTCAAGTTCAAACGTTACCTCAAGTCAGTTGAATTTTTGAAGCCGCTCAAATTTAAACGTTACCTCAAGTCAGTTGAATTTTTGAAGCCGCTCAAGTTCAAACGTTATCTCAAGTCAGTTGAATTTTTGAAGCCGCTCAAGTTCAAACGTTACCTCAAGTCAGTTGAATTTTTGAAGCCTCTCAAGTTCAAACGTTACCTCGGGTCAGTCAAATTTTTTTGCAGAATGGCGATCAAGGTTCCAATCATTTATGAATCCAATTTTAACCGGCCGTTTTATCAAATGTTATCCAAGGTCGAAGGAACATGCAATTGGTTCTGAAATTATTTCAACTCGGGCTTGAGAGACTTTCAACAATTTTTGAATCCAGTACAACTCAATTGTTTTGCTGAAAGTGGCCCAGGATGGAGGAAGCTTGTAATTGTTTTGACGTCACTCAGACCTGAGGAAGTTTCTACTCGTTTTGCTTGCCTGACAAACTTGCTCTGGAGGACTAGACGACGCAGAAGTGCCCGGCCAGGGGTGAAAAGAAGCTAGAAAACCGACGTGCCAAGGCTCGCTCTGAAACATCCGGAAGTCTGAACTTAGCCATTATACAGGAGAAGCCAGATCCTGGATCCAGACATTTTACAGGACGAAAAGAAGACATAGCAGAAGTAACAATTACACGCGTCGTTTGAGAGAACTTTGTAAGGACCAGACACCAGTCAAGTACAGTTTGAATACGCCGTGCGATGTGAGTTGTATCCTTACCTAAAATAGGCATATTAATTATTTTGTAATTGTGAAATTGTTTATATTAAGTATATTAAGTGAAGTTATATAACAAAAATATTTCAGCTTATAGGTCTAACAAAGTGGAGTTGGAAGAGCCATATGCAGGCTAGTTACTATGTAATTAAAATAACAAAGCTTATATCATAAAGGCTTGGTGAGCTACTGTGGAAATCTTTTATAGGAAGTTAGGACGTGTGACAGAGTTGATGGACAGCTTAAAAATGGACGTAGATAGAATTTCGTCTATAATAAAAGTGATAAAGAGACAGACGCTTGAACGAACGGAGCACGAGACATTTATGAGATATTATGCTGTAGACGAGCCCAATAGATGGCAGCCGGTCAATAGGAACGATAACCAGTGTGGTTACAATTCTAAAGTTATTAGCTATATAAATATGAAAACAGATAAGAGGGAGACACAGAGATATGTAGTGAATCAAAACAAAACAAAATTTAGGAATTGGTAATGGCCATAAAAGGAATTTGTATAAGAAACAGTGGTCTTGGCCTTCAAATACTGAAAACGCAAGAGCTTTGCGAGAAAACTGGTTACAGATCAGACAATTGCGATATTCGGATGCAAAGTTGAAAAACAGAGAATGAAACACAGACAGGACTTCGGATAGTCAGGAGGTATCTTCAGTCTTTAGTGTCAGACAGGAAAGAGAGGCACAGACGCAGACAATCAGTAGTGTGGAGAAGAGTACTCAGACACCGATTGATAAAGTAGAACGGAAAACTCAATCAAACCCAACTGAGTTGAAAGTGACAAAGAGAGACACCGTTACATTTAAGGAGGCAGGTCGTGCAGAGTTTAGACAACCCAAGACAAAAGACAGCAGAAAGAAAATTAGAAAGAGTGTTAGGACTAGAAATTGAAAAAGTTTGCTCATATATAATCATGGGTGTGGAACCGAAGAATCTGAGTCGTCTCTAGAATCAGAATTTTCAGATCTCGCAGATTTTGGTATAGAATGTACACCCGACAGGGATTTAAAAGGAATGAATAAGAACGGGAGGATTGTACTAGCAGATCCTGACTCGAAGGGAGATGTTTCCTCGTACGGTATGGTTGGTAGTAGACAAGCAGGCAAATTTTTAGTTAGTGACTGTCAGGATCTTATATTAGGCTCGTTGGCTAACACATGTGAGACAGTACAAGTACAACGTGATTCGACGTAAGACACAGCAACACAATTTCTATGGATTTATTACCACGTTAAATACATAACAATAGTTACAGCAATGTACAACATATAACAACTCACAACCACAATACAGCTCATAGGTCTGACGCTCACGATATCAGTCGTTCAGCTCACAACCACGGAGATTCACACAAAACGCCTTGCTCTCGACACACACGTCCGTTCAGATGTCCAGTCCCAGCTTGGTCTGAGATTAACACACACTGCCCACTGCCTCTGGTGGGGTCACGTGGCTTTGCGTGCGTCTGTCGTCAGCGCTGGTCGCGTGTCAGGTAAGAATCTCGCCAGCGCGACAACTCTTGTCCGCCGGGCGCCGTAACGATGTTGCTGCTAGGCTCTGACATTCTCCCCGGGTACTTCAATGAAAGATGCCATCTTTCATTCATGATGTATGTATATACTGGGGTAGTGTTAATTTCATGTCAGAGACTACTTTTTCCCAGTGTTATGCATGAAAATACATATAAGGCATAGAAATATATACAAAAAAAATGTAAGTTGCATTGAAATGACAAATGAAGTACAACTTTTAACACAATTCAGGTTTCATCCCCCTGATGCCTGGTTACCTTCATTGCAATAATACCCAGTCAGATCAGTAGTTCCAGCTTCACGCATCTACCTCGCAGCTATTTGAAAAAAACGTAATAATATGATTGTTTTGCAACAACCATCTAGCCAGACTGAAATACGGCTTTGTATTAGTCGTATTAAACACTTAAACTCTGCCCTCATTTGGTCAGGAGCTCTTATGTTGGTTTGCAATGTTGGCAGCTCTATGACATGCTTGGTGGACGCCTACCTGCTGTGCCAACCATTTGAGCAACAAAATGTCTATCTATACAATACACATTAATGAATATGTTTCAAATTATGGCCCTTGATGTAATTCACAAATGCAAGGGAAGTAATTTTGACATTTAAGAAATTCCATACATTACAATAATTATTTAATTTCTTAGCGTCATTGCTTGACGTTTCTTCATATTAACGAGAAAAAGTCGGTAATATGAATACATTAATCAAGATATGATTCTAAGATTACACTAATCAAAATAAATAAGTACCGAATTGGTATATTATATTTTATAGATTGAAAAAGATTTTACAAGTGTCATAAATTTTTGGCAATTTGTACATAGTCTGCTAATTTTGCTATACTTTTTAAATTATACCGGAAATACACACGAAACGAAAAATTTGGTTGATGTTACATTTTCTGAACACAAATGATCCGGTTTTCTTTCGGAACGGATAGTAAAATGTTCTCACAGTTCGTGTATGATGTTATAGTATCACAACGGATTATGGTGGAATGTTCTTATTTCCGATGTGTTCACACGTCGAACAATTTGGATTACATTCGCTGTAAAGGTGGTGTAGGAGTCAACGTTCAGTCCACATTTGCACATGTTAAAATATCACGGTGAAAAAAATCACCCACAAATGTCACAATGGTAAAGTTCGCTTCTGGTAAGTGGATAAGCGTCTGTGACCCTGTTGTTGGTGTCTATATACAATTAATATTGTTCTCATTCTAACACACACTACACAATTATACTACACTCATTACATAACTTGATTAAAATAAGAATATTATACATGTCGGTTTCTAAACCGTATCACAACTTTACTTATAGACCTTACACAGTAGGTGACTGGAAAAATTCACACATTGGTGGCTGTGTTGGGCTGAGTGTAATATTACACAGTGCACTCAGACATTGCTTACTGGGTCTGTCGGACAACGGGACAAAAGGTCGGCGATTGTATTCATTCTGCCGGGAATATGGCGAACTTCAAAACTGAAATTCTGAAGCTTCAAGGACCAGCGAGCAATCATGTTATTTGATGGTACTGCAGAATTGATATACCTTAATGGACTGTTGTCAGTTTCGATGATAAAGTGACGTCCTAGAAGATATTTGGACAGCTTTGTGACACTTTCTACTAAGGCCAATGCCTCTAATTGCGGAATGGACCAAGACCGCTCTCGGGGCCTTAGTTTTCTTGATAGAAAACAAACGGGATGCAGAATGTCGTTGTATTCCTGCAATAGGACTGCACCGATCGCAATGGAGCTAGCATCTGTTCTCAATCTGAAAGGTAAACGAATGTTGGGCAATTTAAGGATGAGATTAGGTGCATTCTTATCAGAAAAGTGTGCCAAAACTTTATCAAACGCATTTCGTAGGCATTCATCGTTTACAACTTTTTCGGGTTTATTCTTGGTTAGTAAGTTAGAAAAAACCTCAGTCAGTTCTGAAAAATCAGGAATGAAGTTCCTGTAATAATTAATAAGTCCCAATAAACTGCGGACTTGTTTCTTATTTGTTGGAAGTGACAGTTTTAGAATTTTCGAGACAATTTTGTTGTCTGTCATGACAAAGCCATTGGATATTCTGTACCCCAAAATGATATTTCTTGGTAAGCCATGCTCACCTTTGAAGGCTTCACTGTTAGTCAGTGCTGTCTGATACTAGGTAGTAGTAGTAGAACGTCCTGTCCAGGTGTCAATGTTATAGTTTCCGTCGTTGTCTCTGTATGGACACAGATGTCGTCAGTATAGTGAATGATATTAGGAATGTCAGATAGGAGGAGTCGTATAGGCAGACAAGGCCAGTCTGGAGTTACTGGATCTAAAGATATAGAGTGGGTTACGGTTAAAATCTTCCAAAAGGATTTTCAAATTTCATGTTGAGATCATTATGAGTGCTATCTCCAAACCTGCACTCGTACATGTGTGTATACATTCAATAGTTCAAACAATAATAATACACCATGTATAGTTGTGAAATGTAATCGTGCATAGTTTGTATGATCTTTTGCAATTTGTGTATATTTTCCAAAATATGTAGGGTAATTTGTTGCTGATTTTTGTCAGTAATTCCACCGACTGATGTTTTACATTGTTCAGCATAGGTATTCGTATGAGTTGATTTAACATAGAGATTATGAGTGGCAGTAACAAAATTTGGTTCAACAGTAATGACATAAGTAACAAAGTCTGCTGGTTTGTCATGAGTAATATCATCTGTGTTGTGTCATGATGATGTGGAAATATAACTGTTTGTGAAGACATTTGTTTTGTATTTACAATCAGTAGTGCAAGTATAACTATCCACTGTGTGCACTTGGTTATGTGTGTAGTTAACAGAGAGTATAGGAGGTATAGTATATACCATGATGATTTGTGATCTTTCCTCGCTGTTGTGAACTGTTTGTTTTCTGCACCTTTTTCTTTGTGCTGATACACACCAGTTTCTGTTTCTTCTTGTTCTGAGATGGTAATCACGTTGGTATGGTGTGGTATCTTGGTCTGTTCATCATGTTGTTGTATGATGAGTGGGGTAGTTAAGGCAGTATTTGTTGTGGTGTTAACTTTTTGCCTTGTGTGAGGTTTGGACTCTATGTAATCTGTCACATTCAATACATTTCCAATTAATAAATCACAACATGGATTGTCTAATAAAGCACAAGTTACTCTGCCTGATAAGAAAGGTGATTTTATATTGGCCCATGCCATGGGATATTTCTCTACTGTCCCTGAAACAGTTTTGCAATAGATGTACTCATCTAGGTAGTCTTTAGGATCAGCTAAGGTCTTTCGAAGACCGATAAGACAGGACCCTGTGTCGCGTACACATGTGCATACTGTGTCATTGATGTAACCTTTATGGAATGTTAATTTTCCTAACGACAGTTTTGAGGTTTTGTTGAATTCCTCACTCTCTTGTTGAGCATTAACCTTTTTATATAAAGAATGAGGTTGAGTGATGTTAACAACATTATTACAATATGGTACAAAGTCTGGTGTTGTCTTCATGTCTGTGATGTTTACTTTTCTTACGTTCTTTGCTGAACTGCATTTTGAGTCTATTGCCAAGTTAGCTTCCTCATTGGCAATAGGGACGGCGTGCCCGCATGTTAAGGTAGCATTTTCATTGAAGGTATTACAGACAGTGCATTTGTTGGCACTAAATACATCACAAGCCTGTGCTGCATGTACAGGATGTTTTTCTGGATTTTCGTCTTCTGACGCTGAGCTATCGAACAAGGCGGCATTGGCTTTGTTGGTCATATGCCTGCCTCTACAATCCATACGATAGTGACCGTAAGCCTTGCAGAGAAAACATTTACGTGCACTTTTGAACGATCTACGTTCTACGTCTTGTCTGTTTACCATATTTTGCAAGTATGTTAGGTACCCTGGGTTTTTATCGCACATCTCGTTCAAATGGTGAGACAATTTACAGTGAGTGCATTGTCTAACTCTATCAGAGGTAGGCCTGTGTGGTTTTTGCCTACTATAGTTGTTCTCATAGTTGGCTGCTGCTACCCAGTTACTGTCAGTAGCTTCAGTGGCAAAACACTGTTTATTTGCCGTATAATAGGCCGACCCACGTCTTTCCATTTCTTCCACACTTGTGCATTCATTCTCCTGCAAGAACTTAGAAAAAGATGGTGGGATAGAAGAAATAACTTTATCTCGAATAATGAGATCTTCTAATTTATCATAATTTTTGTTAATTTTGGCTGATGAAGTCCATTTGCTGAAAATGTCTCGGACTAAACAGAGGTAGTCAGAGAACGTTTGAGTTGATTTTGGACTCAGTTTACTGAACTGTTCTCTGTACCCTGCCTCATCTAACATGAAATGTGCCATTATTTTAGATTTAATGTAATGGTACTCTTTTCTGAGGTCTTTGGGGATGGTTTCAATGACCTTAAGAGGTTCCCCAGATAGACTCCTCATATATAAAATATTCCATTCCGAAAGTGGAACTTGGTAATGTTCCATTAATGTCTCAAAATTTTGGGTAAAGGCTGCTATGCAGTCACCCGAGGTATAGTTACGAACGATACCTTGGTACTTTTTATACTGGTTTTCTTTTTCCAGTCTTTCAGATTTCTTTGACTCTTTATGTATTGCAGTCTCAGTGTCGAGTTGTTTAATTTTCAATTGTAATTCAAGTTCTTCTCTTTTACTCTGAGCTGCTATTTCTGCTTGCTTTAATGCTGTTTCAGCCTCTATTTGCTTGGCAGCTTTTTCAATCTCTGCCTGTTTTAGAGCTGTTTCCATCTCTGCTTGTTTTAGAGCGGTTTCTGCCTCTGTTTGTTTGGCAGCTTTTTCAATCTCTGCCTGTTTTAGAGCTGTTTCTGCCTCTGCTTGTTTTGCAGCCATTTCTGCTTGTTTTAGAGCTCTTTCAGCTGCTCTTTCATCGCGTTCGGCAGCTTTTTCCTGAATAAGTAGGTATTCTGCGTATTTCTTCTCACTCCATTGTGTTAATTCATCACCTTCCAACTTTAATTTTAAACCCATATCGATGAAATCAAATAATGACGACATGATGGAGAAAATATGTCAATGAAAATCAATCACACAAAATATATTGTAAATGGTTAGTAGAAAAACAACTTACAATTGATTTGACTATACGATGCGTGCCCACTAATGCATACGTAAAGTTAAAGTGAAGAAAAATATACTCAAGTGCCCTTGGATATGGTGACGAATGGTTGGGCAATCGGGCTAGAGAAACTGTAGGGTCGTACTTCGGAACCACTAATGACCTCTACGGCAGGGTTATGGATGGTACGCAAAAACCTGCTTTGTTTTTGGAGAGAAATAAGTTAGCGTGTGTTTGTTGGTGTGTGCCTGTAAGTCACTAAGTGTTGATTGGTTTGGATGGCGTTGAGTATAATTGTATGTCGTAAATTTGTCGTCAACAGTGTTTCTTTCAACAGAAGTTACACTCTTTCCAAAACTCTTTGCGTTCCACAAACTCAATACACAAAAACAATCTATCTGTATTTGAACACTCAATAACATTGATGACACATCACTTACATCAAGATGACATTCAGTAAGGACAAAGACATCAAGTTTACAAGATGGCGACAAGGTCAAAATGGCGGCAAAATCACAATGTTGACAAGGTCAAACGGTGACAATTTTCACAAATCACAAATGTTTAACACGTTTACAGGATCAAACAATATGTACTGTACATTTACTAATGATCTTAAACATATTTAGACAATGTAGTAATGGATCACACTGAGACTTTTCCGATCACATGTACATCACTATAACCTTGACAAATTTTACAAGCACAAGAATTATAGTTTTAAAGTTTTAAATCACAAAGACGAACAACACACGTCTAAATATATTAGGTTCTTAAATAAAGACGAGCAACCCACGTCCACACATGTCAGGATCTTATATTAGGCTCGTTGGCTAACACATGTGAGACAGTACAAGTACAACGTGATTCGACGTAAGACACAGCAACACAATTTCTATGGATTTATTACCACGTTAAATACATAACAATAGTTACAGCAATGTACAACATATAACAACTCACAACCACAATACAGCTCATAGGTCTGACGCTCACGATATCAGTCGTTCAGCTCACAACCACGGAGATTCACACAAAACGCCTTGCTCTCGACACACACGTCCGTTCAGATGTCCAGTCCCAGCTTGGTCTGAGATTAACACACACTGCCCACTGCCTCTGGTGGGGTCACGTGGCTTTGCGTGCGTCTGTCGTCAGCGCTGGTCGCGTGTCAGGTAAGAATCTCGCCAGCGCGACAACTCTTGTCCGCCGGGCGCCGTAACGATGTTGCTGCTAGGCTCTGACAGTGACTCTTTGGAACAAGATAACAGTATATATGGCAGAAAAGTAGCAAAAGCCAGGAGACGAATTCCAAGGATGGGAGAAAAAGATACTTTCAAAAAGAAAGATGTTTGTCTAGTAGAAAGTAGAACACAAAAACCGCAAAAGGTTGAAGCAGCGCTGGACGAAGCTAGAAGTCTCATGAAGTCGATAAGACCATGGTGATATTTAAATAACTGAGACGTGAAGATTTAAGTATTTTGTAACTGAGCTTGAGTAATTCAAGTATGATGAGAGTTATACCGGCTCAAATGTTGTGTTGCTGTGGAGAGGATTAAAGTGGAAAACGGTGGAGAATCACTGCAAGTGATGTGTGATGTTGAGAACGGATGTAGTATTGTCTTGTATTGCATAGATTGTCTTGGGGTATAAAGGAGTCATAGAATAGTCACCGATTGGGTAGTGCGGATGTTATAGCCTGAGAATAGCGCGAAGAAGTAAATTATTGTTATAAGAGATTGAGGAGAAGTGATTTGTTATGCGTTGTCTGGACGAGATGATAGGTGCGACTTAAAAAGAGAAGTTGATGGGGTGCTTTATGGTGCGTTGAGCGTGGTTGATCGTAGTTCCGAGGAGATAAGAAGTTGAGTGTTGAAGTGAATTGTTTGGTCATGCGTGGTCCTTGCGTGCGTAGACGTGTAGGCAGACCTGTGTTAGTCTTGCTGATTAGAGAGTGAAGAGTGAAGTTTTGAAACACCGTCTAATTAGAATGCGTGGATAGAAAGATGTCGGGCTCTTAGTAATAACAGAGTGAGATATACTTCATAAATGTGTGAAGTGAGAAATTGTGTAAGAAACACCCAGAGGATGCACATGATATGCACGTGTTGAAGACAGAGGTTGTGGCACGTTGAGTGTATCTGATTATGTTTTAGAGGGAGGGAGATGTTGGATGTCGAAGTAGTTTGTAGTAGAGAATTAGGTTAGACAGAGAATGCCATGCGTGCATATATATATATGTTTGGTTGGGATGATTAGAGAATAGATGAATTAGAGCTTGAAACGTGGAATGTTTATGTTGAGTGAGGTGTGCTAGAGCAGTTGACATAACGTAAAACTGACATAGAGAGATATAGGCTAGTTAGAAATGTTGGTTGTTAGAGATAATGTGTTGTTTGAACAGAATAGGCTCTGACTTATAAAAAGGGACCGAATTTTGTAATGAGGAAGTAGTTAGATGGTGAAAGTCCTGTGGCAGATATTGAATTAAAGTTCCTTTTGTCGCTTTAGGAAAGAGATCTGGTGTTGTTTGGCGGAATTATGTTGGAATTAGGTTGAATGATGCAGAGAAATGAGATGGGATTAGTATGTCTTGTCAGAGTGAGAATTGTTGAGAAGAATCGGGTGTCTGTAAAGAAGATAAACAATAAGGAACCAGATTATCTAGGTTGTTAGCCTATGCGGTGCGGTTGCTGTTTCTGAAAGAGTTCCAATAAATGTGAGTGGCTTGACTGCCATCGCGGTGTGAGAACGAAGCTAGGAGAAAGTTGAGGATAGCTTAGAGTTGTTGTGGTGAGATGTTGGAAATTAGTGATGCAGGAGAATGAAATGTTGGTTGCGTCGGGTGGACGAGTAACTTAAAAGTAGAATTAGTTGTTGGTACAAATCAAATTCAGGGGTGTCATAACATTCCCTGGGGTAAGGGGAACCTGCTATCACACTTTAACAACGGGATACCTTTAGCCCTGGGACATGGGTGACCTCAGTCCACGAACCCCCTTCGGCCCTTGGAACCCTATCTCCCTCACTCACAACCAAGGGACGTTACCCCTTTCAAACTTCGTCCTGAACTCATGAGGCAACTCTGGCAGCTAACTATGTTAACCATATGGTGTATTATACAAGATGAATGGATGAATGAGAATGATGATGATTCCGAGATAGACCTTGCAGTATCTATGCGAGATAAGACGTGGCAAGGATCGAGTAGCCTCCTGGAGGAAATGTCATCATCGTCAGGGCCTCAAGTCACACTATTGGGTAAGTCAGACACGCTCACCAAGTCTCTCAGGTCTCCCTCCAGGTATATGTTTCTCCACTTGGATAGGATGGCTGGCGAGTCGACTCACTGGTACTTGGGACCTCCGGTGGATGTCGTCCCTGAAATCTAGATCACCTTAGGGTAAGGATAAAGACTGTCTCTTGGGAGCTGAGGAACTAGAACACTCCTCTGAAGCGTCTAGAAGTATCGATGGTACTGCGGGTATAGCAAGAGGGTGATCTCTCACTCAATGGTAGTAGCAGTCCTAACTGTTTATGCAACCCGCGCAGATCTCCTGACTCATATCGCAGATATCACAGCACAGATACCTCTCCCGCTGAAACGTGGCACTTTAGATAGAGTTCAAAAACAGACAAAAGTTCTTCCACAATATCAGGCACCACAGGGTACCAGGCACTTGGTAGCGGAGACATCATAACTATTTGGCATGAAGGCAGTCAGTCAGGCTCACAGTGGGGACACTAACAACAATCAGATACTTGCCCAGCTGGAGAAACGAACAAGGCGAAATGGTGCTGTCATGGCACATAACCTGGGCTATCAGACGTGGAGTGGGCGAGGCGTTAGCTGGAGCCCATCCTGAGGCGTACTCTCGATTGTAAGTACTGCTCGCTGAGGTAGTGGACTTCCAATCTGTTCACACCGGCTATCGCCCTAGTCCGGATCACTGGACTCGTCCCAAGATCATCGCTCTGCTCTCAACAAGATAGAACCTGTGGAGGATAACACTCAGTGAGAGCACCATGAATCAGACTTACCCACAGCCGATACACTTAAGTCCCCCTTACTCAGACGTGTGGACCCTTCCCAGAAGGGCCGCACTCCTTCACTGGCTGCTCAAATGGTCGAGGACAGACTGGACCTAGAACCAAAGTGGCAGCTGTCCACCTACATCCTCTTTCTCAGACGACCGTAGGACTGGGCCAAGGTGGGTGTCTGAGTTATGGGTCTCTGCTGAAACATAGCTAGACAACACATGTTATTAGTAAGTTAGTGGTACTTATAGATAGAAGGGCCCTGAAGGAGGGCCGATGGCAGTACTTCCTCACCTCCTTCCTGTTATCCGCCAACGCTGATGTCGTACCAGGCCGTAGGCACCATCCAATAACTCCAAATAAATATACAGGGTGATCCCCCTGTAGCAGAAATCCACACCCCGTTCCCCCCTCCCTGGTCCCAGGTCGGGGCATTTAGAACGGTGTCATGTTCAATATGAACAATTCTGTCGCAATGGTCCCTTCTCCCTCTATCTATCTCTCAGGACACCAATATTGTAAGCTGGCATTCCATCGAGGGAACTAATTTACAAGACAGATGTGAGAAAAGCCAAGAAGAAAGCCAGTGGTCGGCAACCAGGTGATCAGACGCTCGACTCCCGGTACGACCTTGAAACGACCTCGGAGGTTTCGGCCGACTGGTGCATTCGATTCGTTGCACTTGCCAGAGTTCATCGATATATCACTCGATATATCCGAAGCTACTCCTTAATCTACTTCCAGTAACGCTGTGAGTAACGGTTCGGCCGCGCTGGCCCCGCCAACGCTCGAGGTTATAAAGTTGGCCATGTGTGAACTCGAATTATAGGTCTCACTTCCCTGACCCCGTTTTTCCCGATCAACAGGGGCTGTAAATAGTTAGTTAGTTAGTTAGTTAGTCGACAGATCATCCTCGTTGCACATCGGACCATTCAGTCCATAAGTGCTCGGATCCCCTCCTCAGCAAAATCCCGCAGCGTGTAGCGGCTAACGACGCCAGTTCTGTGTTGGTTTATCAATCTTCTTTGGCTTCCTGCGTAGTGTTCTTGTTTGGCCACCCCTCTTTTAATTTGCTGCTCTCGCAGTCTGGCCATTGTTGTAGATTCACAGTCATCACTTGGTTCTTGCAAAAGTCTCACTTCTCGTAGAGCATTCAGAATGTCAGCCTGGTCCATGGCGCGTCCGCCCTCAACAGTAGCCTCACCTGCGAGCTTGTCAGCCCGCTCATTTCCTTGTACTCCCGCATGCCCTGGCACGAAGATGAAACTAATATTTGCCAGCCGAGACCGCCTCAGAGGCAGCAACCATTCTCTTCGGATCGACCCCTCCTCTATCCTCTTGATCATGTTCATTGAGTCGCTAAGGAAACAAGCCCTAGTGAATGTCTGTCTCGAGCCATGTTATTGCTTTACTTACTGCCATGACTTCCATGGTCAGGCTACTTGTGGTTTCAGTGAAAGCACCAGAGTCCTCCTTCACAATTCTCCCTCCGGCCCGAGCTGTAAAGGCCCATGAGCTTATCACATGTCGGACGACCGACCCATCTGTGTAGATGACCGCGTCACTGTCTAGCGAATTCTCGAAAATCAACGCTTGTACTTCAGCCTCAACAGCAGCCGGATTTTCTTGTCTGCATTTTCTATCTAGTTGGATGCAAACTGAAAAGGATGTGCAGAAGTCTGTTGGCACTTGCACCCACTCCTCGCCAGGTTCTAAGTCCTCAAGTGAACACACCTGTTGAAGAATGTCCTCGGCTTGACCCATCCACGACCGTCCTCTTTTTAACCTGCTGCCCTTCACCTTCCTAATTTCACTATGCAGTGGATGCTGTGTGTTTGCGTTAATTCTGAGGTAGGCACGTGCCCTGCAAACTTGCATTCTCTCTTCAATGGTTGGAAAATCAAGAAGGTAGCGCATCACCCTGCATGCTGTATCTCTTGTACATCCAAGAATAATGCGCATAGCTTCATTCTGTATCCTTTCCATCCTTTCTATCTGCTTATGGCTGACAGTCAGGATTGCCATTGCATACTCCAAAACAGACATGACCAGCCCCTCGTACAGAAGACATAGATGGCGCTGCTCACAGTTTGCTGCCGTCATCACCCGCATCGCTGCCAAACCCCGCTTGGCCTTTGTAATAAGCCGCGCGCTGCTAACCTATGAAATATCTTAGCAGTACAATGCTGCTACACACGCGTTTGCCAAAGGCTTAATTTTACAGTCGTAAACTACAAGCTTGCCACTGTTCACACGTGACCTCCTTTCCCGCGCCGGTCAGTACACGCGCTAGCGAAATCTCATAATTCGAATCACCTGCTCCGCACTAGTTAAGAAAAAGGTGGTACACATACCTTCACACAAACAGCCCGACAGTGGATAAGAGAAGCGTTGTCACTGCAACTGGACATTATGTCGGAAGTCTTTAACCCTCGTCAAGACACGGCGTCCCGCTCTCTCTCCCTTAGCACTGGGCCAAAATGTCGACTGCCTGCCTGCCCTCTTCGTCTTCAACTGATCATGTGTTCCAGGACAATCGACTGCGCTTGCGTCAGACATGCGCAGTCTGTTTTGCCCGTAAACCTGCTCCGCCACCAACCTACGGGAATAATTTTAAAGGGCGAGCAACGATTCGGGTCGGGTTGAGTCAAATTACTGGTTACTTCCCTTTCACTGGTAAATTTCCGTCACCCGAATCTCCGATGTCTCACCGGACCTTTCCTCAGCAGAAACATCACGAGGCGGACCTACTGAGTTCTGCGACAAGGGGAAACAACTAGATTAGAAAATAGGTGTGCTGACTTGCAGTTTCCCTTGGTGAGTAGATGAGGTGTGCTGAGATAGTTACTAAACGGAGCAATTTAGGCTGTAGTTTACAGTAGTTGTTTGGTTAGTATTTCAAGTGCAGTGGTGTCGCTGTGGCTTAGTTTCGTGAGAGATGGAATGTTGTGAAGGGAGATAATCAATGGTCATTTGTTGATTAATGACTTTTGTTGAGGGAACAGATATTGTTCTACGTTATGATGAGAATATAGTTTGTAGGTAACAGATATATATATATATATATATATATATATATATATATATATTGGGATTAATGCAGGTTAATAATTGGCCTAGCATTGAGGTGTTTTTTTTTTTACTGTTGTAAGAGTAACGGAATAGGCATGACTGGTGTTCCTTGTAGTGAATAGATATGTATTACATTGGTTCGTATAAGAGACCAATGTTGTTTAGTTACAATAAGTAGTTGATTTCTATGTGAATTTGATTATTATTTCACTATGTATATTTATTTTGAAAAAATGTGGGGATATATGACAGCATTGTGAAAACCAAGGGGGGTGATATTGTTGTTCTATTTTTGATTTGTCTTGACTCCAGTTAATTATGAATTGTAGTTTTATTTAAGTTATATATACCTTGGTTGGTTATTTTCAATTGCAAAAGTTATAATGATGTTACTTCTTGAGTTGCCCTGACTATGTTTAAATTAGTTTTCGTTTGACGTTCAGTTGTGGGGAGTTAGGAAAATTAAACAGGTCCATATTAAAGAGAGAGACTTATTAATGGGTCCTTGGGAGTTCTGGATACATAGGTTACGTTCAGAAAATATGGTAAGGAGAAAAACATGAATTGAATGCCATGTTTTAGTCCGAAGAGCAATCATATATTGTGGATATCAGTACAATAGTTGGGGGATTAGATGATGAATAGTGAATCATGAAGGGTAATGGCTGTAGTTATCAGCAACGAATAAACATGGACTGAGAGCCATGGGGGACAGGATTAATAATATATGAACCACGAATGTTATTGTTCGTGCTGTGATTGCAGCATGGGATTAGATGAATGACAAAGAGTAGAAGTTAAGTTTACAGTAAGTGAACAGCGATATTAATTTTTGGGTTACAGCATATGGACCTGACTTAAAAGCCATAAAGTAAAAGTATGGGAATGTCTATAATAGATAGACAGAGATAGGATGGGGTAGATAGGTTAGAAGGTCACAGACATGAGTTCAGTGGCGGTATTTTTATTGCTGTTGATAACGGCATGAAGTGACAAGTGGAGGTTTTGGGAGGCATTGCCCATAACAAATGGACAATAATAGTAGTAGTGGGTTGCTGAGGCTTTCAGCGAGATTAATAGGGAAGCTGATATGAAGTATTCCTGAGTTGCTGGAGTGATGTATGTAAGGATCAGAGATTTGGTTATATTGGAGGAGGTTTTGAGTGGTAGGGCCCATAATGGACCCTTTGATATGAGTAATGTCTGTAATGAATAGACATTTAGGGGTGGATAATATTTTTGGTGTTTGATGCTGTAGATATCAGCGCAAACTGTATTATGCATTAAATAATTATGTGAGATTCGGAGATATGATGTGAAATTGCCATAATAAGTGGTATAATTGAATTGTGAGAGATATGTAATTGTTTTTTTAGACTTTATTAGCATAAAGTCTCAGGGATGACATGGGGGGGGGGGGGGGGGGGGTAAATGTGAGTATGGTTTTGTGAGGAAGAGTTCTTGTTCTTTGATTCTCCGGTGGCCACCGATTCTTTATTTTCTTATCGTGTGATTAGTACGAGTGGTTTCAAGTTGGTTGAATGGGAAATTAGTAATGCTGACGATGATGATAGGGAGAGTGAAGTATTTTAGAAGAGTATGCGTTTTGAATCTTTATAGTCAGGATTAGATATTGTTAAGTATGAGAAGTAAAATTAAAAAGGGGTTTGAGTGAATAGCTTGTGACCCTGCAATTGAGAAGAAGAAGTAGCATTGATGATAAACGAAGAAGAAGTATAACTTCACGAAGAACTGTGACCGAAAATAGTGGTTGGCTATAAGATATAAGTAGACAAGTGGATTCGTAGGAGTAGAAAGAGTAATAACTAAAGCTCACTGGTTAAGAGGGGGCTGGTTTAAGATGAGTAAGCGGGTTGGGGGTAAGTAGGTTAGGGATTAAGACTTTTCAAGGAAAAGTCTTGTTGAGGGTAGAAAGGGATGTAACAGAGCTCATCTCTGTTAGGGAGTTAATGAGTTAATGGATGGTGTGCAAAATAGGGAAATAGGTTTGTAAACGCGTGAGCACCGGTATCTAGGGTTGCTCACGCGTTGACGTAAGCAGTCTCGATCTACCACCCCAGTCGACAAGTCGGGTACGATTTCATCTTTACAATGTTTTACAAGTTTGATACAAATAAACTCGGATGAATTCTTCAACTTGACTTTGTCGTTTATAGTCAATATAAAATAGTCTGACTGCCTACAGTTGCTTTGGAGTCGTTCCACACTGTTAAAATAGCACTCATTGCTGGGGGTGTCGCAGTAGGTCTAGTGGCCCTATGGTTAGTTCATTAACTTCACAATTAGTCGCTCTCTGATAGCCAGCAGCAGCAAGCCACCAAGTGCAACCACTAATGCCCAGAGATTTCCAGCCAGCCATCCCGCACCCTTACTCAAGAAGTTAAGGAGCCAGGAGATAATAACGCCTATGATTCCCGGGAGTGCCTCCGCAGCCTTACCAGCTAGCCTGGCTAGAAGGCTCGCTAGGTCTTTCAGTTTCTGTCGAATCCATTCGTTAGCCCCAGGGCCAGGTGGCGGGCCAGGTGGTGGGATAGGTGGCGGGCCAGGCGATGGGGTAGGGGGTTCACCACCACCACCACCAGTAATGGCTAGGGTGATAGTGGAAATTAAGAGGCCGATCGCTGTGAGAATGCTCGCTATGGTGATGCTCTGCTCTCGGAACAGAGTCCGCAGCTTCTCACCTAGTGTGCTGTCTTCATTGACCACAAGATGAATGGTTTCACGGATCCGGCTGAATTGGGTGCGCAAGTCTTAGTGTAACTCAACGACTTCTATTAAAAGCCTCTTCTTAGCTTCTTCAATATCGGCAATCTGTTGCTCTTGAAAGTCCCTACTCTCCTCATTGGGTGCTATCAACATTTTCCGCCGCCGTATGGCGATCTCTTTATCTTGCTGGTCGAGAATAACGAGGTAGTTTGTGAGCTTACCTTTAATCGTTGTCACCGCTTTGTCAAGCGCCATGATCCCCCGGAGTTCTCCGCCAGGTACTGGTCTACGTGTGAGGTTTCTAAAACCCGCTGCACTTCCGGACTCGACATAGCCTGTTCTAAGATATTGCCAACATTTGAAGCTATTTGTTGGACATCCTGAATATCCACACCCGCTAGAGCTGCTTGTTCCTGTGCCAGAGCACTATCAGACTGCACGAGGATGGAGACAACCTTTGGTGGTAGTCTGTCCTATGCCAGAGCACTATCAGTCTGCACGAGGACGGAGACAGCCTTTGGCAGTAGTTTGTCCTGTGCCAGAGCACTATCAGTCTCCACGAGGATGGTGGCAACCTTTGGTGGTATTTTGTCCACAAACCCCAATGCCTCTCTGGTACTCGCTCTGAGGGTATTCAAAGCTAACGGCATGCCAGTATCATACTGTGTATTCCTGTTGTGCCCAACATAGAGCGCATTCCTGCGACCCAACCTAATTTTTGAATAATCTATACCAGTTATAGGTTTGATACCCCACATCGTCTCCACCCTTTTAAAATAGTCATCAACGGCACTGTTTTCTAACTCCTCTTGTAAGTTTGGGGGTAGACCCATCTGTGACTCCTTTGGCCACTCGGCATTAACAATGCGGGGATTATCGACATTAAAATGGTCATCGATGAAGCCTGTCTCTTCTTCCTCGCCCTTTTCAGGCCTCCCCTCTTCACCACCAAAATCAGTCAGCTCAACTCTATCCATATTAAATATTGCTGCAAAGCAACAACAATAAACAACTAGCCATGTCTTCAAGTGCATATGGTCGTAAGCTTAACGCTTACCGCCGTCTCCGGGAGCCGCTCGGTGTGAAAGGATTGCGGCAAACGATAATTGTGACCAACAATCCTTCTACGATCGGCCCGAAGCAGCAGTTACTAGTTCGTTTTCCCAATCTCGGTGCACACGATGTTATCGTGCCTGGGTCGGTGCGGCTGGCATTCAATGTCGACCTCAGCTCCCCTGATGTCAACCGGTTGGTGGTCCAGAACCTCGGCCGAGCGCTGGTTCAAAAGCTGACCGTCAGGCTCTCGGGCAATGAAGTCTTCTCTCTTGTGGACAGTGACGTGTACAACGTTTACCTGGATCTTTGGAAGAGCCGATCGGAGCGGGCGAGCGCTGTGTATCAAGGCATCGATACAAGTACCGGCATGAATGTGACCAAGGCGCGTTTTGGCGCAGCGGATGCTGTTGTTCTGCCCGCCGCCAATGCGAAAGACGTGGCCATTGCGAAGGCCTTCAAAAACAGGTACTACAAACCACTAGACTTTGAGCTGCTTGAAACGCATGCGCCCTTCTACCAATCTGCTTTTAGTGATAGGCTGGAGATTGAGTTAACCTTTAACGACGCTTCCCGCGTGATTCGCGTAACTGGTAAAGATGCCGGCAACTCCTCATATTCCCTAGAAAACATCTGTCTCGAGTAAGAAGTAGTCACGGAACCCACGTTGGCCCGGCTAATTCGTAGTATGTATGAGTGCCGTATGGTAGTGTTATACGAGCGGGTCTTACAGCATGGACGGATCCCTCAGAAAAAGGAGGACTCGATATGGAAAATCAATCTGAACACGCCCTGTAAGTCTTTGAAAGGCATTCTCCTATTATGGGAGGATCCCGCCCACCACAAAGATTTTGCCGCCAAACAGAGTTGTTTTATAACCCGCAGATCACCAAAGTTGAAGTCATCGTAGAAGGACAAGCCAATCAGCTATTTTCGCACGGCTTAGCACCACACCAGCTCTGGGACGAAGCGAGGAAATTCTTCGCCGGTGGCCTCAAAAGGCACCCTGAGACAAGCGCAGTCGCCAAAGAGCTAGGATTGTTCGATGTCAGTCTAGGTGAGTACTTGACGACAAAATTCTGCTTGTTGCTGGACTTCCGGACCTCCGACGATGACCATCTTCACGGCAGCGGCCGGCGTGTAGGGAACGGCTCTGAGGGCATCACTCTCCAGATCACGAAAGAGGCTGAACCGGCGGGGCCACTGTACTGCTACGTTTATTTGGTTATGGACGGACAGCTGAACATCGACACCGGGAGATTCGTTAGTGCTGTTTATTAATGGAGTTCCCACTTAAGCCGCACTCGGCCATCATCACGGGCCCCACATCGTGTGGTAAAACAGAATTCATTCTCGACCTCCTGGAAGGCCCGTACAGGTGTGTTTTCGAGCATATTGTCATTGCTTGCCCTTCGGTACGATACAATGAAACATACCGGGCCCGGCCGTGGGCGTGGTCAGATCCCGAGGTCTTCATATTTGACCCCGGTGATTGCCTGCTCAAATGGCTAGAGGCCTTCTATAAAATGTTTCAGGGGACGCCGACGTTATACATCATTGATGACTGCAGAGACCACTTAAGCATGTATGACCACTTAAGCATGTATGAAGCAGTGCCTCCGTAACAGCCTTAGTTGTATTACAACTGATATGCACATGTTGTGTGCTTGGATGGGCTGTGCATTCCTATATTAGAGTTAGACGTTGGGTATTTGCAAACGCTGTGATGGATTGTGACACCATACTCAACCAGCTGTTACGTGAAGAGGCAAAGTCGGCAGATTCTGCTCCGGAAGCAACACCTACAACAACACCACAGTCCGGACATGCAACACCACCTGCCACAACGCCACAGTCCGGACAGGCATTGCATCGTGAAAGGCTGGCAGCACTTGCGGCTGGGGGACGTTCCGGGCAGTACATAGGAGGTGAGTACTCCAAACTTACAGTGGAACAGGTTGAGGCCTAGCCTGATCAAGAAATTGAGAAGTTATATGCGAGGCACGAGGCGAGGTTGGAGCTGCAATAACAAAGACCCTGTGCACGGCGATGCTACAGATGTACGCACAAGTAGCAAATATGATCCTCCCCATTGCTGATAGTCAAGCTTTGGTGACAGACCTGGAGGCCGACCCGTTTCTAGGGCATGCGCTACACACAGTTACATGTGAACTCTACCATAAGTTCGGCATGTGCTTCGCTCCTGCAACTGTCGCGCTAGCAACTTTTAGGCACTGCCATTTTGGACATATGTGTCCTAAGCAAAAACAAGATGGAGGAGGAGACCCCCGAAATTGCTCCACAGGAGACGGAGAAACTAGTGACGAAGGACCCCAGGAAAGTTGCGGCTGGGAAGAGAGGAGCTCCTGCTCGAAAGAGTCGTGAAGCAGAGAGGTTGTCTCTAGCTCTGCAGCAGGCTGTCCGTGAGAAGAAACGAAAGTTAGCCCCTGAGCATGAGCAGGCCCCACCACCGCTGTTTCCAATGGTGCCCATTGATTACCGCGGCTGGACTCCCTGGATTATCGGAGTGATTGGTGTTGTCGTTGTCGTCGGTGTAATTAGGCAGAAATTGCGGCGGACTAAAGCACCTGCCCCACCTGCGCCCTCCAAGCGACCGGAGACTAACGTATTAAAGAATAGAGATCCATTTTATATGGAATAATGGCAAGTGTTGACGGGAGAGCTATTGTTAACGCCGTTTACCACGGCGCTGTGGTGGCCGCGCTTACGGTAGGCACCGCAAAAATGACCAAGATGATTTTCAAAGGGGCAACCTTGCCCAAGTTAGACGCTGATATGTATGACATTGGGATGATGGTTTTAGACACGTCCATCGCCTTAGCACTCAGAGATTTGCTTATCAAAAAGGGCTTGATCCCCGCTGATATATTGCATAAGCCCTTACACTATCAGCCCCGCTAGCTATGGCCTCTGTCGCAATGATGATAGGGGGCGCTGTTGTCAATGCCCTCGCGTTTATGGGGGGCAACTACCTCTTTTCCAAGCTAGGGCATGCGGACGCCCATGAAGAAATGAGCCGGCACGATGAGGCTGTCGAGCGGCTACAGGCGGCCCAGGCTGAGTGAACGAGAAAGAGAACCGCGCGGCTGGACTGGCTCAACGATGAGCTACAGCGCGAAGGCCACGCCGTTCACTCTTTCCAGGATGTCGACCAGGCCATGCGGGAATACAGCCTGATCTCCTGCAAACGTGTAGAGCCTCTTGAGCCTGAACCTCGCCTGTCGGATTTCTTTGTGCCATTCGAGCCGCAGAAAGACCGCGAGATCACTTTCATCGTTCTTGGGCTGGCAGCGACGAGTATTGTTGCTTATAAGTTGCTTTAGAGATTGACCGCTGCTACCCAGTAACAAATGAAAGGTCTGGAGGACATCTACTACAGCCCTCAGGGCTATTGGAAAGGCTTGGCGGCCATTAAGATGCTCGCTGCTGCAGCTAATGTTTCAGAGGATGTTGCCCGAGACTGGCTCAAGAAGCAAGCTATTTTTCAGATCTATCTACCCGCTCCTCGTTATATTTCGCGGCCATCTATTGATGAAGATAGACCGAATGCCGTCCATCAGGCTGACTTGCTCTACCTACCACATGACCGGGTTGGTCGTAAGACATTTAAGTATGCCTTGACGGTTGTGGATGTTGCCTTACGGTTTAAGGAAGCAGAGGCTTTGACTGACAAGAGCAGTGAAGGGGTGGCTTTGGCCCTAGAGCGAATTTACAAACGCGGGCCATTCAAATGGCCACAGCTTCTGCAGATTGACCCGGGGCGTGAGTTTATGGGTGCTGTGAGCCAGCTGGCAGCGAAGCATAAGACACAGATACGACGTGGTGAAGCTGGGAATCACCGACAGCAGGCGATCGTCGAGAGGTTCAATCGCACTCTGGCAGAGAGACTGTTCGGTATAGATAGGCTCTTGTGGTAACACCATCGGCGCAAATCCATTTTTTCGTGTCCATGGGGCTGATGGGGGGTTTTATTCATCTCATATACCCCGATCTGGTGACCCTTGCTCCGTATGGCGATCTGTGTGTGCTTGTATTCTCGCCGGCCAAACAGGCTGTCCTTATACAATTCATGTCTGAGGTCCTTTTTCACAACTACTCTGGAGACGCCTTTGGCTTTCTTGATGTTGGTGGCTTCTAGGATTGAGTACATCTTTGGTCTAAGGCCTATGAACTCGGCTATGGGCCGGCTGCAGCTTTCGTCTTTGAATTTGCCGACCACCTTTTTGTTTGCTGTCGAATGGTTGGGGTGGTCTCGTGGGTAGTCCGAGAAGTCGTACCAGTCATAGTGGGCTTTCATGTCGGCGTACACATCGTCAGTCTCCACCTGGAACAGTAGAGAGTTGGTGTCTGTATAACAAAGCTCGAGTCTATCACCGTATTGTGGTTTGAGCTTGTTGTACCAGAAACTATACATGTGGTGCTTGGACAGGTCTAGGATGGCCTGCCCACAATAGACTGGTTTGTTCAGCAGGACTCTGGTCTTGATGCTGTGCACAGCAATAAGTCCACTACCGAAGAGGGTGCGTGATTCGAAGTTGGGGCTGGCTATCAATCGTCTGAGTCGGTCGGTCTCTGAAGCCCGGACAAGGTCGACTCTGATACGTTTGAGAACGTTCTCCATGCTCTTCCCGAAGACTGCGTTGTTCATCAGTTTGAAGAAGTCCTTATCGAATTCCGACTTGGCCTGGGCACGCAGGGCTGTGTTCATTTCTGTGTATGGCTTCATCCACGGAGATTGATTGAACTTGATGGCTCTGTGGATCTTGGTTACCTGTAGGCCTAGGGTGTGATAGAGCTTGAGGTTGCGGTAGTGAACGATGTACCGCTCCTTGTTGCGGAGGTTGGGGACTAGCTTTATTTGCTCCATGAACTTACCCCCAAGTTCGTTCAGGAGCTTATGCTGATAGTCACTCAACCACCACTTTGGGGTGGACATCGTTTCTGGTGCTAGTGGATAATCGCTGTGGGCTTCATGCAGGTGCTCCGGGTATTTCATATCTACCTCAGCGAGCCAGTCCTCAGGCGCATCATCTGGTGTGCTCAGTACCTCCTCGAGGGTTGGGCTGGCCATTGGAATCCGCTGGTGGGGAGGTATTGCATCATCGCCCAACTGTACAGATTATTCGCATCGAGATACATGTCGTAAGTAAGCCTTTATTACTTTAGTGTCATCCCTGGAGTGAGGGGAATCAACACCCACATTTTTATTAACCCAACATTATTGTCCTAGAGAAACCACCAGACTCCGTCAGTCTGCAGACACCTCTTTCTCACTCTCACTCACCCCTAGATCATGCCCCCTCTCACTCTTCCCCAACACAACATACTCAACAACTCTATCTTTAACAAATAAATACAAAATAATTTATTAAAGCAAAGAGTATGTGTGTGAGAAGTGTGTGTGTGTGTGTGTGTGTGTGTGTGTGTGTGTGTGTGTGTGTGTGTGTGTGTGTGTGTGTGTGTGTGTACTGTGTAGAATGTGTGTCGAATATTCTAGTGTGTATGTAGATTAAGAGCAGCAGATCAGGAGCCCAAGTCAGATGGTCATCATAGCTTAGGACGTGAACACCTCACCGATTGATGCGTCTCTTCTTCCAGACGTTGACTTTCTCCGGGATCCACTGGGTCTACTAGATGCATGATCCACCAAAGATAGTAATGTATAACCTTAATCATGGATCTGTCACTCACTGTAAAGACTAAGTTCCCTATAACTCAAATAAGTACGGATCGCTGTACCGTGAAAACTAGGTTTCAATGTCACAGGTATCACATTTGTTCTAATCCATGTTCATAGATTGTCATCCACAAACGGTTCTAAAGTACTTCTTCACTGTACTAAATTATTCCACGAGAACTTCATGTTCAAATGTCTTTCTCTACACACTAATGTTCAGTGGTATGTGGTGAAGAAACGAGTATCACCCACCCTGGGTGAATCCCTATTGTAAATTAATCGTTTATAATGTTTTGTTCAACCGAGCCAGTTTCGTATGGACTCTCTGGATCCTAGGCCTAGCATAAACAGTGCTGATTGTACTTTCTTCTGGGTATTTATTCACCTTATAAAATAAAGTGAATGTTCATTGGATGTTCTTCTTAAGGCGAGTTGACCTCCATCAAACCCAGTGTAGAGCTTCCTCATAGACGTAGGGGAACCTGTTAGAGAAAGAGACCACATCTGGTGAAGGCCGCCTGATACTTATCCCTACTAGCTGAATGTAGGCCTACTGCCTTGTATTAATTAGGCTTAAATATACTATCTATAATACCTTATGCAATACGCATCACTCCTGGATGGCATCTACAACTTGCCATAAAGACATATGTTATTTAATGTTAATTAAATCGAACACATTAGATGCTCTCCGAATTTCCTCACAGGGGTACACATACGTCAGCTCTAGTCAACTTTTTCTTCAACACTAACTGTAAACAAGTCATGTTTTTGTCACAAAGAGCTGGGAGTGTTCTAGTGAAGTTCTTTTGATGTCACGCAGGTGTCCTCAGGGTCACCAACTATTTCCAGAAATCTTATTTCCCTTTGGTTTAATCAATGTCACCAGTTGTCTCCCCCTGTTTTGACAACCAAAACAAGCCCGCGTGTCACAACCACATGCCTACAATTTCCTGAATTGTGGAAACTTCAAAGATAATTCCACTGCCTGATCTTACCGACTCGCCGTAGTAAACAACTGCAGTTGCAAATCAGACTGTCCTTGTTATATGTATTATCTGATTGTGACTCCACAGTGATTTCACGACAATGCATGATCCATGATTTTGGGTTTTGGGGGTTATAGTCTGGGGTCAAGGATTGTTGGCCTTCGCATACCGCTTCGAGACCATGGCTACACCCCCTCAGAGGCCATTCTCGACAAAGAGGTGCATATCCGGGTCGGTCAGGAGCTCGAGTTGTACCTTCGTCTTTTTTAGGAGTGCGTCCCAAGCTAGACCAGGCACACTGATGTAGTGGGGCGGGTCGAGCCTATACTCTCGCATACAGGTGTCTCGGAATGCTTGGAAGACATCAGCCAGCAGGAGGACGTCTGTTTTCAGGTACAAGTTGTGGTAGTCTCCGAGTGTTTTGCAGCCGAACTCCTGCCACACTTTCTGGGCGTGGGCGTAGTCAGCGTCGCTGATTCCTTCCCGAGTGAGCTTGCTGTAGAAGGCCTCTTTGGGTGGTAGGTGGTCTTCTGCGAACCGCTCGGTACTATCCATGTACTCGTAGGGGTATACACCCTTGCGGAGGAGGAGATGTGAGCCGCCATGTTTTATGGTTGCCTTGAACTTACCCTCCAGTATTGACCAGGGGGTGCACTTCTGGGCGATGGCTGTGCATGCCTTACATCTTCCACTTGTGATTACATCTCCTTCTCGTTCGAGGTGCTCTATAACCACTGGCTTGCCACAACAGAATGGTGCCAGCTCACTTAGATTTCCAACCAGGGTGTCTAGGGAGCTGTTCAGAAATTGGAGACTGTCGATGAACTGCAGCTGTCCGATGGTGAAGGAGGCATACTTCTCCATGTTGTTCGGTTTGCAGGTGATCTTTGCTCCATCCACCTCTTCTGTTGTCCACTTACCATTCTTCTTCTTGTACACGGTTCTCTTTCCCCAATCCATCTTACCCGCTGCCTGTATAATGAGGTGAGAGTCGTACCCTCTCAGATTGTGGAAGACTACTGGTATCCTCAGCTTGTTTTTGGAGATGCGCCATGATAGATTGCAGGCGTTGTGGGCTGCTCCTCGGTATCTACCGGTAATGTGGCAGTGGTCTCTCACCTTGTCCTTCCCCAATGGCTCATCACAGATGTGGCAGATGGTGGCTGTGGCGAAGTCTTCGAAGTCTTTCTCACCCATCCTCATTAGGGCTGGTCGTTGTAGACTGTTGCGGATGGTGGCCCACTCTCGCCGCATATACTGGTGAAATTTACTGGTGGCGTCCTCTCCCCGGTAAATCACTGGGTCTGTGGTGTGGCCGTCAGAACGTACAACGAAGTAGCTGAAACCACATGCAGGTTGTTCGGCTAGCTGTCGTGTGTTGCTTTGGCTTGGGTCCATCGCTGCACCATGTACAGGAACATTCAGCGTCTCGAAGTCTGCGTATATGATGTATGGCACCCGCATCTGTCTTTGGTATGATTTGAATTTCATGATGTTCTTTCCCTCCTCTGGCATGACATTCACTTGACATGCTGTGTTGATGCCTTGACCGAGTGGCTCATGCTGGGTCAAGAGGTCCTGGGTGGAGTATACATGGAGGCAGTTGAAGCATGGATACTTCTTACCCTAGTGTTTGCTGTCTCTGTAGAGCAGACGCCCCGCGTCCTTGATCCAGACGTAGTGATTGGTGTCACCCCTACTCGGGAGTAGGAGGTTGATCTGGTTCCGCCTGTGGGCAGATTTCCGGAGTAACGCTGGCCCCTCCTCCCACTCTAAAACGTTGATGGCTATGGTGGGATTTTGGTTCTCAAATCTAGCGATGCTGGTCAGCTGTACTGGGAACTCGATTCCTTCGAAGTTTAGCTCACATTGGTGGCTTCTATAATGGTACAGTTTGTCTACGTTGTTGGGTGCTGGGTAGAGGGCTGAGAGAATGGCCCACTCGAAGCAGCGGTTGTCCTCGTTCTTCACATTCACAACGCTTCGTGGTGGGATTACCTTGGGTGTTGCAAAGTAACTATTGCCGCGGAATGGTTGATATCGTGAGAGGCGGAGGTCTAGCTGTAGGCAATTCTTAAACTTCCATCCTGACCCGCTTGCCTTGAATAGTTCAATGTCGTGGAGTATCTTGGCTTTGGCCAGCTCCAACCCCTTGTCAATATCATCGGTACGTAATACCTCATAGTTCCTGCTGCCGTGGTAGGCTTCCGCATAGATAATCTGGCCTGTTTTACTGTCTTTGTCCCAATACTTTGCATGTAGACATATATACATTTTGACGCTGCCATACCTCTCCAACGCTTTCTCTATTAGTGCCTTGGTGGGTGGGAACATAAGGTTAAGGAATGTTGTAGTGTCTGGATATATGCCCCATTCGGGCACAGTTGCCTGGTAGTCTATCAAACCCCAAGCTTCCTCTCGCCGGACCCTATATTCCAGCGGCTCGTTCGGGCCTACATAACCCAAGTCAAGCGGTCCTTGCTCGCGGCGCTCGGCGGCTGGCTCGCGGTGGGATGTGCATGGCTTTGGGATGGGGCGCTCGGCGGCTGGCTCGCGGCACAGGATGGGGGTGTGTGGGATGGGGCGCTCGGCGGCTGGCTCACGGCGCAAGAATATTGTGCGTGGCTTTGGGATGGGGCTCTCGGCGGCTGGCTCGCCGGCTGGCTCGCGGGGCAGGATGGGGCGCTCGATGACTGGCTCGCTAAGCGGTGGCTCAGCGGCTAGCCCTTGTGGGGGCCTGCGTGCGAGCTGTAGGGTTGCGGTGGTCTCGGCTTCAAGCCGTTCCTACTCTCGAGTGTGTCGGGCCTCGTCTTGGACCTGCCCTTGCAGCGCTGGGTACCGCTCGGCCGCTCGCTTGAGCAGTTCCGAACGAACAATATCGCGCGCATGGGTGAGTTCTCTGATAAGGGTGGCTTTGTTCCGCCGGCTGTATGGCATCCCATAGTCACGTGCTTGCTGTTGTAGTTGTTGTAGTGTAGGCATGGCTAAATATACAACTTCGCCCGTCTAGCAGGTGAAGTGTATATGTACAACATATAGTTCAATGTCTCTAACTTGAAATTCAAAAATACTGTGATCTTGGACACACGCCGAAACTCTGCTTTAAAGGGCTTCACCTTTTCATGGTACCACGTTCGGTGGTTGGATGGCGTTATAACCACATTCCCTACATAGTGTTAGATAGTTCGTGACTCACCTCCCACAGTCCTTGGCAGGGCTTGGTGCATGTTCCTTTCCGCACCTGAACTGCATGTGCCCTGCAGTAGTCCCTCATACAGCTACGATCACAGAGTTCTGTGGAATATAGCCGAAGCCACTTACACTTGTTCTTCGCGGTACGCATCACAGTATACCCAAAGATGATATATTCTAAATCGGCGGCGCGCCACCCCGCTCTCTCAAGCTATGTGTGTATGTGTGCGTGCGTATGTATGTGCGTGCATGTGAACGTATGTGCATGTGTATGTATGTGTGCGTGCGTGAGTGCATATGCACGTACGTGTATGTGTGTGCGTATTTGTGTGCATACACACGTGCGTGTGTATGTGTGCGTGCGTGCAAACGCACGTGCGTCTGTGCATGTGTGTGCACTGTGTGCATGTGTGGGTGCATGTGTGGGTGCATGGGTTCATGTATATGTTCGCCCCGGGCCCTGGGGGTGGGCCCCGGGGCTGTGTGTGCGTGTGTGTCGTACCCCCCATGTATATGGTGTCCCCGGGGTTCGTCGTGTGCCCCGGGGGTGTTGTTTTGGCTCCTCGCTGCTACCAGCGGCCCCTCGAATGTGCTACCCCCTCCGCTAGATCTAAACGCCCCATTATATACCTACTGGACTTTTTCCATTTTGTGTGAAAATGATGTGCTTCAAAATATGATGGTTTAATTGTGTTTTATTGGTGTTATGGAGCAGATATTTGCGAAGACAAGTGGTGTATTTATCATTATTCACTAAATTTCATTGGCTTATCATCCGTGATTGAGAAGTAGTGCCTTGGTAGGTGGATTTTTAAAATATTTGTCATCCTGCCTTCACTCCCCCTACAAAATCCAAAACTCACAGTACAAAATTTAAGTCTCCTGCAAGGATAACATTTTGTCCTCTGTATGTTTGTGTAAGAAGGGTGTCTAATTCTTGTTTTTTTTTAAATAAGCTGATGATTGTAATTTGGTGGTGCGTGTGTTTACTAAGGTATATGCATGTATAGTATTTCCTTCCTGTATTATAACAGAGACGAACAATATATTGTTCAAAATAACAATGAAGGGCTAGCAATTTTGAAGATGGAGGTTCAGAATGCTCTTAATCATATGAAATCTGGCAAGACCCCCGTTCCAGACATCGTCACAACAGAAATGATTAATGCTTTAGAAGAATATGGAATAGATAAAGTTACCAGTCTGCTTAATACAATATATGATACTGGAAATATACCTCATGAGTTATGTAATTCTGTATTTATTGCAATCCCAAAGAAATCAGGAGCCTTGGAATGTGATCAACATCGAACAATTAGTATAATGAGTCACATCACGAAGATTTTGCTAAGAATTATCATGCAAAGAGTTAGGAGGAAAATACAACCTGAAATAGGAGAAGAACAATGTGGGTTTGTAGTAGGCAAGGGTACAGTAAATGCTGTGTATATACTGAGAACCGTAATCGAACGTTCTATAGAAGTAAACAAAGATCTACACCTTTGCTTTATTGACTACACAAAGGCTTTTGATAAAGTGAGACATGTCAACATGATAAGGATGCTTGAAGATCTACAAATTGATGGGAAAGACCTTAGACTTGTAAAAAACATATATTGGAAACAACAAGCTGCCATAAGAGTTGATAATGAAGTAAGCCAATATCAGCCTATTAAGAGAGGTGTGAGACAGGGATGTGTAATGTCTCCAGATCTGTTTTCCCTGTACAGTGAAAATATTTTCAGAAATATTGAAAATATGGAAGGAATCAACATTGGGGGACGATGCATCAATAACATTAGATATGCAGATGATACAGTCTTGATTGCAGACAATGAACAGGACCTGCAAAATTTAGTAGATGTGGTTGTTACACACAGTGAACAACAAGGGTTAGAATTAAATTGTAAAAAGACACAGATTATGGTCGTCACTAGGAAGAACGAAATACCGCAGTGTAATATACAAGTAAATGGGAATATTCTTCAACAAGTGAATAGGTACAATTATCTCGGAACAGTAATAACATCTGATGGGAGATGCCTTTAAGAGATTAGAACAAGAATCGCCATGGCAAAAGTAGCCTTTAGCAAGATGAAAAACATACTGACCAATAAAATGATGTCAATTGAAACGTGAAACTAGAAAAAGAGTGTTGAAATGCTACATAGAACCTGTACTTTTATATGGATGTGAAGCTTGGACAATGAGCAGCGAGGCTGAAAAACATCTGATGGCTGTAGAAATGTGGTTTCTGAGGAAAATGCAAAGAATACCATGGACAGTCAGAAAGACCAATGAACAAGTCCTTCAAGAAACAAATGAAGATCGTAAACTGATCAGAGACATTAGACGTAGACAGTCACAATTTTTTGGGTATGTTATGAGAAGAAATGATTTGGAGAACTTGGTGACAACTGGTAAGATCGAGGGGAACAAACCAAGTATCTGGATGGCTTGGCCTTGTGGCATGGTCGAGACAGAAACACGGAACTGATCCACGACTCTGTTGATCGAGTGAGATGGTAGAACATGACCGCCCACGCTTACCGGCATGGCACATGATGATGATGATAATAAGCAATGGCAAACTACTGAGCGTAATCTTGCCAAGAAATCAACGACGGAGGTAGAATGCTGATGTTGACAGCCATGTCCTGTAAAGGATATGCGAAAAAAATTTATACAGATTCGTCCCTGGTCATTCGTGTGTGTTCTGATAATATACCCCCTGTCTGATGTCTGCAGTATAGTTGTACCTGACCCGATTTTGTGTATGCCTAAACTAAAGCATGAATGTTGAGAACTAGCTGTGTGATTACTTACTGTGCGAAAGTGTTTAAATATTAATATGTAAAAATACCGGAAGTTTATAACTGGTGTGTTGTTCACGCGTGTTCGGTTGATCGTGACATCACGTTCTTCCGTTTTGGATGGATTTTCATTACACGGAGTAACCAGTTCTTGAAAACGGCTGTTGGATAGTTTCTTCCGTGTGGTCTACAGTGTTCTTCTAGGATTCGGTTGTCACTGTCTCTTTCACACTGGTTAAAATGTGGTGGGCATTCTGTGGTGTAGGTACTCAGGATTACTTGTAGCACTTCAGTTCAGTAAGTTTTTGGATCCTGCAGTACTGTCCTGTGACGCTCGTCTTACATGTTTAATACATGTTTAAAATAATATACACATTCTATCACATATCTCAAACATATTCAACACACACATTTTTATAATAATAATATATACAATGTATATACAATGGGAGATTCATTCATCCCTATAACATCGTTTTTCACAGCGTTACTGACACAATGTCAAAATTGGCTGCGGTGTTGAGCACTATTACTTTGCAGTTTGCACAATATCTGCAGTGTGCTCAAGTGTTACCTGACTACTTGATGGGTCGTACAGGCATCTAGATAGAAGGTCTGCCAATGAATTTTGTGAGCCACTTATGTGTCTTACATCAAAGCTATAATCCTGCAGAAGAAGGGCCCATCTTGCCACTTTGTGATTACTTGGTGTACCTGTTGTGATAATGATCAATGGACTATTGTCTGTTTCTACAATGAAATGTTTTCCTAAAAGAAATCGAGATAGTTTACGTACCGAGAACACTAGAGCAAGGGCTTCAAGTTGCGGCGTGCTGTACTTCCGTTCGCTGTCTTTCATTTTACGGCTGACATAGTAGACAGGGTGTAGAATTTGGTCTTGTTCTTGGAGAAGTACACCTCCAATCGCTACGGAGCTCGCATCACATCTTAACCTGAAAGTATTGTTAAGATCAGGCAATTTGAGAATTGGTTTCTTTGAAAAATAAGATAATACTTTGGAAAAAGCAGGCTCTAAGCATTTGCTGTTCACAATAACATTTGGATGGTTCTTTGTTAGTAAGTTGGTGAAACATTCGGTCAATTCAGCAAAATGAGGAATAAATTGTCTATAATAATTTAAGAGACCTAAGACACTTCGCAACTCTTTCTTAGTTGTCGGAAGCGACAATTTTAGAATTCTGGTCATGATGTTATCGTCAGTCGAGATGAAGCCGTTTGAGATTTTATAGCCCAAAAAAGAAATTTCTTGAAAGGCTATCTCGACTTTAGAAGGTTTGACAGTTAGTCCGTGTTGTCTGATCCTGTCGAATGTCTGTCGTAATGTCGTTACATGGTCTGGCATGTTGCTTGTGTGTATGCAAATGTCGTCCATGTACCAAATTATATTTGGAATGTCTGTCAAAAGAAGTCTTGACATTCTTATGAATGTGGCCGGTGCATTTACTAGTCCGAATGGAAGCTTGCACCATTCGTATAGTCCCCAGGGTGTGGCAAATGCTGTCAAATGTATGCTCTGTTCGTGTACCGGTATTTGCAAATACCCTTTTGTCATGTCCAGTTTCGTAAAATAACGTGCGTCTGTTAGTTCAGTCAGTATGTCTTCACAGTTGCCCATCGGTTCTAAATGCAACTGTGTGATGCTGTTGAGTTTACGATAGTCAACACAGAGTCTTATAGTATTGTCCTTTTTCTTCACAATGACAATAGGAGAACAAAAATGTGATTGTGACCGTCTGATGATATGATTTGTCTCTAAGTCAATAATTTCCTGGTGTAGTTTGTCTTTGTAGTGTATGGGAATGGAGTACGGCCTGCATTTTATTGGGATGTCGGACGTCAAAATAATATGATGATGCGCTAAGTCTGTTTGTCCTGGGTTGTTAGAAAAAATAGTGCTATATTCTTGAAACACTTGTCTGCAACTGTCAGTCTGTGTCTGTGTCAGATTGGGGTTAATCTTGATGTCCTGTAAGTTAGTTGTCGTGTCAAGTAGTGGTGTTGGTATTTCGTCAGTATCGTTGTCATCTATTTGGTCCACTATCGTCGTGCTTGCTGTAGTTTCTATCTGGTTCTCGTCTCTATTGTAATATGGCTTTAACATGTTTATGTGGAATATCTTGTGTTTGTCCTTAACTGCAATTTCGTAATCTACCGTCGAAATTTGTCGTAAAATTTTGAACGGTCCTTGCCGTGAGTCTGTCAGCAGATGTCTGTCGCTTGGCAATAGAAGAAGCACGTCCTGTCCTGGCGTCAGTGTTATTGTTCTGTTTCCTCTGTTAGCATACTGTCAGTAGATAGCAACTGATTGTTTTAGTGCTTCTTTGGCTAACACACAAGATTTCATTATTCTATCACGCAATGATGTTACATGTTCATACGATGAAATGGGTTTATGTATAGATTCACTTTCAGTCAACATTGAATGGTACATAGATAATGGGCCGCGTGGTTTGGCACCATACACAATTTCAAATGGTGAGAACCCAGTGCTAGCATGGGGCACTTCCCGGTATGCAAATAAAATAGCAGGTAGATACGTATCCCAGTCTTCAGGGTGATCTTGTGTTACTTTTGAGAGCATATGTTTAAGATCCCCATTGATCTTTTCTATAATACAAGTTGAATGAGGATGGTACGGTGTATTAAACACTTGCTTTACTCCTAGCATTTTGATGAAAGCTTGTGTGGCTGATGATATGAACTGACTACCCCGATCCGAGAGGATGGTATCAGGGAATCTTACCCTTGAAAAGGTATGGAAGAAGACTTCCATGATGTCTTTGGAAGTTATATTCTTAAGGGGAATTGCTTCTGTCCATCGACTACAGAGGTCAATTATTGTTACAATATATTTATTACCTCTCGATGTTATGTGGTTAAGAGGACCAACTATATCGACCGAGATCTTTTCAAATGGTCTGCTTTCCAAATCAGTGACTTGCAGTTCGGCTTGCGGGTGTTTACCCTTTTTAACAAGCTTTTGGCAGATGTCACAAGATCTGCAATACTGTTTGGTATCACTGCAGAATTTAGGCCAATAGAACTGAGTAAGTAACCTAGCTCGGGTTTTGGCGTAAGCCATATGCCCTGCAAATGGTATGTCATGCGCTAGATGTAATGCTTGATTACGGTTTTCTGATGGTAGCACCGTTTGTTCTGTAGTGCTAGAACCTTTGGTATAGTACCGTGTCAGAATTCCATTTTTCAGAGCAAAATGCCATCTGGCGTTCTTAGATACTCGTGGCTTTTGGCCTATTAATTTAAAATATTTCTGCAAAGATCGGTCGGCTTTCTGGGCTGTTATGAATTTTTCCCTAGTTGTTTCAGGAGATGTTACAACTGGGCTTACGATTTGTAAAGCCTCTGTCTGATCGATTCGATCTTGCAATTGAACAGCAGATCTGGTTACTGCATTTGTAATTTCAATGTTATCACTCACATTACAATTTGGTGTCTGCCATGGACCGATATGAGAGATACAGCGGGAAACGGACAGAGTAAGAACAGGGTTACAAGAGAAGTCGGTAGAGCAACAGATGATGATGAAGAAAGGGAAGTGACTCCAATGAGTTTCGTTTCACGTGACATTAGTTGTGTGGCACACGAGACAGACGGCAAGACCCAGTCATTCTTGCCAGGGTCTTTGTACACGACGGTTGGGAAAAGCGAATGCAGAAGTCAAGCGTCATCAGTTCAACACACGCGGAGGTCAAGCCAAGGTTGAGCCAAGTTGTAAGTTGGTAATAAATAGTAGATAGAGTGTTTTAGAACCATCGCATGTCAGCCCACGCCTGTTAAGAATGGTGGTAGTTAATTTTAATATTGATACTACAACATATAAACACATTGATAATGTAAATCAATGTCACATTTTAATTTGCTGTCAGTGTATGATATTGCATGAATATCTCATATATGTCAATGAAATTTATTGATGATAATTGTATTCATTGATTGGCATATTCCATAATAGAGATGACCATGCATACAAATGTACATATATATTAAGGAATATCGCCATTGTTCAACTCTGAATGAGTCTACCACACCAAATTAGGGCTAAAAGATGGCAGTGGACCGGCATGAAGAATGCAAATAACAGAAAACGATTCCACATCGACCAACACCGACCAACGGGGAAGATAGAAGATCAAGGTATTATCAACTCTGACAGATAAAAAGATGTTGATAAATGAGTCTACAAGATAAATCTATATCGGCAATAAGATGTACTTGCGGTTATAAGACGAAAAGACATCGTTCACGAAGAAGAAGTAATCACCCTAGACAACTAAAATATAAGTAGACCGCAAGCAGACAAAGGCTTATGCAATGACCCCATCTATGAGTATTAACTTATTACGTCACATGGAAAACCCAAATGACAACCGAGAAATACAGCGGTACACAAGTCATGTACACATTGCTCATGTTCCACGAGACCATATAGAAATAATAATATAGATGGTAATGGTACCTATTAACCACGCATATCCCCTCATTCGGACGTAATGGTCTTGATAGGTTTGAGGTTGCTTGTCTGTAGGGCAAATGAGGGACTACTATGGGGAGGCCACGGGACCTTATGAAGCTCATAGTATGTTAGACTAACCCCCCTCCCCCCCCCCCATAGGTTGGCTACACGTCGCCTGCGCGGAAAGTAGGTTGATAGGGCGTGCCTGAACATAATAATAATTTTTTTATTATTTTCTGCAGTGGTTAGTAGAATGCCATGCTATCATATTATCAGATATAATACGGTTGTGGGAGGACAACAATATAGTGTAGAGTAATAACTTGACTACTCATATCACTCCTTGTCATGGGATTGAAAAAACCAAATAGACTATGAAAATGGCTACACCATTTTCAAAAATTCGGGGGGGGGGGGGGCATAATGCCATGGACCGTTATGAGAGATACAGCGGGAAACGGACAGAGTAAGAACAGGGTTACAAGAGAAGTCGGTAGAGCAACAGATGATGATGAAGAAAGGGAAGTGACTCCAATGAGTTGCGTATCACGTGACATTAGTTGTGTGGCACACGAGACAGACGGCAAGACCCAGTCATTCTTGCCAGGGTCTTTGTACACGACGGTTGGGAAAAGCGAATGCAGAAGTCAAGCGACATCAGTTCAACACACGCGGAGGTCAAGCCAAGGTTGAGCCAAGTTGTAAGTTGGTAATAAATAGTAGACAGAGTGTTTTAGAACCATCGCATGTCAGCCCACGCCTGTTAAGAATGAGTGTATAACGGCGGCGATGACTTTTGTGAATAAACACTGGCTACAATGGCGAGAACATTGGTTTGTTTGATATTCTCCGTTGTGACCTGTTCCTGCTTACAACTGCCCTTGTGGCTGAATAGACGAGCCGGTACTCAGCTACTTGGCAGTGTCATATTTCGCTCAGTACATTCATTTGTTGCCGTTAACGAATTGGCATACATTCATTCACAGGTGGTAATACATTATGAACCGTGATCTGAGATGAAGGTGAAATGGTGTTGTCAATATTACAAGTGATAGGTGATGTAGCAATGTCATGTGACATATCATTTACCTCAAGAAGGGTACTGATGATAATATCGCAACAGGGATTGGTTAATGCTGCGCATTTGACTCTTCCTTTAAGAAATGGTGTATCTATATATGCCCATGCAAGAGGGTATTTCTCGATGTTACCCGAGAACGTTCTGCAAGTAACATGTTTACCAGTATACTCTGAGGGTAAAATATAATCTCTTTTAAGACCAATGAGAGTACAGCCGCTATCGCGTAAAACAGTGGCAGGTCTACCAATAGCATACCCTTCGTGGATGTGCAGTTTCCCTTTTGAGTCAACCACCAAGTTGGCCTCCTCATTTGCAACAGGTATGGAATGGCCGCATGTTAAAACGCCATCCTCATGGAAACGATCACAGATGGTACATTTTTCATGGTGAAACACATCAATGGACTGAGCTGAATCTACAGGATGATCTTCTAAACTTTCCTCATCTGAGGAAGAGCAATCAAATATGGCTGCATTAGCCTTTTTAGTCATTTTATTGCCTCTACAATTCTTGCGCCAGTGGCCATAAGCTTTACAGAGGAAGCTTTTGGTGATACGTCTGTCGTTCCTTCTCTCCTTATCTTTGTTAGCTATGTAATTCTGCAAGTAAGAGTTGTACCCTGGGTGTTGGTCACACATCTCGTTTTCGTTGTGTGAAAACCGGCAGTATCTGCAATGATTATACTTCTCAGCAGCTTGTTTATATGGTTTCTGCTTATTGTAATGTACTGACTTAGATCTGTCATATGTAGCTGCCGCTACAAAGTCTGTGCTGTTCACTTCCTTATTGAAACATTGTTTGTTGGCTGCAAAATAACCAGCGCCACGACTTTCGATCTGTTGTACACTCTCACACTGACATTCCAATAGAAATTTTGAAAATAGTGGTGGGAGAGATGTAATAATTTTGTCTCTCAAAATAAGATCTTTCAGTCTATCAAAACTCTCTTTCACATTGGCTGCTGACAGCCACTTAGCAAAAATATTCTGTACTACTGAGATGTAGTCAGAGAACGTTTGTGTTGGATTAGGTGACAATTTTCTGAACTGTTCCCTGCAGCCTGCTTCATCTAACAGGAAATGAGACATAATTTTAGTTTTAATTTACTGATAATCTTTCTTTAGTTCATTGGGAATAGTCTCTATTACTTTCAGAGGTTCCCCAGAAAGACTTCTCATATATATCATATGCCACTCAGTCTTTGGGATTTCATAATGCTCCATAATGCATTCAAAATTTTGGGTGAAGGCTGCTATGCAGTCGCCCGTGGTGTAATTTTTAATAATCCCCTGGTACGGTTGTTCTGTATCTGCTTTTCTATTTTCCTTCTCTGTAGAAGTTTCAGCTTTCAGCTGTTCAATTTTCAGCTGCATTTCCAGCTCTTCTCGTTTACTCTTGGCATTCATTTCAAGTTCTTCACGTTTACTTTGCGCAGCAATTTCAGCTTTTCTTAATTCTGCCTCAGTTTCTGCTTGTTTCAGTTTCAACGCAGCATCTGCATCTGCTTGTTTAAGTTTTAACGCAGCATCTGCATCTGCTTGTTTAAGTTTCAAAGCACTTTCTAATTCAGACTGTTTCAAAGCATTCCCTAATTCAGACTGTTTCAAAGCTCTTTCGGCAGCTCTATCTTCACGTTCCATTGCTTTTTCCTGTAATAGGAGATATTCTGCATACTTTCTCTCACTCCAGTTATTCAACTCCTCACCAGAAAGCTTCATTTTTAAACCCATTTCAATGAAATCGTTTAAACTCGACATGATGAAATGTGTCCGATGAAATGTATATACACAAATGTAATAATGTTGTTAGTAATTTACAATTGTTACTAATACAGTCTATGCTTTGAGCTGATTAACCAAAAGTATAAAGAGGAGAAAAAATTGTATATTCAAGTATTTCTTGAACGATGTGTTGGGCAATGGCTGTTTGTTACTGTCCTAAACCACACTAGATCTTATTTCAGTTCGACAAAAAATGGACTTTACAAGCAACAGGTACGGATGACACAAAGCAACCTGTTGTTTTTGGAACAAGAGAAATTAGAACATGTGCAAGTGTGTGGTGTATGTGATGTCAACTAAGTTTTTGCAGGTTTGTGTGAAGTCAAGTATTTTTGTTAGTCGTTCAGTCGTCTTTTCACCGCAATCAACAACTCAATTTCCAACCTTTCAAAACTTTCCGCATACACTACCACTCACTCTTATTTTACAACAACTGATTTACTTTAAGCTGCGTTCGTCCTTCTTTTCTTACTCAATGACGATTCAAGGGCATGGACGCCATGTTTGCCCTTTCCACTTCTTTCTTATAATTTCAATGACCTACATTTATAATTGGTTCAAATCCACTGAAGACGAGCTACCCACGTTCGCACTTGTCAGGGTCTTGCGTAAGGCAAGGACTAAGGCTAGTTTGTTGTCAAGTGAGAAACTAATTACAGTTATTAAATCACTTGACGTGACCCACGGCAATAACGATTCAAACACTTTATTCGCGCAACGCACACTTTACAATCAATGCATACATCGTGCAATCATATTTCATAATGTCATCATATAATATATCAATGCAATACATCAATAAAATACACTTACAAGTCAATCACACAGGCATTCGGTCTCCAATACTCGTACAGGCTAGCTCTCGGTTCATGCTCAAACTCCATTCATTACCAGCAACCATTCAAACCCGTCTGTCCAATACGACATCTCAAGCCAGTCTGCTGGCCGTTCAGTATTCTCGCCAGTCGGAGTACAGTCCCCCTGCGTGAGCCACTAGTTCCACGCAGTGTTCCGACTGACACGTCCCAGGCTTAGCGTTGCTCAGGGCTGAGCTTGGCTGCATCTTGCTGGCGTTGTCGAAGACGCTGCGTAGTACCTGCTTGTCTAATCATCGCTCACAGTTGAGACCGGTTGCTTTCGTCTGGTGTTGGTACAGAAGACGCGTCGCAACCCTGTGTGAGAATCTGACAATCTTCACTTTCCTTTGTACAATACACTTTTGTTAATGAATTTGTAGATGCCAAAGTTGCGTCATTTGTTCAGGATGATGTTTGAAAGGGTAACATCCCTTGGTTGGTTGTGAGAGAGATAGGTATCTGAAGACTGGTGGGATCGCAGACTGAAAGTGTCCCAGTCCCAGATCTGAAGTCATTCCGAGAGTATATATAACTATATAGAAATAAATATAGATGTATATGAATAGATATTGGTAAATAAATGCGATAGCCTATTCCCTTCACCCCAGGGAAGCTATAAGACATGGATTAAAGTCTGTAGGATAAACTAAGATATATTTCATAATTTGATGTATGTAATATTACATTCATGGCGTGGTGGAATTAACCTACACATTACAATTGTTGATGATGGTGGTGGAATAATCATTTGCTCTCATGCATACTACAATCTTTTAATAGAAATTCTTTCATGCTCCAAGTATTCTCATTCACACTTAGTTTTCTTTAACAAGTTTAACTGTATCACTGAATCCTTCACACTCCAAGTATTCTCATTCACTTTTGCTTTCTGAAAATAGTACATCTTGTAAATATAATGAGAAATGTCAGAGATGATATATCCAAGAAGCAAGATGTTGCCCTAAATATCGGTGGTCATGAAATACCAGAGATTCGATTTGCTGATGATACAGTATTACTATCCACATCACAGAATGGTATAGAAAACTAACAACTTCAACCCAAAGGAATAGTGAAAATCACAACTTATATCTTAATATAGCAAACACAAAGATAATGCGTAGAGATAACACTAATATGGAGAAATAAATTTATGTAAATGAGGAAAATTTGGAGGTAGTGGGAATTTTTGAATATTTTGGGTCATTAATTACCAACGATAAAACCTCACTTTTGTGCCTAGATGCCAGGGTCAGTGTGATATAATAAAACGTCCTCACCCTTTCCTAGCATTGACTCCCTTAAAAATAAACAATCCCTAACCATTACTGTTTAAGTAACTTACTCAATGTAGGAGAGAATAAAACAGCGATAGACTGACCGTGGCACAGCTTAATTTATTTGGCTTTATTTTGGCTCACGCACCTGGCCAACAGTCGTCGACTGATTGAAAAACAAAGACTAAAGTAGCCATTTTAGTTCAGACAAGAGCAGACATGTAAAAGTTTCCCCGTGTGGGGAAAAGGTATTTTTGCCTTTTCAAACCATCACTCTCTGAAGCTATTGGTATGTTATATCTACATTATTAAGATGTATTTATGTATTACATAGACCAGTATGTTTAATTAAGAATTAGTTAGAATAATAAGTCAACAATTCTCTTAAACCAGGCTGGGTGATGTTTACCAATGAAACACGTGTGGGCGCCATGCTGTAATTTTTCCTATGTCTTACAATTTCAAATCCCTATGTTAAAATCTTTTATAGGCATTATGAACTTATATCTAACTAGTAGTGCTTATAACCTATAAATATTATGTGTACCGTAGAGTATCAATCTCAGGTCAAAAACACATTCTAGGCATTTTCTCAAGGTGGGAACTGACTCTTGATTACATACTTCATAGTAGAGAACTGGTGTCTGCCACTTTCAAATATCCTATGTAGTGTAAATTCACTGTTAAGGGTATCTCTGAACTTGTTTTATCCATGCGGGGACATACAAATGATTACGCATATTCCTGACTCTTAGTCAGGGGATAAAATACTTCGCCACATCATAATCTGTAACTTGGAACTATAGTGCTAAATTTTAGTACCATCCTTTTGTTAACAGATTAGTAACCACTCCATATGAGGAGGGACAGTAATCATTTCATAAAATATTGATAGGGACATGCCATGTTTGAGAATATAAATTCAAAAACAATTAAAGTAAACGCGTGATATAAAGTAATGTTCAGATAGGATTCAATCTGCCTCACCTCACTGTAGTAGGAACAAAAGCGAAGACTGATGTGAATAAATTGCTTGCAATATTCAGAATACTGGATTGATTCTGGTAGATGCATCATGTAGTTCGTTGTTGGGTATGAGATTTTTTTTAACACTCATATTTTATATCTTATTGATGGGAAACTAAGTCCAGTAATGAACCTCCAGTAGTAAGGTCTCTGGGATGGTAAACTCACATAAGATAGGTAATTCAGTGAATGTTTAGAATTCATAGTCATTCCCATTTGATGTTTGAGGTATGGTTCTGCTACTCTGGTATTCTCTTTAAATGGTATAAAAGTGGTGTAGTCATGAACACACTACTATATTATGTATCCATAAGGTTTATGTTCCTACATATGAATCATGTGTTAATTAACTATTTTGTCATTGATTATCATTGTATTTTCATGCTTGATCTGCTTGTATAATTCATGTAATATTGAAAAATTACCAAGGCAGCAGAGAGTGATAGACAATTTTATAGATAATTAGGACAGATAAGTTAAAAATCCAATAAAAATTTTTTAAGGGAAAAATTTAATCAACAAATGATGATTCAGTAGGAAAGTAAATAATACCTGAGAGATGAATTAAACCAGGGGAAAATAGCAGTAACTAAAGTAAATGAACTAATGGTAAGGCCAAAACCACCACTTGCAAAAATGTAGACATAGTTAATGGAAGGGAAGGAATATTGTAAGAATTTGCAGTATTTAGGGGCACCCTAATTTAATCCTCTTTCATATAACATAAGATGTTCTTCAACACCGGTATTAAAGTAAAGTGAATAAATGATGGATACTTAGGGAAGAAAAGCCATATAGACACTTATTCTACCCCACCGGTGATATGAGTAGTTATTAATAACTAACTCAGATGACCCATATGTTAATGAGGGTCAAAACCAAAATATTCACCTGGTGATGTAAGTGAAACTGATCAACTCACTTACTGACCCAAAAGAATATAAGGTGTTTCTTTAAATTATCCACCCCGATTCCATTATTAATGGTAGCGGAAACAGACCGTATAGGTATGTAAAAGGTATAATTAAAGAATTAACTTAAGAAATTGGAATTTCAAATGAACTTCATGAGATACCGGAAAAAATCTGTGCTAATCTCTAGTAAGAGACTAAACATTTCAGAAATTGGCTCCTTAACTTTGAAATTTACAGTTTAACCTCACTAAGTGAAATGTTCACTATGAGAAGTCCTCATCAAAAAGAGGAGTGAAACAGCTTTTTAGTTAGCGATTAGCTTACGTAAAGTTATTTCAATAATTGCCTAACTAACATTAATATTCTCATAAGGGAAGAATTAAAAAGGGCAAAATAAGTAGTACAATAGAGGCGCGCGACTCAATTGTATTTTCTTTAAAACTAACCGAGTAACTAAATTCTAGATAATGCTCGAAGCCTACTAATAGGTAGATGAATTAGAAATCAATCGCAAGACGAAACAGATTTCTACATCTCATTTCGGATTTGGATGATAGACCCGCATTAAATATGTGAAAGCAGATCCAGACTGACAGAGATGAGCTTCAATAACTGATACGACTCAGAGAAGCAACAATTAAATAAACAACTCTTGAAATAGATGCTGTTTATAGATAGGACGAACCCCTTGACGTAAAGAGAGAGGAAACGCCTAAGACTTATACAGTGAACCCATGCTAGAAAAATGGAATATAGCTGTGTAAAAACCAAGCAAATTGGAGCATACAGCTGAAGAATTGCTTGATGTTTACTAGATTAGGAATTTCAATCAGGAATCCAGCTAGTAAATTATATAACAGTTCAAAGATAGACCTTAGTCAATCTAAATAAATCCAGAGTTTCCACGTATTAAACGGATGAAAACAAAACTGGAGAGAAACATTAAGAGTACCTTACCTGTTATCTTGAGGACACAACTCAGGAGACGCCAGTATGAGAGGGATATACAGATGTAATAGTAATTTTACAAAGGACTAGTAATCCACATCCATAACTGGAAGTGAACCAGCAACTTGATTGTCTGGAAGACTATAACAGGAACCATAAAAGGGGCTTTTAACTTCTCACTGAACTGATTATATCATGTAGGAGACAAGTACGTCTGAACCTACATAACAATGTATGTTGCCTAAGTTGAAATATGTCTAAAACCTGGAGGGAGGTAGACGACGATCAATGTACGCCAAGCGACGCAAAATTGCTCGTAATTCAACACCAAAGCAACAAATACAGAGTGAAACTCAAACACATCAGCTTAGAATTACTAATAAGGATTCTAGCATAAAATAGATCTCGATTAGAAGGAAAAGCAGAGAGGAGTAAGCTAAGAATTACTTCATTTCTGATAGATTCATGTTCCCCGTAATATTCGGTTCAGAACGGAAATCTAGAAAAGTTGGACCTTTGTTTACATGTTAGACGAGATTCTCCGGGAAAACCCGCAAGAGAAATGGGAACACCACTCTAATCAGTAGTTACTAAAACTGATCAGGGAAAATCCCATACCTCGACTAATAACCCAAACACATGATGTGTTGGATGAAAATGTATACAACAGGAACCATCTTTAGCTTCCTTTAAATATCAGATCTATAGTTAAAACAAACGTCTAACTTACAGGGAGACGGGCGAGTTTAATATGCTATCAGTAGACGCAGAATTAACCGTTGGTTTTAACATAATCTCAAGATTGATAATCTAATGAAGGAGAAATAAGCCTTTAAGGTTATGCCAGTTGTCGTGACTAGAAGAAAATGGGTGTGGCTCTGGTAGATTCTAACATAGAAAAGAAATGTAGTCAAGCAAAGGGAGGGATACTAGGTGAGTCAATGTAAAGACGGAAATTGTAGAGTACTACTTGACCATTTATTTTCTGAAGGGAATAAATGGCTTAAATGGGGGAGGCGTGTGATATAATAAAACGTCCTCACCCTTTCCTAGCATTGACTCCCTTAAAAATAAACAATCCCTAACCATTACTGTTTAAGTAACTTACTCAATGTAGGAGAGAATAAAACAGCGATAGACTGAACGTGGCACAGCTTAATTTATTTGGCTTTATTTTGGCTCACGCACCTGGCCAACAGTCGTCGACTGATTGAAAAACAAAGACTAAAGTAGCCATTTTAGTTCAGACAAACAAAGGGAGCAGACATGTAAAAGTTTCCCCGTGTGGGGAAAAGGTATTTTTGCCTTTTAAAACCATCACTCTCTGAAGCTACTGGTATGTTATATCTACATTATTAAGATGTATTTATGTATTACATAGACCAGTATGTTTAATTAAGAATTAGTTAGAATAATAAGTCAACAATTCTCTTAAACCAGGCTGGATGATGTTTACCAATGAAACACATGTGGGCGCCACGCTGTAATGTTTCCTGTTTTACCATTTCAAATCCCTATGTTAAAACCTTTTATAGGCATTATGAACTTATATCTAACTAGTAGTGCTTATAACCTAGAAATATTATGTGTACCGTAGAGTATCAAACTCAGGTCAAAAACACATTCTAGGAATTATCTCAATGTAGTAGCAGACTCCTGATTCATACTTCAGTAGAGAACTCGTGTCTGTCAATTTCATATTCCTATGTTAAAACTTCTATGCATTGTGAACTATATCTCACTATCTATGCCTAGAAATCTGCAAATAATCTATGTACTATAGAAAGGAAATTGTATCCATGCGGAGACATACACATGAGTACGCATATCATGGACTCAGTCAGTTGGATAAATTGCTTTCCTACATCATAATCTGTAACTTGGAACTATAGTGCTAAATTTTAGTACCATCCTTTTGTTAACAGATTAGTAACCACTCCATATGAGGAGGGACATGTAATCATTTCATAAAATATTGCTAGGGACATGCCATGTTTGAGAATATAAATTCAAAAACAATTAAAGTAAACGCGTGATATAAAGGAATGTTCGGATAGGATTCAATCTGCCTCACCTCACTGTAGTAGGAACAGAAGCGAAGATTGATGTGAATAAAATGCTTGCAATATTCAGAAGACTGGACCATACGGCATAAGTTATTCTAATAAATACACTCCGAATAATAGCAGTCATTGGCAAAATATATCAGCGGTTACTATCCTCATGTGCTGTACGCAGTGGGGGAAAACAATATATGTTTTAGTTTATGGATTAACTCCTGAAGAAAATCCAAAAACCTAGGCTCCCTGCATCATCATTATGATTAATTATTATGTATGATTATCATGTACTTGATATCAGAGAAATGGACATGTATGTTTTTTTTTCTGTTATGAGAATTTTCTCTGTTCTGATTGTTACTTTTTACTGTGGGAATATACATTTTAATGTTGCACCTTGGGATTAGAGGATGTTGATGTAAGAATCCTTGTGCATGACAGTACTTAAGAAGCCAATGTTGAATAGTCTTGACCTAAGGATGATTATAGTGCCGAAAGGAAGACGCGGCATTAGAAACCACAGAGATTCTGTATAGGCTAGTCTCTTCAAGTGATGAGAGATACATATCAACAAGTTGGATGGACAGAATGACTTCACTCATCTAATAGTCCCAGTAACAGCAGAACATAAAATAAAGTGAGAAAATACCTTACTCACTATTAAGAGTCAGAATGGCTCTACTCAGCAATGAGGGACAGTGGAACTTGGACACCCACTCCTTTCCCCTTCTCCCCTTGTTGTTTTGTATTTTTGTTTGTAATTGTGTTGTAAACCTTTTATCATAACACAGTAGGTTAATGCTCGTGTTGTATTCTTGTCATCCCTTTTCTATAGCGAGTGGTGGACTTGGTGGGACTGAGTTGCCACCTTATCAACTGGAAACTGGGTTATCAGCCAGTCAATAATAAAGAACAACCTGTCCTAAAGCAAAGTCTGAGCCACCACACCCATGGTTACTGCTGCGCTCAATAGCTCCATAGCGAGCAACAGATAAATTCGAAGACAACTGACTGGGTGAGTGATTAAGTCCTATTTTAGTAGGAATATCCAGGATGGACTTCAAGATCTAATAATCTACAAAGATGAAGATCAACAGAGTAACTAACAACGTGTAGCGTCTGCTTTACTCCTGAGAAGTACCACCTGAAGCCTTATCACTCAGCAAAATCAGTGAAACTATGGGACAATCCTACTACAAGTTACTAAAACTAGCAACAGTGAAAGCCCTTCAACTGTTGGTTGGATTACCAAGTTAATATCCAACAATGGATAAGTCTTCGAAAGAATGTCTCACAGCTGCAACAGTCAAACATGGAATTCAGCCATTCAACACCAAGTTCTAGCTATGAACACCAACTCAAACAAATGGGAGAAGACACTGAACCACATAAGGCCAATACAACCAAGGTACAAACTTAATATCCTCTGAAACATAACTACGAAACCAGATTACCTCAAGGTTCCAAACCCTGAACACCATCAGATAAAAGACCATATGAAAGCAACTAAATGCCTCTACATCAGCAACAAGAGGAATCATCCAATTGTTTGCAAACCTGTTACTGTGCTGGATTTATTCATCTGTGGATATATGTAGGTATAGATCAATTGTGGCCCTAGTCACAGATACTACCATGAGATGCCTCTCAGTCAATTAAAGTTCTACACTGGACTAGATAACAACGACTAATTCCTTGCCGGTCCAATGTCAGCCTAAATGCCATGGGTTATAGACTCGCGACTAGGTGGGTGAAACCTTTGTGTAAGCCAATTTGGTAGTCGGATATTAGAAGCCGAGAAGCTGAATGGACGTCAACTTTTCATCAGACCTGATGATAAAGGGAATTACCTTCTGCAAAAGCTTAAGTGGAAATCCTGAAGTATGACCAACCTGAGGCACCAAATTTCACAAAAAGGGCACCGAGCCTAAGGCAACAGAATATTCGTGATTCTAGCCCCAACGGAGGGGATATATGGTGTGTGATTTTTCAATTCCTGGATTAGGGAGTATAAAATAGTCACCAGCCAATTACCAGTGGATAAATATTAGGAACATAACTGAGTGCATTAATTCGGTACCCAGATAATGGGAAAAGGATCTAATCTACAGCAAAGATGAACCCTTAACCGCACACCAGGAGATAAATGACTCTATTAATTAGTTTAATTAGTAGTACAAAATGCTGTTTATATGTTGGTTTTTTCTGAAGGTAACAGGTCAGTAGTTTTTTTTTTTCAATGGTATATATGTATAGTATTTTGACACCAACTCATTATTTTTAAAAATGAGAAAATTGTGAAAGGTGTCAGAAACAAATGTTTATATGTTGGGGTTCTATGTACTTTGATCATTATTTGCCTTAATTATGAGGGAAAATGAAAGTAGACCCAATTTGTGGTTGTTGTGTTGTTTGTAATAACCTTGTTTTTTTCTGGGGTCACTGGGTACTATATTGTAATAATGCAAAATATTCCCATGCCTGTCTGAAAATGCATAGTGTTCATTACACATATATATGTAACTGCAGATCTTGATTAATACTTGAACTGTTTGTCCAAAATTTGTTGATGTGTACATCAAGTAAATGTGGTGTTCATCAGTGTTTGTTATATGTTGTGAACAATCAATGTCTTCTAGCACTATAGTAAATTTTAAAGGGTGATAAGTGGGAATGGAGAAGTACTCATAAATACAGCTATGAACAGGAGTGAACTATTTTCCTCCTTGTGTTTATGGTAGAATTCCATGGTCACCTCAAGTGGCTAAATAATAGAGAATCAAATTAAATCCCCCTAGACACTTTTAACAAAATATTCTCATAAATTAAAATCCACATCCCACAGTCAGCATGAACCAAATTTCATACCTGCAGACGTAAAATCAGTTATACAGAAAAGTCCTAAAACAAATCACCAGGTCCAGATGTAATAACCACAGAAACTATTCAGGCCTGTGGGGAAACAGGAGTTAAATGGCTAACAAGACTTTTTAATATAGCATGGGAAGAAAGAAAAGTCCCAGATGATTGGCAACAGGCAATAATAGTACCAATATGGAAAAATAAAGGCAGTATGAGAGAGTGCGAAACATACAGAGGTATATCACTCCTGAGCCATATAGGGAAAATGAATGCAAAACTATTGGAACAAAGAGCTAGACCAATAGTTGAACAACAGTTAAGCAAAGCACAATTCGGTTTTCGGAAAGGTAAAAGTTACACTGATGCATTATTTACACTGAGTGCTAGCATAAAGGAGGAGTTGTTACACAGCTAATCTGATTCCCTTGCCGAATCCTGGCAAAGACCACACAAAAATTCAGGGATATCGAGTTATAACCATGCAGATTACAATAGGCAAGCTGTTGGAGAAGTTAATTGCCAGGAAAATATCAAGCCAGCTAGAGAGGCAAGGTGTTTTCCCACGTACCCTGGGTGGGTACCGTCCAAAAAGAGAAACCTGGACGAATGCAGCAGTTTTTGCCCATGATGTCTATGAAGGTATCCACTCAGGCATTGAAACCTTTGCTGCAGCTATTGATCTTGAGGACGCGTACAATAGAGTACCATTGGATTTTTTAATGCTTCAGCTTCTTGAACTCAAAGTAAGTCCATTCCTCCTTAGTTGGATCGCTGCAGCCCTCTTCCCACGGAAAGTAGTTTTTAGATGTGGCAATTGGACTTCAGAACCAACAATAATATATCCTGGCCTACCACAGGGATCACCATTATCTCCGGTACTGTTCAACGCCTACACAGTGAGAATCACCAGTGAGCAGATCACTGGACCTGGCAGGACATTGTCATATGCCGATGATGTTTTAGTGTATCGTCAGGGTAAGGATAGAGAGCAGGTTGCTGTGGAACTACAAACCGAACTCAGTCGCATAAGTACTTGGTGTGATGAAGCTGGGGCAATGGTCAACCCACAAAGGCAACAGTGACTTGGTTCTCGTTGAATAATCATATTGTCAACACTCCAACACCAACTGTAAAGTTGTGTTCAGAGACGGTGGAAAGAACGCAGGCAATGAATTACCTGGGGATACGGTTTGATCGAAGCCTTGCTTATAATGAGCACATAGACCAGGTGATAACAAAGGCCAAGCGGGGTTTGGCTGCGATGCGGGTGATGGCGGCGGCAAACTGTGAGCAGCGCCATCTATGTCTTCTGTACGAGAGGCTAGTCATGTCTGTTTTTGAGTATGCAATGGCAATCCTGACTCTCAGTCGTAAGCAGATAGAAAGGATGGAAAGGATACAGAATGAAGCTATGCGCATTATTCTTGGATGTACAAGAGATACAGCATGCAGGGCGATGCGCTACCTTCTTGATTTTCCAACCATTGAAGACAGAATACAAGTTTGCAGAGCACGCGCCTACCTCAGAGTTAACGCAAACACACAACATCCACTGCATAGTGAAATTATGAAGGTGAAGGGCAGCAGGTTAAAAAGAGGAAGGTCGTGGATGGGTCAAGCCGAAGACATTCTTCAACAGGTGTGTTCACTTGAGGACTTAGAACCTGGCGAGGAGTGGGTACAAGTGCCAACAGATTTCTGCACATCCTTTTCAGTTTGCATCCAACTAGATAGAAAATGCAGACAAGAAAATCCGGCTGCTGTGGAGGCTGAAGTACAAGCGTTGATTTTCGAGAATTCGCTAGACGGTGATGCTGTCATCTACACAGATGGGTCGGTCGTCCGACATGTGAGAAGCTCATGGGCCTTTACAGGCTCGGGCCGGAGGGAGAATTGTGAAGGAGGACTCTGGTGCTTTCACTGAAACCACAAGTAGCCTGACTATGGAAGTCATGGCAGTAAGTAAAGCAATAACGTGGCTCGAGACACAGACATTCACTAGGACATGTTTCCTTAGCGACTCAATGAACATGATCAAGAGGATAGAGGCGGGGTGGATCCGAAGAGAATGGTTGCTGTCTCTGGAGCGGTCTCGGCTGGCAAAGATTAGTTTCATCTTCAGTGCCAGGGCATGCGGGAGTACAAGGAAATGAGCGTGCTGACAAGCTCGCAGGTGAGGCTACGGTGGAGAGCGGACGCGCCATGGACCAGGCTGACATTCTGAATGCTCTACGAGAAGTAAGACTTTTGCGTGAACCAAGTGATGACTGTGAATCTACAACCATGGCCAGACTGCGAGAACAGCAAATTAAAAGAGGAAGGGGTGGCCAAAGAAGAACACTATGCAGGAAGCCAAAGAAGATTGATAACCCAACACAGAACTGGTGTCGTTAGCCGCTACACGCTGTGGGATTTGCTGAGGAGGGGATCCGAGCACTTATGGACTGTGTCACGGAAAAACATGATAGTTTCGATCGATGACAAAAAGACCCGACATTCGTCTACAAAAACAGGCAATCCTTTGATGAGTAGGGGACTGTGGAACAAAATACGTCGCGTCAAATGTCTACACACAGTCGGCATTTTGTTAACAAGTTGTTGCGCGAGACGGGACAATAGCGCCATCCGTCTGCAAGGCGGTAGTCAGCCTTTGAAGTCGTAGACGGAATGTCTGGACAGACGTCGGATGGATTCTGTGATGTGGGGAAAAATCCCCTGGTTCACCGGCAGACGGGACCTTTGTTGTACGAGACAAAAGATTCCCAGATGAAAGCAAACTAGACGGCGGGTTGATTCCAGTCAGTCTAAAACAGGGGGAGAAAGCCAGACTCTGGACTGATCAGCGTCTAGACTTTTTGGTGACGTCACTCAAGCCCCGAATTAAAACCAGTTGCGGTAAACAAGTTCGAGTTAGTCGACCAAAAGTATGAAGTGCTAAGGATCGGCGCAGTATTCCGAGTTGTGTTATAGAAAGAGACTATAGTGTCAAAGTGTTGATATTTATCGGCGGACATAGATCCAGTCTGTGATTGCATAGTCTCAATCTTCAACCGGAATAGCCATATGGTATTCTATTAATCATATCTAACTTAGAGTATGATTAGGAATAGAGTACAGTACTGTGCGGTGATAGAATGTATTATAGGTGCGGTGATAGAATGTTCTATAAGTGCGATGATAGAAAGTATAATAGGAGCGTCGGCACTAGTAGCCTATTGTGTGGCTTTAACTAGCTTGTGTGATATATCATTTAACTCAGGGAGTTAAGGACAAGGTAGTGGGATAATAATTAGAGAGATTGAGGATGGTTGGGAGGGATGAGGGGAATGTGAAACGGTAGGATCTTCCAGTAAAGCATCTGCTGGGTTTCTACCCGTTTCCTTTAATCTTTCCTTGTCTCACCATGTCTCAGACCAATGTGATGAGCTATTTGGCCGTATGACAGAGTTCGGTTCTCTGTTATAGATCCGAGTGCTGCTATCGGCCTACACTCACCTAAGGTCAGAATTGAGTTGCTCTCACCAGGGTGTTCTATATTCAACAGGTTCCACTTGATGATGCTACGATATATTACCAAGAAGCAGTATCAAAGTTATTTAAAGTGATGGCTCACGGATTGAAGACAGAGGTTACTGAGAGGCTTGTACACTGGGCTCATAACCTAGTTGGTCTGCAGAAACCTGGCTTTTGCTGAGCAGGACTTGAGGAATATATGTGTGTTTTTTCTTGAGTGATAAGCTACATCACCGAAGATTCAGAACACTATAAATAACACATATACCAAGGACACCAATATATATATATATATATATATATATATATATATATATATATATATATATATATATATATATATATATATAGAGAGAGAGAGAGAGAGAGAGAGAGAGAGAGAGAGAGAGAGAGAGAGAGAGAGCGAGAGAGAGAGAGAGAGAAAGAGAGAGAGAGAGAGAGAGAGGAGAGAGAGAGAGAGAGAGAGAGAGAGAGAGAGAGAACATTAATAATAAACAGCATATTCATACCAACCCTGTGCTACCAATCTCAAACCTGGACTTTATCCAAATTACACCATCGCAAAATCAACATCTGCGAAATTAGATGCGTGAAGAGAGCTGCCAACTTAACAATCCGAGACCGAGTAAGAAATGCTACTATCAGACAGACTGTGGGATCAACACCTTGTGCCACATTTATTGAAAGACAGACGATCAAGTGGTTTGGCCATGTCGTTAGAATGCAACATCAGCAACTACCATCACTGGCCTTACATCAAAGATCATCTGCGACGAGACCACGAGGACGTCCAAGAAGAAAATGGATTGATGACATCAGAGACATTGTACAACCACACGGAATGACACTATCCAGTGCCGCCCACCGGGCGCTGGACCGCAAATTATTCCTCCCCACGACGCTTGACGGCAGAAGTGGAAGATGATGATGATGATGATGATGATGATGATGATGATGATGATGATGATGATGATGATGATGATGATGATGATGATGATGATGATGATGATGATGATGATGATGACGATGACGATGATGATGATGATGAATTACCAACGATGGTGACACAAGGAAAGAAATTAAAAGACGAATACCTATTGCTCTTCAAAACCTAAAACAACTGGATAAATTGTGACGTGGGTCAGATAGACCTAAAACAATTAGATTTTTAAGAGCATGCATCTTTCCCATTGCAACATACGCTTGTGATACCTGGACACTAACTAAACAAGCTGAACAGAGCATAAATGCCTTTGAATATAAATGTTAACGACGAGTTCTAAGAATATCTTGGATAAAAAAAAAAAAAAAAAAAGAACATATGCATCCATACTTCAAGAGCTGAATATTGAAGAAAAATGGCTATTAAAGACGATGAAACAGAAATTAAAGACGATAAAACAGAGAAAATTGAAATATTTAGGTCACTTGAGACGTCACGAAAGTTTGGAGAAAACGATAATGGAGGGTTATATGCCTGGGAAGAGAGGAAGAGGAAGGCCAAAGAGAAGATGCGTGCAGGATGTGGCGAATGGTCTCCAGATGGGTGTATGGGGCGCTGGATATCTTGCTTATGATCGAGAGTTTTCCGGAATGTTGTTATGGGAGCGAGGTTCTGCAAAGGATATGCTACTGAATGAATGAATGGATATACATCACAACGAGTATCCCACTTTGCAAAGTAAAATGCAAAATAGGTATAAATGCCGTTTGCATGAGCGCGCACATGCGAGAGAGAGCTAAAGAAATGATGAATATTAAGGATTGGCCTTTTAAGAGGCCGGGCAAAAATTTTTATTTACATTATTATACTTCCATGTAAAGGAGAGCATAAAATATGAAATGTAACATCAAGAAATGTTACAAATATAGTTTGTAACATTATCGTATACCTAAAATAATGCGTTTAATTTTAGACATTCGTTGACAATAATTTAATTGTTTATCAAGTTTAATGAAGGAAAAATTTTGTTTAATTTATGTGAAAAAAGAAAGTGTGTAAAAGATTAAGATAAATTTACAATAATATTAAAAACTTAATACATTCATGACAGTTTTAGTACTGTCCCTTGAAATACTTTTATGTTGTTAGGTCCCTTTCCACTATTTAATTTGATGTCTACCATTGAATGATTGAACGCTGTTTTATTTCGTACAATACAGTGTGTTTAAAAGGTGCGTGCGTTGTGTGTTTTCCTTTACATTTGCAAATACAACAAGACCCAAACGTCAAATGCAGCAGGATTCTCTAAATGTCTGTGTAATGACTGCTAACAACATATTATTCTGGAACGGCAAATGTAGTGATGGTTCAATTAATATCGACGAGCATTATGCATTATGTGTTCGTGTGTCGAGTAAGACCATCTGCTCTTGCAAACGATAGGTGCTGAAGACGGAGGCAGCCAGCCAGAAGCCGCACCAAGAAAGCACGCCGTGAATTATGTCGACAACTACTACATGTTATGGTGCTCGCCTTGCTCTGGACCCCCAGGCAGGTGTAGTGACAGGCCCTATGCCTCGTAAGGGTCTAATCACAACTATTTCTCAGATGTCCTGCGGAACCAAGGGGCCTGACAATAGAGCGTCTGGCCGTACCAAACAAAGCTTAAAATAATGCACTAGAATGAAGAGGGTGTCAACAACAAAATAAGAACTAGAAAACATCTTGGCCCAAGAAAATGTAAGCGCATGTTGCTTGCAAGAAACTCACCTCAACGAAAATATAGCCTTCAAAATCAGAGGCTACAAGTGTTACCGATCTGACCGAAAGGGCAGGCGAAAGGGTGGGATACTGATTGATTGATTGATTGATTGATTGATTGATTGATTGATTGATTGATTGATTGGTTGGTTGGTTGATTTAGGAACCGACATCACAGCATTCTGGGCATTCCAATAATCGCTCCATCGCCAACCTCAGCAGCCAGCGAAGAGTTCCACCACCAATAGTACCAGTAGCAATCTGATTATATGTCCGTCTCGCCTTTCCTCTGAGCGTCGAGAGTCGGCCAGATCCCCTCGTCACTCCTCGCTGTCTCATTCTTGCCAGACCATGGTGATCCTCCGAGGTGTACACGTGCTCCCACAAGGCCGCAACCACGCCTGCCTTGTCATGCATCAATACTCCACCAAGTTTCGCAGAGCCAGCCAATCTGTCCGCCTGCTTCATTCCTCAGCACACCGGCATGCCCCGGAGAAAAGATCCAGGCGATGCTTGCCACCCGTGACCTCCGAAGGGAAGCAAGCCACTCTGCCCGAAGCTTGCCTGTCCTCGCCTTCCTCAGCATGCTTTCCGAGACAGTTACAATCACGATGTGTGCGTGTATCGTATTCTTATTCCAGCGGAAAGCTGCACTGACCGCCTCCACCTCCATTCTTAAGCTAGATGTTGTTGTATCATACGCCGGGCTCTCCTACACCAAACGTCGACCATTAGCTTTTGCTAAGATCCCCCAGGCACTTCTCCTACCTCTCAACACCGACCCATCTGTGTAGATAATCACATCACCCGAGCGAGCATTATCCTGAATTAGATGCTGGATTTCCACTTCCGTGGCCCCTGCTGGCCAGTCCCTGCATTCACGGCTCAATGTGATTATAACTCTGTACAAGTTTGACTGCTCCGCTGGCACTCTGACCCACTCCTCTCCTCGCCTAATGTTCTCCAAGAGGCACACATGTCTGATCGTATTCTCCGCCTGAACCATCCATGATTTCTGTCTTATCAGTCGCTGACCCTTAACTGTGTCCAGCGCCTGTCACAAAATACTGGAGGTTGTCGACCCTAAGATCAAAGAACAGAGATCGCCTATGTCACGAGGTGACTGGAGTTGTCGACCCTAAGATCAAAGAACAGAGATCGTCGATTAAAACCGATACCACTTGTTTGTTGTGAGACCGGAGCCCTGATAAACCACGATCACAACTCTTTGATCACGGGCGACGGAGTCCCGATCAAACACCATCACCACTCTTTGAAACGGAAAACGGAGTTCCGATAAAACACGATCGGAGATCTTTTGAAATACGGGAACGTATGTCCCGTGATCCAGGGAAACGAGTCGATATCAAAGGATATCGATATCCCGAAGATCGTTTATATCAAAGGAGATTGTCGGCATGTTTTTGTACGACGATCAAAAGACGAGAACAGAGTAGGGGGCTACTTGGTGGGGGAATACCAATGAAGTCCTCCAGCCAAAATTATAAATTGTCTGAATATACAGTTTGAATTCAGTGTGCTAACGAGGTCTACACCGAGAGGAAGTATTTATCTATTCTTGGTCCAATACGAAAAGGGAATTACAATGTTCCGCGTTGGTTGAAGACAACGGGCATTTGTACAGGATGTGCACGTGTATCCCCAATTCAGGACGAGGATAGTGATTATAAGGTAGTAGTGATGTAGATTAGAACTCGAGCATAGTGAACTTGCGGGTGTGACCATAGTATCGATTGTAGGCAGCATTAGGCTGAGGCGTAACGTAGGCGGGGTCGAGTGAGGTGTCATTGCACTCGGAAGGATAAGTACTATGACATGAGAAGATAGGCGGCAAGGGGGGAGATAAAGGATAGGTCTATGCTAGGATATTCTGGTAGGGGTGTTTACTGGGATTTCTGTGCTTTTCCTGGGGCTTTTCCTTCTTTTACCTAGTCTAAAGTAATGTGAAGAACTCCTCTGTCTTATACCAGAGTTCACTTCTATGAAAATATATATATTACTATCTGATTACGGCCGTAAGCCTACTCTCACCTCTAATGAGTCTGAGTCAGGTTGATATCACCTGGTGTTGTCTCTTCGACAGGTTCCAATTGAAAGTGCAATTGCCTACACCTCTGAGAAGAAGGAAATTGCCATACTCTGGTGCAGTGCTAACTAACATCAAGCTTTAAACCCTGTTTCTAAAGAACGTCGGACCATTCCTGAGCTTGATTTAATATAAGACTGAATCACTAGATAAGAGAGACTGCAGAATCTATATTAGTTCAAATCAAACCGAAGAAGTGATAACCATAATGTTTGCACTACGAAATTAATAGAAAGGGAAAGACTCTAACTCTTGAACAGTTTCCCTGTTAACAGAACATGCCATTAACTGAATGACATCAGTATTTCGGCGATATATCTCTGGACAGTGTTTTGTTGTTCGTTCATTCGTAAATTCCAGTTTATCGGATGTGTAGAAATTACCAGGACTATAGTAAATTCCAGTTTATCGGATGTGTAAAAGTGAAAGACACGAACTAAACAAATCACTCAGTGGTGACCATACTTTTTCAAAAGTTCCAAGATATATTGGGAAGAAGTCAAACATCAGTCAGAGAGACACATCATCGGGTGAGCGCATTCCAGTTCTGTGCTGTTGTGATATAGAATGGCCGTTGCAGGTTGAGAACTGTGATGCTGATCCTAGACTGTCAGTCTTGTCTCACATACGCGATAGACTACACCACAGATTTCTATACACCTACACTATACACACACCTGACATATTTTCTTCATTAAATAATTTTAGTATTTATTGGAGGACAGTAAGAAGAAGAAGAATTAATATCGACAAAATTTTGTTTTCGGTAATTGTAATTTCAAAGAAACATTAATATCTTTTAGAATAACACACTCCGATCCTCGTAATTTCTTCATTTCAATAGATGAACGAAAGTGAATGTGTAAAAGTGTTGATTGTTTTATATGAAATGAGGTTTTCATATGGAAGAGTCCAAATTGCATCGATTCTTTTCATTTTTGTTTTTTGTTATAAGGGCTCGCGATTCCCCAGGGGTGTCAGAGCCGCCCCATCAGGTATCACATCCCTGTGTCATTCGGATGACCACCTCCGCATGTGGCCCTGAAAAGATCAAGTACAGATACGACACTTTGATCTTTGCCAAAAGCAGAGAAGACAGATCCATTCTTTTAAAAAGTGAAATGGCCTGAAACTGGACCATCACCTTTTAGTTTTCCTGAATGAAATAATAACAATGTTGAAAAACAGCGATAATTGTGTGAATCATATGTTAAGTAAAAGGAAAACAATTACACATTGCTTACGAACATAGCTGTGAAAATGTGTGTTTGAGTGTCCTGAATCTAAAAGAAAATTGCTTAATTTTTAGGGCTCAGGATTCACCAGGGGCAAGAGCCGTCCCATGAGGTTCCAAGTCCCTGTATGTCATTGTGATGACCACCTCTGCCGGTGGCCATGGTCAGATCAAATGCAGACAAATCAGTCTACCCGTAATCACTGTCATGACACAAGAACAGATATTACCATGAGATCGTATCCATAATGCCGTGAAACAATCCAAAGTGCTGAATTTTTCCCTTAAGTATTCTCATTCACTTTTGCTTTCTGAAAATGGTACATCTTGAATGTGTGATTGAGTGCATGTGTTATTTCAGCCATCTTAGAACTCACGGCTCCATACTTTCAACCCCACTGAATGAAATGAATGGTTATCATCATTCTTGATGGACAAACACCATATGTCTGATACTGTAAACCATGTGTCTTTTATGTTTTTATCTGTGTCAGACAGTTTTTTTTTTTTTTTTTTTTTTTTTTTGTGTATTGTAAGAATGTATTTTGTGTGTGTGTTGGCTGGTTCTGTTGTATATAGGTCAGTGTAGTATTGTTGGAATGTTTCTAATAAATGTGTTGCCTCTGTTTGTGTGTTTCTGTGTTTATCTATTATTGCTCCTGTTTGTCTATTGTGTTGTGTGTTTTGTTATATTGCCAGGTGTTATTTACTGGGAGTTTCTTGTGATATGGTAGTGGGTTTAGTTCTAATGAATGCACCGCAGACTTTGTGGTGCTGATGTTATTCTGATTCTCATTCTACTGTGCGTAGGTGTAATGCATTCATGTCAGCCTGTTTTGTGAGTTGTATTGCTTTTATTTTTTGTAAGACATGCTCTTGTTGTAATCTGTCTTTGTGTATGCTGGATGCAAATTGTTCTTCTATTACGTATTGTGTACTTTAGTAGATTCCCAAAATGTTTTTACATTGTCGGTGGGAATACTGTAAGTGTATACGATAATGAGGTGCCTCATGTGTTGTACATAACCTGTGTGGAGTTGAATTTCCAATGTGGGCCATGTATTTGTTGTGTCTGTACCGATATATGCCAGTACTGCTTGGTGATCTGTGTATTATAATGTTTCTTGTATGTGTTTTGTGTGTATTATGTGGTGTGTTGCAGGTATTTATATTCTGAATAGTCTGTTCAGATGTTGTATGCAATATGTGTGTGTGTTGTTGCGATGTTATTAGGATGTCTGTGTCTGAAAGTGTCTGTTATATTGCGTGTGTCTAATGTATTCTGCCTTCCATTTCTGTAACTTATCCTTAATTGTGTCTTGATTCATGACTTTACCCCTACAATATCCAAATCTGAGAGTACAATATTTTAGTCCCGCAGAGGTGTTTCCATGGCACCAGAGCTGGGTTCTATACTGGCCAAGACCTATTGACGCGTCCTCGTCGACCGTCCTGGGCAACAGGTCCCTTTGGTGTCCTGGCTAAAGTCAGTAGGATCGTTGATTCCTCCGAAGTCGGAGAGTGTCTGCCTGTACGGCAAGGAACCACCAGTCTGCACACCAATAAGTCAGACATGGGACAACGGATACTCACGCAAACCTCAGGTCCTCTATGACATCACATTGATGTTGGACAACAGGATGTCTTCATACGACATGCAGGACTTCGCGCTGGAGATCACAGCCAGCGAACACAAGCAAGCAAGCAAGTCCCCTGCAAGGATAACATTTTGTCCTATGTATGTTTGTGTAAGCATGTACTTAGTAAAAACATTGGTTGATGATTGTAAGTTGGCGGTGTATGTATGGTCACTATGGTGTATGCATGTATGTATAGTATTTCCTATCTATATGATGCAGATTCGTCGCTGATCATCCGTGTGTGTTCTAATAATAACCCACCTGTCTGATGTCTGCAGTATAGCTGTGCCAGCCCCGTTTGTGTGTATGCCTAAACTAACGCATGAATGTCTGAGACCTAGCTGTGTGGTGATTGTTTGGTGCGAACGTTTTTGAGTATATATTTGTTCATTGTGGTAGTATAAAGTCTGGTTTTCGATTGCGTATGAGTGTGATCATGTGTTGTAATTTGTTGTGTACGTATACTACTAATATTTAAAGTTTAAATATAAAGTTTAAATATGTAAATTTAAAGTCAGCCTGTCTCTTTCATTCTCTAGAAGCCCTTGTGATATGTCTATCCCGATGCCGGTTACTCTTTACCTGTAAATTGTCATACACGGCTTTCGGCGCCTCTGCTAACAGTTGAAAGTACCACCCAGTGAAAACCTCCAACCTATACAGGTCGATGATTCCCCCAGACGGCACTAACAATAAATGCTGATGTTAATTTAGCAGCTGTCCCAGAACCAATAATCGAGCAAACTATAGTACCAGACTGGTGTAGTTGTTTGAATTCGTAGTCGTCCCTTGAAACGGCAAATGTAGTAATATTGGGATACATATCGAGAACTTTAAGTTTGGCCTGTTACAGACCTGACAAAAATTCTTAACAAAAATCCAGTGATATTGGTTCTTCTTCTTCGTTCATCCGGAGTTTTTTTTTTCGGATGTGACTGCGTTGTGCCTGTTTACAGCAGAGCTGCGTTCTTGCGCCGTTAGGCCGACACATCCTACTTCTGCGGGCATTTGTTGACCAGGTTAACCTTCCCGGGGATATTGGTTCAATCAATAAAACAATACTACATTCAATGAAATACATTCCGTGAAAATTAAAATACTACGCTATAAAATTCTCAAATATCTAAAATAAAGACCTTATTTTACACAAATTTTGAAAATTATTTAAAATTATTATCACATTATTTATAAATCATTTAAATGTAGTTAATTTCTATAACAATTTTGTAACAGTTTAAGATACGTACTACAATTATTTACATTACATAATCTATTTATGCTGCATTAGGTAATGTCCCTTGAAATTATGTTAAGTTGTTATGTCTTTTTCGACTATTTTAATTACATGTCTACCGTTTAACTGATTGACGGCCAGAAGTCGATACATCGGCTTTGTATAGACAGTGCGTTATTTGAATCATTTCTCTAATTTTCCGAAACTTTTCATGCCATGAAATGACCATTTACACACATCAAAGAGTTCCCTTCGATCAGTATCAGTCAAGATGGGCGGATTCATTGCTCTTCTCCTGACAAAACGAGTGTTTAAGTAGTTTGTCTTGATTATTTTAGAAATGACAAAGTGCAAACAAGAGTTTAGAAATAACACTTACACTTACAAACAACCTGACTCTAACGAGACGGACAGTAAAGTAATCAGAAAAGAACACCGGAAACGTCCAAGATTAACTCAGCACAACGTGGTACACGATAGATGGTAGAAGCGTCAAGAGAGAGAACAAACTGAAGTATCTGGGAATCACATTTGACTGTCCTTCAAGGACCATGTGGAGACGGTTGTGACAAGATCTCAAAAGGGACTCAATGCACTTAAAACTATGGCTGCACAATGGACACAGAGCAGAGAATTCTCTTCACACTATACTAGCACTTGATCCTCTCAGTGATTGATTATGGACTAGGGACTGCTCACTGTATCAAAGAGTCAGCTGGTGAAATTAGATCGCATACAGAAGGAAGCTATGCGGGTCATTCTGGGATGGACCAGAGACACCCCAGTTGTATGTATGCGTTACATCCTTGGTCTGCCGACTGTTGCTGGTAGGCATGTGATGCAGGCGAAGGCATACCTCAGAGTAGCTGCAGACACAGATCACCCGTTGCATGAGGCGCTGGGCGCAGTTAAGGGTCAGAGACTGATAAGAGGGAAATCATGGATGGCTCAGGTGGAGGATACGATCAGACAGGTGTGCATCTTGGAGAACATTAGGCGAGGAGAGGAGTGGGTCAGAGTGCCAGCGGAGCAGTCAGATTTGTGCAGAGTTATAATCACATTGAGCCGGGAGTGCAGGGAGTGGCCAGCAGGGGCCACGGAAGTGGAAATCCAGCAACTAATTCAGGACAATGCTCGCTTGGGTGATGTGATTATCTACACAGATGGTTCGATGTTGAGAGGTAGGAAACGTGCATGGGGATTCTTTGCAAAAGCTGATGGTCGACGTTTGGTGCAAGAGAGCCTGGCGTATGACGCCACAACATCTAGCTTAAGAATGGAGGTGGAGGCGGTCAGTGCAGCTTTCCGCTTGATGGAGAACACGATACATACACACATTGTGATTGTAATTGACTCAGAAAGCATGCTGAGGAGGGTGAGGACAGGCAAGCTTCGTGCAGAGTGGCTTGCTTCGCTTCGGAGGTCACGGTTGGCAAGCATTACCTGGATCTTTTCTCCGGGGCATGCCGGTGTGCTGGGGAATGAACAGGCGGGCAGATTGGCTGGCTCGGCAAAAACTTGGTGAAGGTGGAGTATTGATGCATGACAAGGCAGACGTGGTTGTGGCATTGTGGGAACAAGTGTACACCTCGGAGGAGCAAATGGACCACCATGGTCTGGCAAGAATGCGACAGCGAGGGCTGACGAGAGGATCTGGCCGACGCTCGATGCTCAGAGGAAAGGCGAGACGGACATGTAATCAGATTGCTACTGGAACTATTGGTGTTGGAGCTCTTCGCTGGCTGCTGAGGATGGGGACGGAGCGTTTATGGGAATGCCCCGAATGATGTGATGTCGGTTCCTAAATCAATCAATCAATCAATCTTTGTGGTGCAAGTTCTTGCAAACAAAAGCTATGCATGAAACAAAAATAACACCTAAAACAACTAAGAACTTGCCAAGAAACACAACAACCATGAGCGGTTGCTTTGGGAGCGAAGTTGTACAACTAACTTTCATTACTTATGAGTTATGAGCTAACAACCAATATCAATGCACTCAGGACATTCCGACACGCGCTCCGTCCCCTCGTTCAACAGCAAGCGAAGAGTCATACTAGGCCTACTGATCGTTCCAACCGCTATCTGATTGAAAATTCCTCATGTCTTCCCTCTCATTTTTGATATTCGTCCAGAGCCCTTACCGATTCCACGTCATTTCATTCTCTCCACTTACGGCTTGACTAACTTGTAATAACGAAGAAGAAACAAGCGACATCTTTAAGGAATATATTCTCTCATTTCTCTGCATCACGCAATCTCATTCCAACTTAATTCTGCCAACCGACACTAGATCTGTTTCTTACAAGGACAACCGGACCTTTCATTTAATATCTGCCACAAGACTTTCACAATCTAACTACTTCCTCATTTCAACTTTTCTCACTCATTCACTCCTTTTCAACAACTTAGAACCTATTCTATTCAAACAACACTTTAGCTCTAACAACGAGCATTTCTAACCAGCCTATATCTCTCCATGTCAGTTTTACGTTATGTCAACCGTTCTATCACACCTCACTCAACACCTCACCACCTCTAAAAACACAGTCAGACACACTCGACGCGCCACACCGTCAAACTCTGCCTTCAACACGCGCATACCATGCTCGTTTAGACAGTACATCGTCTAGGTGCCTTTTATATAATTTCTCACTTCACACTTTTATGAAGTATATCTCGCTGAAAACGTGACATCCATACATTTCTAACCAGACCTCCTCATTCTCTAATTAGCGCGACGAATACATGTCTGTCCACACGCCTACGCACGCAAGGACAACATATAAGTAACCAATTCACTCCGACACTCGACTACTCACTCCTCAATCTCCTATAACAAGGATCTATTTCTTCGCGCTATTCTCAGGCTATAACAGCCGCACCACTCAATCAGTTACTATTTTATGACTCCTTTATACCTCAAACTACCTATGCAATACAAGACAATACTACATTAGTTCTCAACATCACACATCACTTGCAGTGATTCTCCACCATTTTCCACTTTAATCCTCTCCATGGCAATACAACATTTGAGCCAGTATAACCCTCATCAAACCTGATTTACTCCAAGCTCAGTTACAAAATACTCACATCTGCACGTATTTGTTATTTCCATATAGCCATGGTCTTATCGACTTCATGAGACTTCTAGCTTTTTCCAGCGACGCTTCTGCTTTTTGCTGTTTTTGTGTTCTACTTTCCAATAGATAAACATCTTTCTTTATAAAAGTATCATTCTCTCCCATCCTTGGAATTCGCCTCCTTGCTTTTACTACTTTTCTACCATATATACTGTTATCTTGTTCACCAGCAACCATACCGTACGAGGAAACGTCTCGCTTCGAGTCAGGATCTGTTCGTAGTGCAATCCTCTCGTTCCTATTCATTCCTTTTAAATCCCTGTCTGGTGTATATTCTATACCAAAATCTGTGAGGTCTGAAGATTCTGATTCTAAAGACGACGACTCAAAAGATTCTTCGGTTCTACATCCATGATTATATATGCACAAACTTTTTTCATTTCTAGTCCTAACACTCTTTCTAATTTTCTTTCTGCTGTCTTTTGTCTTGGGTTGTCCAACCTCTGTACCAGTGTCTCTCTTTAATGCAACGGTGTCTCTCTTTGTCACTTTCAACTCAGTTGGTTTTGATTGAATTTTCCTTACTACTTTATCAACCGATGTCTGAGTACTCTTTTCCACACTATTGCCTGGCTGCGTCTGTGTCTCTCTTTCTCGTCTGACACTAAAGATTGAAGATACCTCCTGACTACCCAAAATCTTTTCTGTGTTTCCTTCTCTGTTTTTCAACCTTGCCACCGAATATTGCAACTGTCTGATCTGAAACCAGTTCTCTCGCAAGGCTCTTGCGTTTTCACTATTTGAAGGCCAAGACCACTGTTTCTTATACAAATTCCTTTTCTGGCTATTACCAATTCCTAAATTTTTGTATTGATTCATTCCATATCTCTGTGTTTCTCTCTTATCTGGTTTCATATGTATATGGTTGATAACTTTAGAATTATACCCACACTGGTTATCGTTCCTATTAATCAACTGCCATCTATTGGGCTTGTCTACATCAAAATATATCATATCTTTCTTGTGCTCTGTTCGTTCGAGCGTCTGTCTCTTTATCAGTTCTATCATTGATGAAATTCTGTCTACGTCCATCCTTAAGCTGTCCATTAACTCCGTCACACGTTCTAACTTCCTATAAAAGATACCCATATTAATTTACCACGCCTTTATGATATGTTGTTTTCAATACGTAGGCAGCTTTCCTATCGCTATTCTATACTCTGCAAAAAGGTTATTCAAAGAACAAATCTTTAAAAACATGCCTCAAGTTTACAATTCTTCAATATCCTACAACTATTAATTATACATATATGCCTACTTCTTGCTGTTTCATTACGGAGTCGAGTCTGCCTATTGCCGTGCCTACTCCAGTTAACACTTGTGTTAACAAAACTTGTTCTTCTGCCATGTTGAAATATGCTGAAATAGTTTAATTCTTTAATAATTTAATAAATAAGTATCACTAAATATATGGGCGTATTTAAATTAAACAAGAGACATAATCAACTGTTTTTCCTCTTATAAATATCGAATGTTCGAATTAATAAATCAATTTTATCTAACACACCATGTTAAACCTTAATTAAATACCGTTAAACACATCGTCCATTGGTCCAACAGGAAAATAAGTCCACATACGTCAGCTGAGGGTTATGTTTGACAAGTGTAGGCTTCACGTAAAAAACAAGCGTGTCGTGTTCTTCCACTCCACCAGCAAAATGACAACTTCTGGACTCTTCATTTCACCGGGAACATCGGAATTGTGGCTTCTTTTCACCCGAAAAAGGGCACTTCTGGACGACTTGAAACGGCTTAAGAGAAATGAAGCGCGATTACAATAGGTTCTCTCCTTCAGCAGGACGGCAACCCATTATGCCCACCCGCGTCCAAAAAGACCAAAGCAATTAAATCGCATTCTTCATGACATGTCGATAATCTGTAATTTTCAAGTTGGTTGCGGCTGTTTTAATTTTGAGAGTTGAAAAATTTCTTCTATCCTGGACAGTTCCAGTGAGTAAGTGACCTTCAGACAAGCAAGGTAAATCAACGGCTGCGATAACGGCAGGTTAAAACTCACAGCATAGTGACTACAGTCAGGTCACTCCAGGTGGTCATGATGACAAACAGCCTACTATTCTGACAAATAGCTTACAATGGTAGCTCCATCTAGTAATTCTAATATGTATGGCGGCTCCAATCAACTAGCCGGAAAAATGCTTCATGGTGGTTCTATTATAAGTTGGAAACTTCAACAAGGTCTGGATCTTTTGATTACCAATTCAAAATTCACTCGTTAAACTCATACCTTTTTGTCGCAGGAAGCCGAGAGAAGGTGTTCAATGAAAGTTCTCCGCTGTGCTGTGCTGTTTGTTAGTACTTCTCGTTGTGTCCGCGACATCTAAGTCCAAGATCCTGGTTAAGCGGCAACAATTTTACTCTTATAACAGAGTAAACAGTTAGTATGATGTATTGAAGCTGAGTCCCGATTGTAGTTTCAAAAGGTTTTATTCAACGAAATAAGTTCAATGATATCAAACAGGTTTCATACTGGTTACAAAATCTAATCGATGTTAACATTCTCAGATCCAGGCAGTAACTAACTTCACTAAGCCCCGCGTCACGGCTTGAGCATCCTTAGTTACCTTTTCATAGGATGCTCAACCGTGCCTGGTCTTTGCACATCATCCCCTCCTAATCTATTAACAGAGATGGTACTCTGTTACACAAGAACCAAATTTCATACCTGCAGAAGTCAAAGCAGTTATACAGAAAAGTCCTAAAAACAAATCACCAGGTCCAGATGGAATAACCACAGAAGCTATTTAGGCCTGTGGGGAAACAGGAATTAAATGGCTAACAAGACTTTTTAATATAGCATGGGAAGAAAGATAAGTCCCAGATGATTGGCAACAGGCAATAATAGTACCAATATGGAAAAAGAAAGGCAATATGAGAGAGTGCGAAACATACAGAGGTATATTACTCCTGAGCCATATAGGGAAAATGTATGCAAAATTATTGGAACAAAGAGCTAGACCAATAGTTGAACAACAGTTAAGCAAAGCACAATTCGGTTTCGGAAGGTAAAGTTGCACTGATGCATTATCTACACTGAGTGCTAGCATCAAGGAGGAGTGGTTACACAGCTTTCTGATTCCCTTTCCGAATCCTGGCAAAGACCACACAAAAATTCAGGGATATCGAGCTATAACAATGCAGAATACAATAGGAAAGCTGCTGGAGAAGTTAATTGCAAGGAAATATCAAGCCAGCTAGAAAGGCAAGATGTTTTCCCACCTACCCTGGGGGGGGGGGGGGGGGGGGGGGGGGGGGTGGGGGGGGGGGGGGGGGGGTGGGGGGGGGGGGGGGGGGGGGGGGGGGGGGGGGGGTGGGGGGGGGGGGGGGTGGGGGGGGGGGGGGGTGGGGGGGGGTGGGGGGGGGGGGGGGGGGGGGGGGGTGGGGGGGGGGGGGGGGGGTGGGGGGGGGGGGGGGGGGTGGGGGGGGGGGGGGGGGGGGGGGGGGGGGGGGGGGGGTGGGGGGGGGGGGGGGTGGGGGGGGGGTGGGGGGGGGGGGGGGGGGGGGGGGGGTGGGGGGGGGGGGGGGGGGGGGGGGGGGGGGGGGGGGGGGTGGGGGGGGGGGGTGGGGGGGTGGGGGGGGGGGGGGGGGGGTGGGGGGGGGGGGGGGGGGGGGGGGGGGGGGGGGGGGTGGGGTGGGGTGGGGGGGGTGGGGGGGGGGGGGGGGGGGGGGTGGGGGGGGGGGGGGGGGGGGGGGGGGGGGGGGTGGGGGGGGGGGGGGGGGGGGGGGGGTGGGGGGGGGGGGGGGGGGGGGGGGGGGGGGGGGGGGGGGGGGGGGGGGGGGGGGGGGGGGGGGGGGGGGGGGGGGGTGGGGGGGGGGGGGGGGGGGTGGGGGGGGGGGGGGGGGGGGGGGTGGGGGGGGGGGGGGGGGGGGGGGGTGGGGTGGGGGGGGGGGGGGGGGGGGGGGGGGGGGGGGGGGGGGGGGGGGGGGGGGGGGGGGGGGGGGGGGGGGGGGGGGGTGGGGGGGGGGGGGGGGGGGGGGGGGGGGGGGGGGGGGGGGGGGGGGGGGGGGGGGGGGGGGGGGGGGGGGGGGGGGGGGGGGGGGGGGGGGGGGGGGGGGGGGGGGGGGTGGGGGGGGGGGGGGGGGGGGGGGGGGGGGGGGGGGGGGGGGGGGGGGGGGGGGGGGGGGGGGGGGGGGGGGGGTGGGGGGGGGGGGGGGGGGGGGGGTGGGGGGGGGGGGGGGGGGGGGGGGGGGGGGGGGGGGGGGGTGGGGGGGGGGGTGGGGGGGGGGGGGGGGGGGGGGGGGGTGGCTACGTCGAAAAAGAGAAAACTGGACGAATGCAGCGGTTTTTGCCCATGATGTCTATGAAGGTTTCCACTCAGGCATTGAAACCTTTGCTGCAGCTATTGATCTTGACGCGTATAATGAGTACCATTGGAATTTTTAATGCTTCAGCTTCTTGAACTCTTGAACTATTGGGCCGTGTCGGTCAGAGTTCTACTAGTTAAATTAAGTGGCAGACATTTTAGCATAAATATTATTCAAGTATATGCCCCAACAGGAGAATCAGTGAAGATAGTGTAACGAATTTTATAATGACATAGAGTCTGCCTTAAGAAAGTAAAAATTCAGAATAACATCATAATAGGGGACTTCAATGCAAAAGTAGGAAATCAGTGGATAGATACACATTTAGGAAACTATGGTTTAGGAGAGAGAAATGAAAGAGGATACAGACTCGTAGAGTGGGTAAAAGAACAGGAAATGATTGTAGGAAACACATGGTTTAAGCAACACTCTAGAAGATTATGGACATGAGGAGTCCTGATAGCAGGATAGAAACCAGATTGACGACATTCTCATTAGCTGAAGATTTAGAAACTCGCTAACAGTAGCAAAACAGTTCCCAGTGCTGATTGTTATAGTGACCACAGATTAATCACAGGAATATTGAGGATAAAGTTGAAAAAGTCAAGTATATAACAGGAACACTAAATATGATTTGTGTACATTGAGTAATGACAAGGAATACAAAACAAATTTCAACATAGAGTACAGAACAGATTTGAAATATTGTCTGATCTAGAGATCCTATTCCAGGATGTGGATGATCAATGGGAAACGTTGAAGAATTCAATCAATGTGGCGCAGAAACAACTATTCCAAAATTAAAGAAGGTGGGTCGTAAGAAATGGATGACTGAAGAAATATTACACCTCATAGAAACAAGAAGATTCAACAAAAATAATTCTGTCAAATATGAAGAAATTCACAGACAAGTCAGAATAATATGTAAGGAGGCAAAAGAAGCATGGCTTGAGGGAAAGTGCTTAGAAATTGAAAATCAACACAACAGTCAAAATACCAAATTAGTACACAAAAGAATTCAGGAAATTACTAATAAAAGAACAAGTACATCAACAGGGTGTCTAAAAAACTAAAGATGGCAAAATCATAATAGAAAAAGACCAGATTCTACATGTATGGACAGATTATGTGAAGCACCTTTATGATGATAACAGAGACGAACATTATGATATTAGATTTAATAATGAAGGACCGCCAATTTTGAAGATAGAGGTTCGAAATGTTCTTAGCATATGAAAGCTGGCAAGGCCCCCGGTGCAGATAACATCACAACAGAATGATTAAGCTTTAAAGAATTTGGACTAGAGCAAGTCACCAGACTGCTGAACACATTATATGATACTGGAGATATACCTCCTGAATTCTGTAACTCAAATCAAATCAAATCAAATCAATCAACGTTATTAGGGTCACAAATGGCGCGCAGGCCGTCTTACATTCGGCCCTTCCAATCACTCATCTTTCGTTCATCAAGAGCATTAGATACTATTTTACATAGGAAGAATAAAATAAACCATGGTGAAATGAATGTTGTATGTAACATAAACACGGCTACTTACTATGTTATGAGGCCCAGTCTCCCACAACTATCCTACATGACACCCCACCCACACATACGCACACCAAGAGGACACATTCATTACCCCACAAACCGACACATATCCCCTCCCGCACATCCCCACCCACACCACACTGCCTCACTGATCCCCCAACCAAACCACATCAGACGCCACCCACCATAACATTCCTCTGGAGTATTGTCATCCCACAAACGAATACAGGAACCTTGGATGTGATCAACATAGAACGCAATTAGTATAATGAATCACATCACAAAGATTTTGCTAAGTAATTATCATGCAAAGAATGAGGAAGAAGATACAACCTGAAATAGGGAAGAACAATGCGGGTTTGTAGAAGGAAAAGGGTACAGTAAATGCTGTGTATATGCTGCGAACAGTTATTGAAACGTGCTATTATAGAAGTAAACAAGGATATACATCTTTGCTTTATTGACTATACAAAGGCTTTTGATAGCGTTAGACATGTCAGAATGGTGGATATGCTTGCAGATCTACAAATTGATGGGAAAGACAGTAGACTTATAAAAAACATATATTGGAAACAACAAGCTGCAATAAGGATTGATAATGAAGTGGGACAGTATCAGCCAATTAAGAGAGGTGTTAGGCAGGGATGTGTGATGTCTCCAGTTCTTTTTTCCCTGTACAGTGAAAATATTTTCAGAAATGTAGAGGATATAAATGGAATCAGCATTGGAGGACGAAACATCAATAACATTAGATATGCAGATGACACAGTATTAATTGCAGACAATGCGCAGGACCTGCAACAATTAGTAGATGCGGTTGGTATACACAGTGAGCAAATTGGGTTAGAATTAAATTGTAAAAAGACTCAAGTTATGGTCGTCACTAGGAAGAAAGAAGTGCCACAATGTAGTATACAAGTAAATGGAAATATTCTTCAACAAGTGAATCGGTACAATTATCTTGGAACAGTCATAACATCTGATGGGAGATGCCTTGAAGAGCTTAGAACAAGAATCGCCATCGAGAAAGTAGCCTTTAGCAAGATGAAAAACATTCTGACCAATAAAAAGATGTCAATTGAAACGAGAAAAAGAGTGTTGCGGGGATACATAGAACCTGTTCTTTTGTATGGATGTGAAACTTGGACAATGAGCAGTCAAGCTGAAAAACATCTGATGGCTGCAGAAATGTGGTTTCTGAGGAAAATGCAAAGAATACCATGGACAGACAGAAAAACCAATGACCAAGTACTACAGGAGATCAAATGAACATTCGTAAACTGATTAGAGAAATTAGAAGTAGACAGTCAAAATTTTTGGACATGTTATGAGAAGAAATGGATTGGAGAACTTGGTGACAACTGGCAAGATCGAAGGGAACAGACCAAGAGGAAGACTGACAGGAAAATATCTGGATGGCTTGGCCACATGACATGGACGAGACAGGAACACTGAGCTGACCCACGACACTGGTGATCGAGTAAAATGGCGAGTCATGACCTCCCACGCTTTCCGGCATGGCACACGATTGATTTATTCTTGAAATCAAAATAAGTCCATTCCTCCTTAGTTGGATCGCTGTAGCCCTCTTCCAACGGAAAGTAGTTTTTATATGTGGCAGTTGGACTTCGGAACCAACAACAATATATCCTGGCCTACCACAGGGATCACCATTATCTCCGGTACTGCTCAACGCCTACACAGTGAGAATCACCAGTGAGCAGATCACTGGACCTGGTAGGACATTGTCATATGCCGATGATGTTTTAGTGTATCGTCAGGGTAAGGATAGAGAGCAGGTTGCTGTGGAACTACAAATCGAACTCAATCGAGTTAGTACTTGATGTGATGAAGCTGGGGCAATGGTCAACCCAACAAAGGCAACAGTGACTTGGTTCTCGTTGAAAAATCATATTGTCAACACTCCAACACCAACTGTAAAGCTGTGTTCAGAGACGGTGGAAAGAACGCAGGCAATGAATTACCTGGGGATACGGTTTGATCGAAGCCTTGCTTATAATGAGCACATAGACCAGGTGATAACAAAGGCCAAGCGGGGTTTGGCTGCGATGCGGGTGATGGCGGCAGCAAACTGTGAGCAGCGCCATCTATGTCTTCTGTACGAGGGGCTGGTCATGTCTGTTTTTGGAGTATGCAATGGCAATCCTGACTCTCAGCCGTAAGCAGATAGAAAGGATGGAAAGGATACAGAATGAAGCTATGCGCATTATTCTTGGATGTACAAGAGATACAGCATGCAGGGCGATGCGCTACCTTCTTGATTTTCCAACCATTGAAGAGAGAATACAAGTTTGCAGAGCACGCGCCTACCTCAGAGTTAACGCAAACACACAACATCCACTGCATAGTGAAATTATGAAGGTGAAGGGCAGCAGGTTAAAAAGAGGACGGTCGTGGATGGGTCAAGCCGAAGACATTCTTCAACAGGTGTGTTCACTTGAGGACTTAGAACCTGGCGAGGAGTGGGTACAAGTGCCAACAGATTTCTGCACATCCTTTTCAGTTTGCATCCAACTAGATAGAAAATGCAGACAAGAAAATCCGGCTGCTGTGGAGGCTGAAGTACAAGCGTTGATTTTCGAGAATTCGCTAGACGGTGATGCTGTCATCTACACAGATGGGTCGGTCGTCCGACATGTGAGAAGCTCATGGGCCTTTACAGGCTCGGGCCGGAGGGAGAATTGTGAAGGAGGACTCTGGTGCTTTCACTGAAACCACAAGTAGCCTGACTATGGAAGTCATGGCAGTAAGTAAAGCAATAACATGGCTCGAGACACAGACATTCACTAGGGCATGTTTCCTTAGCGACTCAATGAACATGATCAAGAGGATAGAGGAGGGGTCGATCCGAAGAGAATGGTTGCTGCCTCTGGAGCGGTCTCGGCTGGCAAAGATTAGTTTCATCTTCGTGCCAGGGCATGCGGGAGTACAAGGAAATGAGCGGGCTGACAAGCTCGCAGGTGAGGCTACTGTGGAGGGCGGACGCGCCATGGACCAGGCTGACATTCTGAATGCTCTACGAGAAGTAAGACTTTTGCGAGAACCAAGTGATGACTGTGAATCTACAACCATGGCCAGACTGCGAGAACAGCAAATTAAAAGAGGGGTGGCCAAACAAGAACACTACGCAGGAAGCCAAAGAAGATTGATAAACCAACACAGAACTGGTGTCGTTAGCCGCTACACGCTGCGGGATTTGCTGAGGAGGGGATCCGAGCACTTATGGACTGAATGGTTCGATGTGCAATGAGGATGATATGTCGACTAACTAACTAACTAACTAACTAACACTTAGACAAATATGTGAAAAAACTATCGAATATAGTTACCAGCAGAATATTGTGTTTGTAGATCGTGAAAAGGCTTTCGATAGAATAGACAGATACAAATTATGGACCATACTTGAAGACTATGGGATACAAGGGCAACTGCTAGAAAACATAATAGCCATGTACCACTCGAGCCAAAGTGCAGTAAGAACACAGGAAGGTATATCAGATATGTTCACAGTCAATACTAGGAGTGAGGCAGGGATGTGTGCTCTCTCCCCTGCTATTCAATATCTACATGGACAGAATTTCCACAGAAGCAAGTCTCGACAGAACAGATTCAGAAAATTTAGAACGCTTTACTCCAGATGAAACAACTGACCCACAGGGAATAAATGAACTTCTATTTGCAGACGATCAGTGCCTGTTTTACAGCGATGAGGGCAGACTACAAAATCATATTATTAATCTGAGTTCAACCTGCAGCAGATACAATATGAGTATAAACACAACCAAAACCGAAGTAATGCAAGTTAGCAGATCGCCAGGCCCACTAAGTATACAGATAAATAACACAACTCTGAAACAAGTTAAAGAATTCAAATACCTTGGAAGTATGATCACAGAAGATGGCAGATTGGACAGAGAAATTGAAATCAGATGTCAAAAAGCTAGTGCACTTACATATCAACTATCACCCTTACTGAAACATCCAAACATACCCATGTCCGCAAAACGACAGATAATAAACAGCATATTCACACCAACCCTATGCTACCAATCTCAAACCTGGACTTTATCCAAATTACACCTTCGCAAAATCAACACCTGCGAAATGAGATGCCTGAGGAGAGCTGCCAACTTAACAATCCGAGACCGAGTAAGAAATGCTTACTATCAGACAGACTGTGGTATCAACACCTTGTGCCACATTTATTGAAAGACAGAAGATCAAGTGGTTTGGCCATGTCGTTAGAATGCAATCATCAGCAACTACCATCACTGGCCTTACATCAAAGATCATCTGCGACGAGACCACGAGGACGTCCAAGGAGAAAATGGATTGACGACATCAGAGACATTGTACAACCACATGGAATGACACTATCCAGTGTCGCCCACCGGGCGCTGGAACGCAAATTATTCCTCCCCACGACGCTTGACGGCAGAAGTGGAAGATGATGATGATGATGATGATGATGATGATGATGATGATGATGATGATGATGATGATGATGATGATGATGATGATGATGATGATGATGATGATGATGATGATGATGATGATGATGATGATGATGGATTACCACGATGGTGACACAAGGAAAGAAATTAAAAGACGAATACCTATTGCTCTTCAAAACCTAAAACAACTGGATAAATTGTGACGTGGGTCAGATAGACCTAAAACAATTAGATTTTTAAGAGCATGCATCTTTCCCATTGCAACATACGCCTGTGAGACATGGACACTTACTAAACAAGCTGAACAGTGCATAAATGCCTTTGAATATAAATGTTATAGACGAGTTCTAAGAATATCTTGGGTAAAAAAAAGAACATACGCATCCATACTTCAAGAGCTGAATATTGAAGAAGATTGGCTATTAAAGACGATAAAACAGAAATTAAAGACGATAAAACAGAGAAAATTGAAATATTTTGGTTACTTGAAACGTCACGAAAGTTTGGAGAAAACAATAATGGAGGGGTATATGCCTGGGAAGAGAGGAAGAGGAAGGCCAAAGAGAAGATGCGTGCAGGATGTGGCGAATGGTCTCCAGATGGGTGTATGGGGCGCTGGATATCTTGCTTATGATCGAGAGTTTTCCGGAATGTTGTTATGGGAGCGAGGTTCTGCAAAGGATATGCTACTGAATGAATAAATGGATATACATCACAACGAGTATCTCACTTTGCAAAGTAAAATGCAAAACAGGTATAAATGCCGTTTGCATGAACGCGCACACGCGAGAGAGAGAGCAAAAGAAATGATGAATATTAAGGATAAGCCTTTTAAGAGGCCGGACAAAAATTTATTTGTTATACTGTATGTACGTACTTGTAAATGAGAGCATAAAATATGAAATGTAACATCAAGAAAAGTTACAAATATAGTTTGTAACATTATCGTTTACCTAAAATAATGCGTTTAGTTTTAGATATTTTTTAAAATAATTTAATTGTTATCAAGTGTATTGAAGGAAGTATTTTTGGTTAACATTTGCAGAAGAAAGAAAGTGTGTAAAAGATTAAGATAAATTTACAATTATTTAATAACTTAATAAATTTATAACAGTCTAAGTACCTTCCCTTGAAATACTTTTATGTTGTTAGGTCCCTTTCCACTATTTAATTTCATGTCTTCCATTGAACGCTGTTTTATTTCGTACAACAGTGTGTTTAAAATGTGCGATGCGTTGTGTGTTTTCCTTTACATTTGCAAATACAACAAGACTCAAACGTCAAATGCAGCAGGATTCTCTAAATGTCTGTGTAATGACTGCTTACTACTTATTATTCTAGAACGGCAAATGTAGTGATGGTTCAATTAATATCGACGAGCATTATGCATTATGTGTTCGTGTGTCGAGTAAGACCATCTGCTCTTGCAAACGATAGGTACTGAAGACGGAGGCAGCCAGCCAGGAATCGCACCGCAGAAATCAGGCTGCCACGCAATTACGCCATGAATTATGTCGACAACTGCTACATGTTATGGTGCTCGCCCTGCTCTGGACCCCCAGGCAGGTGCAGTGACAGGCCCTATGCCTCGTAAGGGTCTAACCACAACTACTTCTCAGATGTCCTGCGGAACCAAGGGGCCTGACAATAGAGTGTCTGGCCGTACCAAACAAAGCTTAAAATAATGCACTAGAATGGAGAGGGTGTCAACAACAAAATAAGAACTAGAAAACATCTTGGCCCAAGAAAATGTAAGCGCATGTTGCTTGCAAGAAACTCATCTCAACGAAAATATAGCCTTCAAAATCAGAGGCTACAAGTGTTACCGATCTGACCGAAAGGACAGGCGAAAGGGTGCGATACTGATTGATTGATTGATTGATTGATTGATTGATTGATTGATTGATTGATTGATTGATTGATTGATTGATTTAGGAACCGACATCACATCATTCGGGACATTCCCATAATCGCTCAGCAGCCAGCGAAGAGTTCCACCACCAATAGTACCAGTAGCAATCTGATTATATGTCCGTCTCGCCGTTCCTCTGGAGCGTCGAGGCGTCGGCCAGATCCCCTCGTCACTCCTCGCTGTCTCATTCTTGCCAGACCATGGTGAATCCATTTGCTCCTCCGAGGTGTACACGTGCTCCCACAAGGCCGCAAATACGTCTGCCTTGTCATGCATCAATACTCCACCAAGTTTTGCCGAGCCAGCCAATCTGTCCGCCTGTTCATTCCCCAGCACACCAGCATGCCCCGGAAAAAGATCCAGGCGATGCTTGCCACCCGTGACCTCCGAAGCGAAACAAGCCACTCTGCTCGAAGCTTGCCTGTCTTCACCCTACTCAGCATGCTTTCTGAGACAGTTACAATCACGATATGTGTGTGTATCGTATTCTCCATCCAGCGGAAAGCTGCACTGACCGCCGTCACCTTCATTCTTTAGCTAGATGTTGTGGTATCATACGCGAGGCTCTCCTGCACCAAATGTCGACCATTAGCTTTTCCTAAGATCCTCCAGGCAATTCTCTTACCTCTCAACACCGACCCATCTGTGTAGATAATCACATCACCCAAGCGAGCATTATCCTGAATTAGCTGCTGGATTTCCACTTCCGTGGCCCCTGCTGGCCTCTCGGTGCATTCCTGGCTCAATGTGATTATAACTCTGCACAAGTTTGACTGCTCCGCAGGCTCTCTGACCCAATCCTCTCCTCGCCTAATGTTCTCCAAGAGGCACACATGTCTGATCGTATCCTCCGCCTGAGCCATCCATAATTACTGTCTTATCAGTCGCTGACCCTTAACTGCGTCCAGCACCTCATGCAACGGGTGACCTGTGTCTGCAGCTACTCTGTGGTATGCTTTCGCCTGCATCACCTTGAGCTTGCAACTTGCAACAGTAGGCAGACCAAGGATGTAACGCATACACACTACTGGGGTGTCTCTGGTGCATCCCAGAATGACCCGCATAGCTTCGTTCTGTATGCGCTCTAATATCATCAGCTGACTCTTTGAGACAGTGAGCAGTCCTAGTCCATAATCAATCACTGAGAGGATCAAGTGCTGGTATAGTCTGAAAAGCATTCTCTGCTCTGTGTCCATTGCAGCCATTGTTTTAAGTGCATTGAGTCCCTTTTGAGACCTTGTCACAACCTTCTCCACGTGGTCCTTGAAGGACATGCTCCTGTTGTCAAATGTGATTCCCAGATACTTCAGTTTGTTCTCTCTGTTGACGGTTATACCATCTATCGCGAGGCTTGTGACATCAACTCTCACAATCCTGTTGTCCAGACAGCACCACAAAACAGCCGCCTTTTCCGAGGTGGATGACAGCACTCATTTCAGTGCAACAGTCAATGACTTTGTCTACTGTCGCCTGTAGCTCCTGAGCTGTTTGCTCCCTATCTCTCCCCTGCCTATATGCAAGAATATCATCTGCAAATGTTAGTATCCTTCCAACCCCTGGTTCTTCTAGGTTTACAATCTTGCTCGTATACACGTTAAAGAGCACCGGTGAGATTGCAGACCAATGTGGCAGTCCCGGGGTTACAATATGTGGCTATGATGAAGTCCATGCACCCAGACGTAGAGCAACCCGACGAGAATGCAGGACGGCTGCGATCCAGTTCACCATAGTTCCTCAGCTTGCCAGGCCACTCTATGAAGTACCGATTTAAAAACTTGGCTATGGAGCAGTTGAAAAGAAGTAGTTTTATCTACCAGGCAAAACGACTCTGCAGAGAAACCACCGATCTTCACACAGTTGGTATCCCCCTGACAACTATTCCAGAGCGAACTCCATGGAAAGACGAACATAGACTATCGCTACAAATCCAGACAAAAGTGAGAGAAATATTTGACAAGGAAGAACAGAAGAGTGTGCAGCGCAGTACATATACTCTCAGCTTCCTTGATGACGAATACCCACAGGATCTCTGGATGGGTCAGCGCAAAATGCTGTTCGAAATGGTGGAGCGGGAGTGTACATATAATACCCAAATAATACTAGGGACACAGCCAGAGTTCAAACAGGAAAATACCGCCATAACTATGATGCTGAAATTGAGGCACTCAAGATAGCAATAGAGAAATTACAAAATACCAGCTATGGTACACAACCTGTGGTGATATTGACAGATGCAAAATCAGTAATAGAGGCGCTCCTGTCTGGGAAATTGCCAGTTCTAGCACTACTTTCTAAACTTAGAAGTCAGCATAAGGTAGCCATAGAGTGGACACCATCCCACTGTGGAGCTCCCTGAAACGACAGAACTGATCGACTGGCTAAGGAAGGTGCAAAAGAACAACCTGATGTTCCCATTAGATACCACCAAAAGAAAAGAATTATCAAATCAGTCACAAGGCCACCGCACTCTACTCGAGACGACTACCACGTTATGGACAGACCAGAATAGGTCATTATTCTGCGCCTCAGAACAGGACACAATAGATTACGCAACCACATGTATGCAAAGTTCAAGACTGAGGACTCAGCCATGTGCACATGTGGTTTGGCGTCTCAGAAAGCAGAACTCATACTCCAGGACTGCCCAAACTACAACATATCCAGGAGAACCTTCTGGCCTAGAGAGACAACAGTGGAAGATAAGCTCTATGGACCGCTGAGTGAACTAAACAAGACTGTTAGATTCATACAAGAGACAACATTGCAGTTATAGACATATTTCAGGCAAACTAAAGAAGAAGAAGAAGAAGAAGAAGAAGAAGAAGAAGAAGAAGAAGAAGAAGAAGAAGAAGAAGAAGAAGAAGAAGAAGAAGAAGAAGAAGAAGAAGAAGAAGAAGAAGAAGAAGAAGAAGAAGAAGAAGAAGAAGAAGAAGAAGAAGAAGAAGAAGAAGAAGAAGAAGAAGAAGAAGAAGAAGAAGAAGAAGAAGAAGAAGAAGAAGAAGAAGAAGAAGAAGAAGAAGAAGAAGAAGAAGAAGAAGAAGAAGAAGAAGAAGAAGAAGAAGAAGAAGAAGAAGAAGAAGAAGAATTAATATTGACAAATTGTTGTTTTCGGTAATTGTAATTTCAAAGAAACGCTAATATCCTTTAGAATAACACACTCCGACCCTCGTAAATTTTCATTTCAATAGATGGACGGAAGTGAATGTGTACAAATGTTGAATGTTTTATATGAAATGAGGTTTTCATATGGAAGAGTCCAAATTGCATCGATTCTTTTCATTTTTTCTAACTAAGGGCTCGCGTTTCCCCAGGGGTGTCAGATCTGCCCCATCAGGTATCACATCCCTATGTCAGTCGGATGACCGCCTCCGCATGTGGCCCTGAAAAGATCAAGTACAGATACGACACTTTGATCTTTGCCAAAAGGCAGAGAAGCCCGATCCATTCTTTTAAAAAGTGAAATGGCCTGAAACTGGACCATCACATATTTGGTTTCCTGAATGAAATAATAACAATGTTGAAAAACAGCGATAATTGTGTGAATCATATGTAAGTAAAAGGAAAACAATTACACATTGCTTATGAACATAGCTGTGAAAATGTGTGTTTGAGTGTCCTGAATCTAAAAGAAATTGCTTAATTTTAGGGCTCAGAATTCACCAGGGGCAAGAGCCCTCCCATGAGGTTCCAAGTCCCTGTATGTCATTGCGATGACCACCTCTGCTGGTGGCCATGGTCAGATCAAATGCAGAAAAATCAGTCTACCTTTAATCACTGTCATGACACAAGAACAGATATTACCATGAGATCGTATCCAAAATGCCGTGAAACAATTCAAAGTGCTGAATTTTCCCCCTAAGTATTCTCATTCACTTTTGCTTTCTGAAAATGGTACATCTTGAATGTGTGATTGAGTGCATGTGTTATTTCAGCCATCTTAGAACTCACGGCTCCATACTTTCAACCCCACTGGATGAAATGTATGGTTATCAACATTCTTGATGGACAAACACCATATGTCTGCTACTGTAAACCATGTGTCTTGTATGTTTTTATCTGTGTCAGACAGTTTTGTTTTTTTTTTGGTATTGTAAGAACCTATTTTGTGTGTGTGTGTGTGGCTGGTTTTGTTGTATATAGGTCAGTGTAGTATTGTTGGAATGTTTCTAATTGTCAAAGACTGAAACATAGAGGCCGGAGGTCTGCCTCAAGATAGAAGACCACCGGGAAGAGTGGTCAACCTCAAGTAGATTAGAGGTAATACAGTGCCCCGATATAAGGGCAGGGTAGGTGATAAAATGGGGGACTATTAACTAATTATCTCATGAGACACGGAGACGTCGACCAGATAGTTAGCACTCTGGTCACGACAGAATCACGCCTACGTGATAGCCACGATTGTCACTCAATCGGAGACAGCTAATATAAGCGTGCTAAGTGTAACGGCACGCCAAAAGCCGAAGGACGCATCAAGGTCCTTCCGCGTGCTGTGTAGCCACGCGAGTAGGAAAGTCAGACTGGGGACTGACTTCGTAGCGAGCAGATCGTTTAGTGTTAATAGGAGTTTTGTGTAACCAAATAGGTAGAGATTAGCAATTGGGTTAGGAAACTAGTGATAGGCAATTCTGTGGCTTTGTGTGTGGTTTGATAGCGACTGTTTTGTAATTGTAAAGAGCCAACGGCAATAAAATGTACCATTCAATTCCTCTCACACGACTTGCAAGATTCTTGTGTGGTGTGGGAGAAGTAATCCGATGATGCCTGAAACATTGGTTCTTGACAGGCGAGGATTAATGTGGTGTCAGAAGTGTGGCTTGGACAAATGTTCAAGCTATAACACTTACCCACGGCTCTAGACTAGGGTTTAATTTGTGTCAGTGACTGATGACGTGTGCAGACTAGAACGAGTTGCGAGCTAAACTGTGCCTATCGTGACAAAATAATGCTTATTTGTGTTTATTAAAATATTATGTACTTAATCATGTGTTCTTCAAAGTTGTAAGTATTCATATTATTATTTCCTTTCATTTATTTATGTAATTATTGATTTGTTTATGAATAACTATCAAATAAGATTCATGGCGGAGCGATACACAGGCCAGCAACATTATCGATTTTTGCAAGCTAAAAATAGCGCTGCGCCTCTGACGTAGTACGATTGACAAGCAGTTGTTCGACGCCATTCGCATTCAGCATCTGATTGTTTACAAATCGTCAAGCTGCTGCCCGCCTGAATCTGTGCTTTATATTAACTATTATTTGTTTATTTAAGTTAGTAAATGAATATATTTATTTATTTAAACATTATTATTATATTTTTATTTATTTGAAAGCAGTTATTGAATTTTTTTCGTACTTTTTCTATTTGTTTACCGTCACGATGGCACTACTTGTGGCCATGCAAATTAGACTGGGTCTGCACAACACTTCCATAGATTAAACTAGAGTTAGTAACGAAAGGCATAAAACGGTAGAACGAAGACAGGACATTGACAATTTAATATTAATTAAACTATATTCTGTTTGTTCGTGGGCATGTCATTGTGATTGTACTAAATTGTCGAGAATATTATATGTCGTTTACTACTTGTTAATTGTTGCTGCTCTGTGAACCAGGGTGAACAACAGCTGATTAGAAAACTCGTGTGTATGCCGAAGTGCCAAACGAGGTGACCTGTGTTACCGGATTGTTGGTCCTGATTCCGGGAACATTAAGTTGAGTATACTCAATATATTTGGCATGCAATGTGATTAATAGTGCATCTCTTTTTCAGCTTGTGATGCATTAGCATATTTTTGTGCTCTGCTTTTCAGGATAAAATTTTCCAGGTTATAAACAAAGAGTACAATTTATAGTGCTCGGATAATAAGAAACATAACATATCAAAGATAAATAAGTGAATAAAGAGCTCAGTGCGGGTCAACGCTAGCCAGTTACCAAATAACATGGCGACTTTAAGTGATTTTATAAAAGCTGGTAAAGAGTTACAATACACAGGTAAAGAGCTACAACAATATGCTGATCAGAAATTTAAAGAAGCAAAAGATGCTGAGACAGCTGAACGTATACGAAAAGAAGATGCGGAGAGAGAGGAACGTGCACGAAAAGAAGATGAGGAGAGAGATGAACGTGCACGGGAAAGACAACACCAAAAGGAGATTGCAGAACTAGCTGAGCTAACAAAACAAAAACAGCTAGAACATGATAAGGAGATTAAGCTAAAACAGAACAAGATAAGGAAATTAAACAAAGGGAATTAGATCTAAAGCAAAAAGAGATAGATGAAATGGCAAGAGTGAAAGAAAAACAAATACAAGTTGAATCAGAGACACAGTTGAAGATGAACGGTATGGATGTAGACTCACACGCAGAGATCTCTGCTACTAAACTAAAAAGTCAACAAGAAGAAAATAACTTCAACAAATACAAAAATATTATCAAACCATATTGTAAAGAAGATTCCATATTAGCCTGGACAGAAAATGGTGAGTATCAGTTTAAATACCACCAAGTTCCAATAGAGATGTGGGCTATGATTTATATGAAGAACCTGAGCGGTGAGCCCCTTAAAGTGATAGAATCTATACCAACTGATCTTAGATCTAACTATCAGTACATCCATGATAGGATAATGCAACATTTTTTACTTGATGCCCCTGGGTATCAGGTTCAGTTCTCAAATTTAAAACCAAAACCTAGTGAGACTTTCATTGATTACGTCTCAAATGTGCAAAGTGTACTAGATAGGTGGCTTAAAGCAGCTAACATAGGAAAGACTTTGACAGACTTAAAAATTTAATAGCCATGGATAAAGTCATATCCACTATACCATCTCCGTTTGCTAAATTCTTGCAGCAGTCAGACATTGAGAACATAGCACAATTTGAAAAGAAAGGCTCTGCATATTTTTCTTCAAATAGAGATATTTTTAAGACTTCAAATGACTCTGAAGTAGTTTCTTTTGTAAAGGACCAACCTAAAAACTATCAAAGTAATAGAAAACCATTTCATAGAGTCGACAAGAAGGATAGGAAAGTGTCAAAATGTATCTACTGTCAACTTTGCATGACACTTATTCTATGTGTGATAAATCACCAAACTATCCGGCACATCTTGAAAATGTTATTAAGAAGCAACAAAACAAAGATCTACATGCAGGCGTGCAATCAAATGCTTCTTTTGTTCCAGCTATGGCCATTATTCAAATAAGTGCCTGGGCCGCCAACGCATGAAAGCCAACAATGCTATTTTGATTGATACATCTTCTGATAGTGGTAGTGAGACTGAGTGTGAAGTTGAAAATGAATTACCTGTTAACCAACTGAAGATGTGTGTTGTGGTAAACGATATAATTGAGTTTTGACAGTTGTGAACGATGACACCAATTTCATGCAGACGGAAAATTAGAATGGGGACATACAGTACCATTCTCAACTGAGAGTGTAAATGCAGCCTTAGCCTCCAGAGGCAATTTGGTGTTCCACAATGCAATGGTCAATGATAGACCATGCCTATGTTTGCTGGACAGCGGCAGCACCTTATGGACTTAGAAAGGAATGGTGAGTCCAGATGATTATACAGGTGACTCTGGTCAAGCCGAACCTTTTCGGTACATTGAAATTTACCATTTGGCCAAAGCCCGTATTAACACTCCTTTCCTTCTGGTACCTTTACTTGTGCATACTTGACAACCCTTGTACTGATTTAATTTCGGTGCTTACCCCAATTGAAACATGTACTAGCGATGAAATAGCTGCATGGGAAAAATTAAATGTAGCTATGCAACAACCAGAGCAGACGCATAATAAAACATCAAGACCACATACAAAATGAGAGACTACTGTTGCTTTCCCCAACTAGCACAGATGATACCACCAGACAAAAATTTATAGAACAGCAGAAAGCTGATCCTAGTGTGTCTCCATATTTAAAATTATTGAAAGAAAGAGCCAAAGTGACCAAAACGCATCATGGTTCTTTAGACTTAATAATGGCATTCTACTAGGTATTATACACTGGAACCATGAGATTCAGCAAACGGTGTTACCTACACACCGCACTAACTGTGCTAAGATTGTACATGAGTCACCGTTTGCTGGTCACCTGCATACGACAAAACACGGGCCAGAATTCAGGCTCATTTTATTGGCCAGGTTTTTGCAATGATATAAATTATTTTGTCGTTCTTGTAATGTCTGTCAACAATTAGTACGTAAGGGTGTAAACATCCTACAGCTGAAGTACAACCTTCTACACTGGCTTCTAGGCATTGAAAGTGTGGCGGTAGATATTGTTGGAGCCACTGAATCAGGTGTCCAGCAAAGGAATCGCTTCATATTAACGATGGTCGACCTATGTTCAGGTGAGGTTGAGGCAGTAGCTTTGAAATACATCACCTCCAAGATGTTGCCAATGTATTTCTACATCTGTTCTCACGATCGGATTTCCACGTACCATCTTATCCGATCGTGGAACTCGAATTCATATCGGCTGCAACGCAAGCCCTTACAAAAATGTTAGGGATTAAACAGCATTTTACAACAGCGTACATCCAGCAGCAATGGGATAGTAGAGAAAATTAACGGAGATCTAAGCATGCTGGCTAAGGTGACAGCAGAAAACCCAGTTGATTGGGATACACTGTACCAACATGTGCTGTTTGCCTATCGGGAGATTCCCCATCAAGCACGGGTTTTCTCACCGTTTGAACTAGTATACGGGCTAAACCACGAGGACCCCTAACCATTTATCATCAGGTAATAACTAATTCCATTGAAATTCCCACCCCAAAAACACCTTATGAAATGGTGACAGAAACACGAGACAAAATCATGAAATCGTGTATTATAGCTAAGGCAGCTTTGGAGAGAAAGTCAGATCTACCGCCAATACGCAACAAAGGTGCGAGAAAATTGATCTGAAACCAGAGCAAGACATATTTTTGTTACTTCAGACACGAAATTATTATTGACCTCATGGCAAGGCCATTCAAGGTGGTACGTAAAATTCAGATGTGACTATGATATCGATAAACGGACACTTAATAGATATCCAGTAAACATGTTGACACCTTACTTTTTCACGACAAGAGACAGAGTAGAGACAGACGAACATAATGCACCCAGCACTCGAGATGCAGACGACAGACATGCACAACGCAACTACACTATTAGCGAGACTGGCAAATCCGACGATATCTCATACACCTAGTGAGCTCAGCCTACGCACTTAGCACCACCACCGTCCTGAATCAGGTAGACGACGACGAAAATGGACTACCTACCTGTTCTACGTAGAGACAAGACTGCGACAGTCGATACCAGACCAAGGATAGAACAGGGACTCAAAAGACAGTCAACGACGACAATAATCAGAATTAGTGACGGAGTAAAAAGACATATTTTCCGACATCCAGGTAGACGGATCAGAATCGAGCACTCATTCTTCTTTCGGACTCTAAGCCTATCGAAGGACAGGCCGTACTCTATCCCACTCAGCTATAGTAGAAAGTCTAATACGGAAATCTTATATTAGAAGCTAGTGGATCATCCAGAAATCGACATCTGAGTACTCCTTTCCAAGTCGTCCTAGTGTAGAAAAAAGAGACTCCACCATCTCGTCTGTGTGGCTATCGAAATGGCTCAACACGTCACTAAGAATCGACGCAGAACCATCCTTCCTGCGAAGAATCTTACTCTTGACACTGTCACCTCCAAATCTTTTTACGAATTAGATCTTACTAAGGGATATGGCAGGTCCCTATGCAAACTCATCCATCATCTTACTGCTTTCACACCTTTAGGATTGGACGAGTGGCGTTTTCTTCTTCCTTCGGACTTCGAAACGCCCCTGCCCCTTTCGTCCGCTGAACTAGAGAGCTCTGCATGGAGTGACGAACCACCCTACATGACAGTATATAGATGATATATGTGTCCATACTGATGACATGGACACACACTACTGAAACTAGACATGACTTCGATAGCGTGCGACTCTTCGGCCTCACTGTCAACCGAGCAAAGTCGAATTGGGTCTAAAAGAATGATTTTTGGGTCATGTCATTTCACAGGGCAACTAAGACTGACGAATAGAATGATTACCAAAACTATGAACCATGTACCACTGCCTACCAACAAAGAAGCAGGTCAGAAGCCTTTCTGACTAGTAAATATCTATAGCAAATCATACCAAACTTAGCGGAAAGTATAACAAGCGTATTTCATCCAATGTGTTTTAAAAGCATCTGTAAAATTAGAGTGTCAAAGATGCATTATAATCTTCTGCATTGTCAAAATTGAAATCCTGTTAGTAATGTACCTATCCTTGTCGCTTGCTAATCCTAGCTCGTTATATCTTAGGACAGATGCCGAGCAGAATCTCCATCGCGGCAGTACTAGGCCAATTTTATATGATGGTAACAGCTTCCATCCGATTGCTACGTTGAGCGCGTAAGATCACACCTGCTGAGTACCAGATATTCAATACTCAGAGTGGAAGCCCATAAGCGTGCATCTAGGCGGTGCGAATCTCCGTGTCGATGTCTAGCGGGTTCACGTCGTCGTTGTCCAGACTGACAACTCCCAATCACGTCATACAAGAGTGGTGTGCAGCGGAAAGCGGACGTAGATACAGGTGTCGCTAAGACGACAAACTATACCTTTTTAGTATCAGCAGCATAAAATAGGTACAAGACATACATTCGGCTGATACCCTAGTCGACATCGATAGGTAGAAATACCGAGATTCCACATAAGAGTGTAGAGTAAGAGATAGTTAATACGTACATTAGAAGCTATTCTCTAGTGAGATATTTACGAAACATAGACATATGTTCTGAACATGTACTAGAGACAGTGAACTACCCTATGTGTCCGTAGACTTCACATAAGAAGAACTATGCTTCTAAAACAAGTATGTCACCGTGTGAACTGCGACAGCCTCGTGATATACTAAGCTTCATATGCGTACGCCGGTGCTGACATACTGTATAGCATAGCAGAACAGTGTCGAGAACAGTACACTAAAGACAGACAACGAAAATACTGGCTACGACACAAGCGAGACTCATTAACCAAGGCATGCACAAACACCCATAGGATCACAAGTATGACGTGTGAATGTATTTCATATACACCGGCCACGTCGTGTATATAGAGGATGCAATCTCCATGAAAGAGCATTTCTAACATTAAGACAACAACTGACTGAGGACTGATTGAAACCATTTTTGTATATATATACTGATTGTGATAAAGTATTATAATATTTTAATATAGTGATAGGTTATAGTAGATTAGATCACTCTAAAATATATGTAAGATTTAGCCAATATAATCGTTTCAGTAGTTTAGATAGATCATGAGATCACCCACTACTTAGCTAAAGTAGTTATACGATAGTAATTTAACGTAATACACAGCTATTATTAAACTAGGAGTTAATAGTATAGCACCATTCAGTTTATTACATTCATTTGTTTCATGTCATTATAAGTTCATTTCCATCTTATGAACCAGTCCATTACACATAACGTATTCATTTAGTATGTGATTAGTTTACACCGTATCGGATAAATAGGATTATACAATAAACATACACTCAGTGTATCACCATTTAGAGTAGAGATATCAATCATATATTTTTTTTCATTTAAAAACATTAGTTAGAGATTTGTATATCACATTACACATGTTAGAAAGCGGACATAATTTAGTACATTTCCCATTACCCATCAGAGGTACACAACTCATGCTCACATCAATTCATCTTAAATAATTAGATTACGTCGCCTAAATAGATAAATATTAGGATTAATGGGCAAAATAGATTAAAACAGGTAACACATTAATACATATTTAGAGAATCTAGTTTAGGATGTCAGAATTTAGAGTATTAGATTGCAGTAGAATATAGTGGTTAGATGAAGACCAGGGTACAACCCATCAACCCTTCTCTTACAGTAAATATGTTGTAAATAATGACTCATGGCCGTAATATTACGCACAGTCATGGCTCAACTTGTAACTAGCCAAACTGTCATGGTCACTCCAGGTTTTTACAATATGTGAGGGTAAAAGCTGTGTGACAGAATTAGAGGTAAAGAGGTGTGACCGAAGGGCGGAAAGTGAGAGCGAATGTAAATTATGACAAGGAGAGTGCGATCACGTCAGCGGATTTTCTGCGCTCAACGCGACTATTTATTTATTGGTGTCTGCGTCAATGTTTCGTTTTCGTTGGTGAACACGTGTTAGTGTGATGTGGTTGTGTGTAGTTAGTTTAGATCTGCGAGAAAGTAATTTTAGTCTCATAGGACGAAGGTGGTCACGATTAGTGTTATATCACGTGTTTGTGGCGCCACATATTAACGAATTATGGAACTTGAAAACTAACATACATACACATGAGAGTTAGATACACATGTGTTAGAAGTTAGTATTAGACTATGAGTTAGAGTCCAAACACGATACAACCAGTGTACAAAACAACAACATAAATTGCATACATATTGGTAGATCAAGGGATAACTCCGGTCAGGGGACATAATAGACAACGAAAACTAATTTAACAGTAGAAGATAACCTTACACGCGGAGCGAGAAGAGTACAGCTGTCGCAGCACAGCCTTGTGGAATGGTTGTTTAATATTATATGGCGGACATGAAGCATCATGTGCTGACCTAAGAAAGTCACTTTGTGATGGGTAGTGAGTTAATTATTATTGAGGGCGAGTCTTATAAGACGAACGTCCGGTGTCAGACATAACTCTAATAATATAATATTGCGAATGACGAGAGGGCTCACGCAACCAGACACGTTTGTGGCGAGTGCCGTAGCCAAGTAAAGTCATACTACATTGTGACATAGTCAGTAGGAGTCTATGAGTTATCCAAAGCCAGGTTGTCTACAGTCTTTGACAAAATTAGATACACTAATTTTTTAGAAACCTCTTGCGTCACAACCAATAAGTCAAAGTTGATGACGCAACACAGGAGAGGAGGGTGTGTGTCAAAGACTGAAACATAGAGGCCGGAGGTCTACCTCAAGATAGAAGACCACCGGAAGAGTGGTCAACCTCAAGTGATTAGAGGTAATACAGTGCCCAGATATAAGGGCAGGGTAGGTGATAAAATGGGGGACCATTAACTAATTATCTCATGAGACACGGAGACGTCGACCAGATAGTTAGCACTCTGGTCACGACAGAATCAGCCTACGTGATAGCCACGATGCCACTCATCGGAGACAGCTAATATAAGCGTGCTAAGTGTACGGCACGCCAAGACGAAGGGCGCATCAAGGTCCTTTCCGCGTGCTGTGTAGCCACGCGAGTAGGAAAGTCAGACTGGGGACTGACTTCGTAGCGAGCAGATCGGTTAGTGTTGATAGGAGTTTTTTGTGTAGCAAATAGATAGAGATTAGCAATAGGGTAGGAAACTAGTGATAGGCAATTCTGCGTCTTTGTGTGTGGTTTGATAGCGACTGTTTTGTAATTGTAAAGAGCCAACGGCAATAAAATGTACCATTCAATTCCTCTCACACGACTTGCAAGTTTCTTGTGTGGTGTGGGAGAAGTAATCCGATGATGCCTGTCAGTTGAGTCGTTAAAAGTCGAGCCAGGCAGCAGAAGACTTCGCTGAATAATTTCACTCTCTCCCGTCTATTTTCCATTCGCTCTCCTTTTCACACATCTGTCATACTCCTTTCATTGCCTAATTCTGGCACACATCTTTTATCCTTCCACAACTGATTCTTCTGATTATTTAAAAAACCTTGGAGTGACACTGTACAGGTTTGGCTCAATTGAGATAGTGGAGCCCTAATGACTGTGCGAAAGTTGTGCCACAAGTCATATAGTTTACAATATATTTACATAGATGAGACAGGGTTGGTGGCTTGTCCCCTTGATCTCATCACTCAAGTATATTACACTAACATAACTCTACATTCTAAACTAGTAATACTAATTCTATAAACTATGTATTAACTAATTATTAAATTCGTTTATCTTAATTATATGATAGTTTCTATAATTGTTATGTTTATCTAATTAAGGGAGGTAATCTAACTATTACATGTAATGTGATGTGATGTGAGTTATGTAACTTAATTACGTGGATGATGTGAACACAAATTATGTAATTTCTAAATACTATGCTAAATACTGTTTTTACATGTCAATGGAATTATATGAGTGATGTGGTTAGTCTAACTGATGTAAATGATGTATGTTCACTTATCTGCTCTTTTTAACCTATTGTGATGTAAAATGATGATACTAATAAATGGTAATGTTTAATAGATGGATGGTTTCATTAAGATGGAATAAACTAAACTAAACTGAAGGTAAATGAAATGTAATAATCTAAATTGTTACTATTCTTATCCATAATGTTATTTTAGCTTGTAATAACTATTGTATTATCTAAACTATATTTTAAGTT